>CM053789.1:404175107-404775107 GCA_028749045.1 Cupressus sempervirens | reverse complement strand
AAGAACTAGTGAAATTATAATGAATTATTCCTACATTAAAATTTCTAAATATTTCAAAATAATAATTCATTCAAACATACAAATTTCATTGAATTCACTATATATTAAAGAACTCGTCAAACTATAGTGAAATTTATCTCTATAGAAACAAAGAATATTTAAAAAAGAGTGCACTAAGCTTTTCTATACAAAGAATGTTCAAAAACCATTAAAATAGTTTATCCAATGACTGAATTTTCTATTTGTTAGCTTCCAATACCATGAAACCCTTATTTTGTTTTGAAATATAAAAAAAAACATCACACACAATAGAGAATATGGGTCACTAGGGACCCAAACTTTCCTTGTAACCATTTTTTGGTGTTTTGATATAGTGGATATGCACTATAACATGTATACAGTATGTGAAAAATCTCCTTCGCTCTCTCTCTCTCTCTCTCTCACACACACACACACATACACACACACACACACAAAATCATATCCCACTCTTTACCCCATCCTCTCTCTCTCTCTCTCTCTCTCTCACACACACACACACACACATACACACACACACACACAAAATCATATCCCACTCTTTACCCCATCCTCTCTCTCTCTCTCTCTCTCTCACACACACACACACACACACACACACACACACACACACACACATCATATCCTATTCTCTTTCTCCATCCTCTTCTCTCTCCATCCTCCCTCTTTTTTCCCCTACTCTCCTCACATCCTCTCTCTCTCCTTCTACATCCATCCCCTAAGCTCTCCCAATTTGCTACTCTTTCTCATTCTCTACCCTATCTTCCCCATGACATCTCTCCTTTTCTCTCTCCCTATGCATCCTCACTATTGAAAGTCTTAAAAACTGTGTGCATGCTATAGTGCATATGCAATATGTAAGCCTTGAACTAAAAAGGTTTTTCATTGCATAGATGCACTATAGAAAGTACACACTATTGTGTGCACACAATATATTAACCATAGGATAAAATACACAGTGTTATCTAAATTTTGACCTACAAAATTAATGGATTTGAAAAAAGAAAGAAAGAAATTTAGGGGTGTCATACTTTGAAATATTTTATATCTTTTCTAAAAAAATTAGTACCACTTTCTATGGCCCCCTTTCTTGAGGTCCTAAAACTAAACCATTTTGAAAAAAAGGTTATTAGTTTAGAAACTAGATTCAAAGGATAATTGCTTTTTTTTTGTCATATATTAGAATTTTGATCATAACTATCTTCAAATTCTTATAAAATTTTAGAAATTTATGATTTCACAAAAAAAGTGGCCACTTATATCCCCCTTACAGAAACACAACTTTGTGTACATACCATTACTTAATGGGTGAAAATGTACTATAGGGTAACCTATGACCCTTTTTGATCCATTATAACAAATTTTTTATGTTCCCAATGATTATAGGACCCTTAGGAATATATGTTATCATTGAATTGTTCAAAATGGGTCATAGGGTACCCCATGACCCCTTCAACCTGCTAAATTGAATTTAATATATCCTTAGGTGTCTTAGGACCCCTTGAGACATGTCATCATGCAATAGATTGGAAGGTGCCATAGGCCATAGGGTGACCTATTGCCCCTTTCAACTTATTAGATGTTAACATATGAAATCCTAGAGGTCCTAGGACATCTAGGAACATATATTGTCATTAAATGAGTCAAAAGGGATAATGGCATAGCCTATGACCTATCTCGACCAATGAGATAGAATTTAATAAGTCCCTATGAGTACTAGGACCCCTTAGAACATATATTATAGGATAATCTATGACCCATTTTGAGCCATTAATATTAACATATGAACTCATAGGGATCCCTATTATCGGTTTTGACCTATTAGACATATACATGTGAAATCCTAGGGGTTCTAGGAAGCCTATGGATATATAACATCATTGAATAAGTTGAAAGGCTGGTAGTGTACCCTATAACCTCTTTGGAGCCATTAGAAAAAACTTACTATGTCTCTAGGGGAACTTGGGCCCCTTGGGACATATGTTAAGATGAAATAGGTCAAAAGAGGTCTGAGGGTAACCTATGACACATTTTAATCCATAAGATGCTAACATATGAACTCCTAAGGGTCTTATTGTTAGAAACAATAGTCCACCAAGATAACTAAGAGGGTGGGGGGTGAATTAGTTATCCACCAGTTAATGCATTTATCTTTTTTAAAATATTTTTTTTAAAATTTAATCATTCAACCAAAGTAAACAAAAATAATAATAAGATGCATGTAGAAAATTACACTAGATATGTTGACTAGGGAAACCCTTGATTAGAGGGAAAACCCTAGTTGAAACAATGCCCACAAGATGATGTACTGATATAAATATTCCTTCTTAGAGGATGGACCCTATTAGGAATCTATTACAACATTTAGTACATAGAGTCCCTTTTAGAAGACTTTGAATCCCTGTTAGGAGATTCCAACCCTGTTAGGAGTTGTGCCAACAATGTTAGGAGTTGTACGAAAATATATGTAAGAAGAGCCCATTTCCCAAAGATTCAATTTCAAATAAAAGAAGAGATCACAAACCAACCATGTTAGGAGTTGTACAAAAATATATGCAAGAAGAGCCCACTTCCCAAACATTCAATTTCAAATAAAAGAAGAGTTCACAACTCAAACAAGTAATTTGCTATTATGTTCTTCTTTCCTTTCTTCTATTAAGTGAACTAGTCAGTGTTAGAAATTGTATACTAGGTCACAAACCTTGGATCCAAGTATCAAATCTTAGATCACTTAACAATGAAGTTTCCTTCACTTCTAGTCTACTCTGCTCAACTTTGCATTCTACTCTTACTATTGCTTTTCATCAATCAAAACCATACCATCTCTTCCAAGCTAGATAAAGGAAAATGTCCTTCCTTTATATCAAGTCCATAAAACAATTCCTTGATTCAACTATTAGATATTCTCAATTAATTATTATAGGACCACATTGAAAACATGTTACATTTAGCAAAAATGATAATATACTGCTTTTCAACTTGAACAACTTTCCATACATGCAATATAATGATGAGAAAACTTAACCAATTCATCATCAACATATCTTCTACATGTCCTCAACCTCAATTCTTAGAATTCCAACTGTGCTAATAGATATAATAAGTTTATTGGAGAATATTCCTATGTAAACTCTATCTCAAAATATACATTACCAAAACTTACATAACCTCTTCCAGACTTACCATTTCTTCTTTCAATGTTGATTAAGTATACACGATACTCAAAAGTATCTCCCATAACCTTGGATAGTTAGAATAATCATCTAGAAATTTGTACCAACTTGATCTTTCCATTGTTCTTCTGTCAAATATCATAGAAAAATGCTATGTTGACATCAATGACAAACTTAGTCATGAATGTAACATATCATTTTATAGTAACATACTACAATACTCCTCAATGGGAATATCATCAAAATTCATGCTTGCAATGATCTTGCAACATGTATATGACCCTCACAAACATATTTTATTTTTAAATGAGTCAAAATAGGTCATAAGCTACCCTATGACCCATTTCAAACCATTTGAGCAAATTTAATATACCTATAAGGGTTCTACAACCCATAGGAACATGTTTTGGCATTGCAAGTATGAAAATGGATCATAGGGTATTGCATGAATCCTTTCAACAAATTAGAATGAATTTAATATGTTGCTTTGAGTCCAAGGAAACCTGGGAACATATGTTAATGTTGAATGAATCAAAAGGGGTAATATATAACCTATGATAACTCTTAACCAACTAGAAGGAATTGAATATGTCCCTAGGGGTGTTAGGAAACCTATGAACATATGTTATTTTAGCCTATAAGAAAAAAATTAATATTTCTATTTGGTTCCTAAGACCCTACAACCATATGATATCATTGAATGAGTCAAAAGTGGTCATAGGGTACATTATGACCTCAATACACCAACTAGAACAAAATTTATGTCCCTATAGGTCCTAGGTGCTCTAAGAACATACATGTTATTGTTTACTTTTTCAAAAAGGTTGATATGGTACACTATGGCCTCCCTTGACCTATTAGATAAAATTTAGATTATCCCTAGGCATCTTAGAAGCTATAGGAATATATGTAACTACTGAATAACTCAAACTAGGACATAGGGTAACCTATGACTCCCTTCAACCTATTTAAATTAATTTAATATGTACCTAGGGAACCTATGATCCATAGAAACATATGTTATCATTGAATAAGTTAAAAGGGGTCATAGGGTACCCAATGACCCTTTTCAAACCATTAGAACAAATTTAATATGTCTGTACTACCCCAAGGGACATATTCTATCATGGAATAGATCAAAAGGTATTACAAAGTACGTTGTGATCCATGTTGAACCTTTAGATATTAATGTATGAACTGATAGGGGTGTAGGAACCCTAGGAACATATGTTATCATTGAATGGGTCAAAACAAATCATAAGACATCTTGTGACATCCTTTGCCTCACTAGGTTGAATGTAATATGTCTCCTATCATCTTAGGACCCCTAGGGACATATATTATCATGGGATAGGTCAAACAAGGTCATAAGATAACCTATGACCCATTTTGACCAATTAGATATTAACATATGAACTTCTAGGGATTCTAGGTTTTTGTAATATATCTAAGTAGGATGAATTAGGATAGTCATTTATGGAAACATATATCTTAGGATTAGATGAAAAAATGTACAGTTAAAGATCTCACAGTCAATCACAAAATATTGTGTAAGTGTGTTGCAATGATTTCAGTTCCCCTATATTTTTTAAATATTGAGGATTAGGGTGGAGTTAATGTGATATCATGTTTGTGTCTAGATTTCCCTTAAGGAACTTCCCATCTCATCTATTCCTCTGTGTGAAAATGAGTAATATATAACCTATAACAACTTTTGACCAATTAGAGGGAATTGAATATGTCCCTAGGGGTCCTAGGACACCTATGAAAATATGTTATTGTTAAATGAGTTGAAAGGGGTCAAAGATTACATCATGATCCCTTTCAACCTAATGGAAGAAATTTAATATTTTTGTTTGGCTCATTGGATCCCTACAAACATATGATATAATTGAATGAGTCAAAAGTGGTCATAGGGTACATCATGATCTCATTCCACCCACCAGAACAAAACTCATGTCCCTAGGTGTCCTAGGTCCTTTATAAACATATGCTATTGTTTAATTAGTCAAAAGGGCTAATATGGTACCCTATGGCCTCTTTTGACCTATTAGAACAAATTTAGTATATCCCTAGGGGTCTTAGAAGTCATAGGAATATCTGTAACTATCGAATAAGTCAAATCAAGAAATAGGGTAACCTATGAATCCTTTCAATGTATTTGAATGAATTTAATATGTATGTAGGGGTCCTAGGATCCCTAGGAATATATATTTTCACTTAATAAGTTGAAAGGGATCATAGGGTACCCTATAAGCCTTTTCAAAACATTAGAAAAAATTCAATACGTCCCTAGTACCCCTAGGGATGTATGTTATCATGGAATAGGTCAAAAGGGGTTATATAGTATGTTGTGATCCATTTTGACCCATTAGATATTAGCATATAAACTGATAGGGGTTGTAGGAACCCTAGGAACATATGTTATCACTAAATGGATTAAAATGGGTCATAAGAGATCCTATGACCTCTTTTGACTCATTAGAATAAATTTAATATGTCACCTACTATCTTAGAACAAACATATATTATCATGCGATAACTAAAGCATGGTCATAGGATAACCTATGACCCCTTTTGATAGATTAGATATTAACATATAAACTTCCACGAGTTCTATGTGTTGGAAATATGACTAAGTAGGATGAATTAGGGTAGTCATTTATAATGGAAACATATAATGTAGGATCAGATGGAAAAATGTATGGTTAAAGATCTCACAGTCAATCACATAATATTGTGTAAGTGTGTTGCCATCATTTTAGTTCCCCTATATTTTTCAAGCATCAAGGATCATGGTGGAGTCAATGTGTTATCATGCTTGTGTCTATATTTCCCTTAAGTAACTTCTCATCTCATATATTCCTTCATGTGCACCTAGGTGGGCATTCAAAATAAATCTAATGCATTTTTTCATATTAGGTGACTAGGGAAGGGAAGGTAAGTCTATGCATTTTATAGATGAGAGGGAAGTTATTCTGAAAACCAAATACTTTGATCAAGTGTTCATGGTGAAGACATGATGAATTGAAAATAACATCACACTTATACTTAGAGAAAAAATAGGAAACAACATCAAGATTAATGCCAGAGGATATGATACACATCATGGAAATAGGTTGGAATTAATAACATTCAAATCCAATGCAAAGGAAGTAGAAGAAGCCTTCAATAATGCTTCATCTATTACACAATGGCAAACATCCTAGTCAAAGTTAACAAGAATAAAAATGAAAGTAAAATCAATCATGTAAAATACATCAGAATATCCATGTCACATGTTGAATAGTCAATTGCCTTTAGGGATGGATTCCTAACTATTAGACAAAGATTAGATCAAAGGATTCCACATCATTGTAGCTTATATTCCATATAATGAAAGATAACTTACAAAGCTATGAAAAGTAACCTAGGTGGGTAAGGGTGTAGTCATCACAACATCATACTATTAAACTAGAAGTAAAAAACCTAAGTTCAGAAGTTTTGAATAGGATGACATTCTATTTCACATAGTTAACATACAATATCACTAGTGGCAAGATAGTTAATACTTTTTAAGTTGTGAGGATGCAAAGAATGAGCATGACAAAGATCTAAAGCTATCACATCATCATTAGTTTTTTTAAGTTGAGCTAAGGTTAGTGTTACAACAGAGAAAAGACATGTATTTGCAATGTCATAGGGTTACATGATGAGTTAGAGTTTTAAGATGAAAGAATGCAAAAAGTAAGAGTTAAACTCATCACAATGTCACTATTGTTAAAGCTAATTGTTAAATTTTGGTTGAAAACTTGCAAAAAGTGATTTAATGGTTAAGTGGGAAGCTATCAAAAAATTGAAGATAAAAGATATATTAAGTCTTAGACTATGGGGAAGATGAGTGATAGTCATTTCAATGGTCATTTCTTGATCATGACTTGTTTCTATCTTGAAGAATTGTAAATTGTGATGGGGCGAAGAGCATGAAGTAAGAAGAAAACCTAATGATTGCAACATCACATGTAGTTAGTTATACTTTCATTTTAAGTTGCAAACATATAAATCACATCATCACATGATGTTAATGTTAACCCTTGAAGAAGGCTATGAAGGTGTGAGAAACAACAATAGTTAAGGCACAATATTTGTTGCATGTTTGAAGGTGGTTAAATTTAACTTGGATTTAAGGTAGCAAAGAAGTGAAAGTTCTTCATTGTATCATTGCTGGTAGTTTAGAGTAACCTAAAGTTAATATTGTGAAAGAAAGTAATGCTTAGATCACATGTTGGCAAGGTTTGAATATGGGTTAAAACCTTAATTTGTGAACTTGCGAGATGTATTATAACAATTAGTCATTGCATCATCGCATGGGTTAAAAGTATCATATGAATGATAGTTGCAAAAAAGAGACAAGGTCAACATGAAGCATTGCCATGTTTTAAAGCATGATTATTGATAGAAGATCAACAACTAGAATTCAATTTTTCTATGAGTATTAGCATATGAAATATAAATTTTGGTGCCAATGTGACTATTATATATTAGAGAGGAATATGAACCATTTTGAGGGTTTCTAATAATTTCCTTAATGTAGGAGCATCCTAGGTGCAAAGGAAATCTTGCATCACCCAAAAATATTTTATTTTCAATCTTTTCTATTTTAACAAGGACTAGTAGATAGGGTGCTTACTATTTATAGGAACTTACTATTTTTAGTAAGTTTGTCATACAAGCTCAGAATGTTCTCATTTTCTATAGGAAGGTTCATTTTAGAGTTGTAAGCCTACCGTAAAAAAATCATTTCTCAAGCATTAGTATGAGAAAAGTTATTTCAAATTTTTGATGAAAAGAATTGCAAAATAATCTTCAAGCTCACCATTATAGCCTTAGAGCACCTAGATGAGCTCCAAAAACTTGATGGAAAGGTGCTAGCACTATTTTGATCCTGTATACTAGGAGATGGTGTTTTTGAAAAGTGGATATACTAGCCAATCAGAGCAACAGTTCATGAGTCAAGGCCTTAGGAAGTTGGGCTACTGAAATTTCTAAAATATTTTGTCAAAGATTTACTTGGACAATTCTATGTTTATTGTTAGGGTCTTTTGGCCCTAGATATTAAGTTTGAGCATCGAGAACCTTATGGGGTAACATAAAACTTCATATTTAGAAAGGTCTAAACATTGTCTAAGACATCTCTAGGTGATAGTTCATAGCTTATCTTGCAAATTATTGTACTAAAGGCACCCATGTGGATTAGCATATTGTACTTATGAATTATGTAATTTCACATTTGTGGTGCAAATAAGAATTCCATATTTTTCTCGCATTTTCTATTGTTTCTATGTTTCAATTATGAGTTTATGGTATTAAGGGAATTTCCTTGCATCAAGTGGTATTAGAGCTAGAGTTCTTAAATGTGTGGATAGATCACTGAATATGAGGTAGTTCAAACTAGGAATGTGGTTTGGGCTAAGCATGTAGACAGATCATATATTGTGAGGCAATTTGCACTAAGGTTTCAGTGGAAGTACAAAAATGGATCCATGAAGAGAGCATGGAAAAAGAGCTATAGGTGTTACACCTAAGGATTTTTGTGCCTTCCAAAGGAAAATGCAAGCATTGGAAGAAAAATGAAAACAGGAATAAATATTCTTATGAGAGATGAAACTAAGGATGAGGACGAAGTAGAAGAAAGTGCCAGAGCAAAGGAAATTATAAACCCAAAGGAAGAGAGGCTTTTTAAAGCCATCTCCAAGATTTAAAAAAGATCTATGTTTGAGGTTCCCACATTGTTTTGGAAATATTAACCTAGAGGAGATGATCAATTGGATCAATTAACTAGAGGAGTACTTTGAGTATGAAGATATCGACAATCCTAGTAGGGTCAAATTTGTAAAGGAAAAACTAAAGGGACATGCAAAGATCTACTGGCAAGAGGTTTAGTTGGAGTGAAATAGAAAGGGAAAGGAAAAAATACCAAATGGGATTAGATAAAAGATAAACTAAAGAAAAAATTCATTCTTGTGGATTATGAGCTTAACCTGTTGAAGAAGATGCAATGGTTGAAGCAAGTAGGAAAATATGTTCAAGAGTATACCGAAGAGTTCTACCAATTTCTCATTAGAACTAGCCATAAAAAAGTTGATAAGGAGAAAGTCACCCATTATCTTAATGGGTTAAGACCTAGCACCTACGATGAGCTAAGTTTGGTTTGAATGAGCAGTATTGAGGAGGCATACTAGTTTGCCCTAAGAGTTGAGGAGAAACTAATCAAGAAGTTTGATAATAAAAATAGTGGAAGATGTCATGGTGGAAGATTTGGTGGATGATCTTATGGTGGTCGTAATGATAATAAAAAGAACAAGGATGAGGCTAGAAGTAGTAGTCAAAACCATAGGGGAAACAATTTTAATCATTTTCATGATCAGAACAATAGAGATTAGAGAAGAAGAGGTAGAGCACAACAATCTAGAAGAGGAGGCTTTTATGGAAATGTTTTAAGTATGGAGAAGAAGGGAATAGAGCATTTGAACATCCCTAGTGCCAATGAGGGATAGGTCAAAGAAAAAAAGGTTAGGGAGAGTTGCACATGTTAATGAAGATTCCAAATCCATACATTTTGAATATGTCAAAAGAGGAGAAGTCCTAGTTAACCGAAGAGTCCTACTGAGTGGTAAGAATGAACTTGAGCAAAGAAGGAGCTTGTTTCACACAAGGTATTGAACTGAAGATAAGTTTTGTGATGTGATCATTGATGGTGGAAGTACTGAAAATCTAGTGTTAGAAATGATTTTCACCAAGTTGAATATGAAGAGGAAGAAATACCCACATCCATATCATATTGCTTAGGTGCAAGATGACTGCAAGGTCATGGTCAATGAGCAATGCTCAGTGAAGTTCAAGATCAAAAGCTACTAGGATGAGGTACTATCTAATATCATACCTATGGATGTACTCCATATGTTTTTGGGTAGGCTATTGCAATTTTATAGGCATGTTGTACGTTATGGGTGAGAAAATACCTCCACTCTAACTAATGATGGATTGAAACATAAGTTGAAGCCATTGAAGGATAAAGAAGAAAAGGTATGTAGTGTTGCTAGAATATGTTTTGTTGATGAAAAAGAGTTTCTTAAAGGTATAAAACATGAGCATATGTGTTTTTCTATAATTCCTAAAGATAGTAAAGAAGAAGTAGAGGAGGTACCTATAGAAGTTGCATATATGTTGAGAGTATTTTCTGATATAGTATTAGATAATGTACCTAAAGAATTGCCCCCTGTGAGGAAGATCAATCACTAGATAGATTTGGTTGTAGGAGCTAGTTTGCCAAAGAAGGCGGTGCACAAAATGACACCAGAAAAAAGTGAAGAGTTGAATAGGAAAGTTCATGAGTTGTTGTAGAAAGGGTTGATTTGAGATATTCTAAGTCCATGTGTTGTACCAGTAGTATCAGCACCAAAGAAGAATGGAGAATGGAGGATGTGCACAAATTCTTATGCTATCAACAAGATCAACATAGAGTATAGATTTCCATTACCAAGAATGGATGATATTATGGACTGTTTGAGTGGAGCTAAGTATTTCATAAAGATAGATCTAAAGACTGGGTACCATTAGATTCATATCAAAGAAGGTGATGAGTGGAAGACTACTTTCAAGACAAGAGAAGGACTATATGAGTGGTTAGTCATGCCTTTTTAGCTAACCAATGCACCAAGCACTTTCATGAGGCTCATTAATGAGGTACTGAAGGAGTTTTTGGGTAATTTTTTTCATTGTTTACTTAAATGATATATTGATCTTTAGTAAGATATTAGAGGATAATTTGATTCTTACTTGCAAGGTGTTTGGTTAGTTGATGAGAGAAAAGTTGTTGATAAACCTAAATAAATGTAGTTTTGTAAAGAAAGAGTTGGTGTATCTAGGATTTGTAGTCTTAGGAGAAGGTCTAAAAATGGACCTAGAGAAAGTGAAGGCTATCCTTGAATGGCCTACTCCAAGGAGTGAAACAGAGGTAAGATCTTTTCATGGATTGGCTACATTTTATAGAAAGTACATAAGAGGTTTTAGTAGTATTTGTGGACCCTTGACTAAAACATTGAGAGGGGATAGGAAGAATTTTAAGTAGATAGTAGGAGCAGATAAGATTTTTAATCTATTGAAATGAAAATTTACTAAGCAACCTATTTTAGCACTTCCTAATTTTAACGAGTTGTTTCAAGTAGATTGTGATACTAGTGGTACTACAATAGGAGTTGTTTTGAGCTAGGAAGGTAGACCTATTGTTTATTTTAGTGAGAACCTGAATAATGCAAAAACAATTTTTCTTTTTATGATTAGGAATTTTATGCTATAGTTAAAGCATCGAAGAAGTGGATACATTATCTTTTACATAGGAATTTTGTTTTGTATACTGACCATTAAGCTTTGCAATATTTGAATAGTCAAGGAGAATTGAACCAATTGCATTTAAAGTGGGTTGAGTTTTTGCATAGTTACACATTTGTTTTAAAACAAAGGAGTGGGAAATCTAACAAGTTGTAGATGCTCTTAATAAAAGATAACTTTTGCTAATAGAAATTTAGATAGAGGAGGTTGGGTTCAAGGAACTAAGTACATTGTATCTAGATGATCCTAATTTTGGTGAAGCGTTGAAGGCTTGTATAGAAACTATTACACTTGACAGGACAATGTGGTTGGATTTCATGATCTAGGATAATATGTTGTTCAAAGGAAGCCAGTTGTGCATTCCCAAGAGTTCAATGGGAGAGAATCTCGTCAAGGAGAAGTATAGTGGAGGATTAGCTAGACATTTTGGCAGAGATAATACTATATCTTTGGTTGCTAAAAATTATTACTAGCTATAGTTATAGTAAGATGTGATGAAATTTGTACAAAGTTGTAGAGTATGTTAGATGGCAAAAGGAGTGAAGCAGAATATAGGGTTCTATCAACCATTTCTTGTACCAGAGAAGTCATGGGAGGATATTAGCACCAATTTTGTTCTTGGATTACTGAGGACATAGTGGAAACATGATTCTATTTTTGAGGTGGTGGACATATTTTCAAAGATGGCACATTTTATTCCTTGCAAGAAGACTAGTGATGTTGTTAATGTAGTAGAGTTGTTTTCCAGAGAAGTGGTGAGATTACATGGTTTGCCAAAGAGTATAGTTTCAAATGAAGCTACCAAATTTTTTGGGTATTTCTATTGTACATTATGGAAGAAGTTGAAGAAAAATTTGAAGTTTAGTTCATCACATCATCTAAAGATTGATGGACAAACAAAAGTTGGGAATCACAATTTGGGAAAATTACTGAGATGCTTGGTTGGAGATAAAAAAAAAGGATGGGATATGATTTTACCAAAGGAAAAATTTTCATATAAGAATTCTGTTAATAGGAGTGTTGGTAAATCATCATTCTAGATTATATATGGGAGTAGTCCCAAACATGTTTCTAAACTATGGCAGTTGGATAAAGGAGAGATAAGTAGTGCTTAAGAAAAAGATTTTGCCAAACATTTGAAGAACATCCATGAGGAGGTGAGGAAGCACATCAAAAAGATGAATGCAAAGTATAAGGCTAAGTTAGATGTGAAAAGGAGATATAAGGAATTTTATATTGGAGATGAAGTCATGGTTCATTAGAGAAAGGAGCTTTTTCCAATGGGTACATATAATAAGCTCAAAATGAAGAAATTTGGATGGTGTAAGATAGTGAAGAGGGATGATTTTGGAAATGCATATGAAGTGGACTTTCCTATTGAATTGATATTTCACTAGTATCTAATATTTCAGATTTGAAGGAGTATTATGGAGGAGGTGATGGAGATGAAGTTGTAGAAGCATAGTGGAGTATTCCAATAGTTAGTTCAACCACAAAGGAGATTGAGGATATAATAGATAGTTGTGTTGGAAGAATTACCAAAAATATAACTTATGAGGAATATCTAGTCAAATGGAAAGGGAGACCAGTTGAGGATTCATTATGGCTAGCAAAGGAGGAGGTTAACCATCTTTTTTTTCCTCTAAACACCTAAGATGTGACAGGGTCACCTCTCAAATTACCCTAGGTGTCTGATGCAGGAGCATCTGAGGTGCAAGTGCAATCTTGCATCACCCAAAAATATTTTATTTTTAGTCCCTTCTATTTTAATAAGGACTGGTAGATAGGGTGGTTACTATTTGTGGAAAATTATTATTTTTGTTAAGTTTGCATACAAGCTCAAAATGTTCTCATTTTCTATAGGAAGGTTCATTTTAGAGCTATAAGTCTACCATAAAAATCTCATTTCTCAAGCATTGGATGAGGTTTGAAAACTTTATGGAATGGTGCTAGTGCAATTCTAAGCTTGTAGATCAGGAGCTAGGGTTTCCAAAAAGTGGTTGTAATAGCCAGAGTAATGATTTCTGAGTTATGGCCTTCAAAAGTTGAGCTACTAAAATTTCTAAAATAATTTATCAAAGATGTATTTGGCCAAATATATGTGTATTATTAGGGTCTATTGGCCCTAGGTATTAAGTTTGAACATCTAGAACCTTCTCGAGTGGCATAAAGCTTCCTATTTAAGAAAGGCCTTAGCATTGTCTAGGACAACTCTAGGTGATAGTTCACAACTTGTCTTGCAAATTATTGTACTGAAGGTGCCCATGTGGTTTAGCATATTGTACTTATGAATTTTGTAATTCTACATTTGTGGTGCAAATAAGAAGTGCATATTTTGTTCTCGCATTTTTTGTTGGTTCTATGGTTTTGTTATGAGTTTATGTTATTAAGGGTAGTTCCCTACATCATTTCCTCTTTTATTTCTCTAATGTATTGAATTTTAGTCAATGACTGTTGGATTTCAGAGTGATTCAAGTGCTTTGTTAATGAAATTGATGAATCTGTAACTAGCCAAAAACCCTAAGAGGGGGCTTATATATGTAATTTTCTAAGTTAATAGAAAACATAGGAAATTTTTACAACTTCTCCTCCTACATTTTTAGATACTGAGTGAGAATCAAGAGGTTATATGAAATGGAGGATTCAATTGATATTTGCAACTAGGTCTTGTGTCATCTTAATTCCATTTGAGATGAACATTTCTAATGTCCTATTTATTTTCTTGTCTAGCTAAGTAACCATGCAGAGCAAAGTAGTCTCTATAGTATTTTAGGACATATGTATTTGAAGTTGGTGATATCTTAATGGGTTCCATTTTAGTAGAGGGTTATCAATAAAGGTGGAATTTTATTTCATCTTTAATTTGAATCTCTAATCTCTCCCTAGATTATATTTTAGTATGACTAATCTACATATAGATTATAGTAGTAGTATTAAAAGTAATTTAAGGTAACATATGTTATCCATTCTAGTGGGTGTTATAGATTGCACAAATATATTTTTCCCTTGAGTGTTTGTAGTTATGACCATTGTTTATCCTCTACTACTCTCAAGTTAAAAGCACACCCTCATCCCAATGATCTATTAAAGACATTGTTGTAACTCTAAATTGAAGCTTTGATTTTGAGTACCATTGAAAAATCAAGCCCTATAAATGCTTTTTAATGTGTGTGTACCCAATTGTCTATTTGAGTCTAAGTGGTGTTTTATGTTTCTAACACCTTGAATTTAGTGTTTTAATGTGTTCTATGAACATAAATTTTCATTCTAAGCCATTCTGTGAAGTCCCGTTTTGACCAATATCTAAATCTGCATTTTTGCCTAAGTGTCAAATAGCGACAGGAGGTTGTGTTTTCAATTGAATATCCTGCACCTATTAATGTTTCATGACTTTCTACATTGGGATTATTTAGTTTCCATACCATTGAGTCTATATTTTAGATTTCAAGTCATTTTGAATCGGTTTCACTAGGTTTTGAATCCCTCAAAGTTGGTCATTTATTGCTGTCATGCTGATGTGAATTGTTCAAAATTCTAGAAGGCCTTGTTTGACTTCTTATAACTTTGAACCAATTCACTAAAATGCTAAAATTATTTTTTCATTTCATTCTAGACATCACATACTTTCTACACTCCCAATTTGAGCTTATAAAAAATTTGTTTGATAAGTTTTTGAATGTGATTCCAAATGCAATGTGTAACCTTTTACTAGTGTCAATAAATGCAGATTGGTCAGTACCCTTGTTCGTGATGTCATATCTCTGAATCCATGATAGGTGAGACCAAATAGATTATACCACTATGTTTTACTCTAAAAATACTTTAAGTGTGCCAATTTTCAAAACTTCACAAATCTATTTGCACACTTTCCCAGGTCAATTCCATTTGAAAAAAATAATTTTTGCTAGTGGTTCTAGTTTGCAAATTCTAAGTAGCCCACTTTGACCATTCACCAATTACATCTTGTTATTTTTCATGAACCCTAATCATAGATTCATATTTTCCTCATGACAATGAATCAATTCCCTGAATTCTATCCCCCCAAGTGTCAGTGTGCCTAGTTTTTGAAGCCAAAATATAACACGGTTTATTGTTTTCTGACACATTTTCTTATAGGATATTCTGAGAGGGAATCTTTGACAATTAATATCTTTTGATTGATAATTTTTCATGAGATGAAATGCAATAGGGTAAGAGATTATAGAACAAATAATTAGTTTGAATGGTTTCATAGCCCAATCAGGTGTTTGGTTAAGTTTTTAAAGCCAACAGACAAGCCTTGTTAGCTGAAAATGACAATTTGTAGATTGAATGGTAAAATGAGTTTAATGGATATCTTAGTGATGCATAAAGGTTAAATTTGAGTGCAATTAGTATCAAGTGTTCCATGGATCAGTTTTGGCATATCAGCTGTTTGAAAATGAATTTTTTTAGATGGACCCACCTTGGGGCCTAGTGAAATTCCATTTGATTGATAAAGCATCATGGATTTTCCAAAGTGACTGAAATGGTTTAGAATGAATGTTACCTTTTGAAATATAAAGGTGGTATAGTAATAATGGTTGGAACATTTTCTCAACAATATTTGTTGACATCAATATAATGCATAATTGAATCATTTGAACATATAGATTGGGACACTTGTAAAGGGATAAGTGATACATTGAGCTGGATGGTGTTGAAAATCCAAAATTATATGCATTTTTGGTAGGCAAGTAGTCATTGTGTGGGACATTATAAATCACAAAAGAGATAAAGGACAAGAAGAAAATTAGATCAAGGCATGTCTCCAACATAAAGATCATTTGTCTCAATCGCATTGAGAAAGAAGGAGGTGCTAACCATGGCCTTAGAAATGATTCTTATATAAAATAACAAATCTATCATGCCAAGATGAAATTTTGGCTCATAGGCTAGGCCTCATACCTATTAAAGTAGATCCAAGGCTATTTTAATATAGAGGAGAAGGTAATCCTACCGATGAGAAGAATACAATTATTTTCAAGCTAGATGTTATCTATAAGAAGCACACTAGTAATGTTGTCAATGCAACAATAATGTTAGAGTAGTTGAATTGGCTATCTAGAGGTAGTGAGTTTGAAAAACCTTCTATAAACTCATCTTTGAAGACAACAACTTATACATCCCTCAACTGTAGCCAAGATTCTCTTCTAGAATTCTTCAACAACTCAATTGGTTCAAAATATCCAAATATAATTATTTCAAAGTTGTGGTCCGGTCAGAGTATGGAACTTGAAGCTCATGCTGTAAAAGGAATTGGAAAAACTCATGCCAAGTGGTCATCCATTGGAAATACCAGATATAGAATGCTTCCTAAGGTTTCTTTATTGAAAATACTAATTTAACTTATGAAGAGGCTCTTATCTTAGAATATGTACAACAAAGAAGGTTCAACAGTTTCCAAAGGATTTGACTGGATTAGTTTTGTGATTGAAAGAGCTCATTACTAAAAAATCCTAGAGGAGATGACTATTTTGTCACCCACTTCTAATGAAGAGAAGCTACTAGGAAAATGGGAGCTACCTTTGAAAGAGACCATGGTGTTGATAGAAGAAACCCATAGGACTCATTCTCACCTTGTTATGTCTGACCCTCCCACCGATCTCTCACAATACAAACAAGCTTCGAATATTAGCTTAACACAAAATTAAAAAAATAATCTAATCTCTAGGAAAATTGAGGCACAAGCATACAACTAACACATAATACAAAACATAATCTAATCTCCTAGATTCAAAAATATTAAATCCAATTTTGGAGAGGTAGTCAAAAAAAAATAGAGGAAGTTGCAGTTGTGATGGATGGATGAGCATTGATAGGTTGATCTTAGTTTCTGGTTCATTTTCCTTTTGTCAATCTACTAATTGACAAGGAAGGCAGGGCATTGAAAATGGAGGAGAGCACGTCTTGGCGGAAGGAGGTGACATAAGGAGGAAAGTGTAGGGATGTAGAGCAAAAAGAATGCAAAGAATTTAATCCCACATTGCCAGCATAAAGATACATTATACTGTTTAAATGAAAAAGAACATGATAAGCCTTGTGTCTTAGAGACAACACCTTTCAAAAGGCAAGGCTAATGTGCTGAGGGGCCCACATGTGTCTAGCTAGAGGCGACCATGTAATATATTTTTAATGCCAAAGATGATGTCATCACTAATGTGGAGCTCTAACCAATCAAATTATGACACATAGAAACTCGTGAGAAAATTAGATAGTGGCAAGTGGCAAGGACTCCCAACTTGATGTAGATTTCAATGGGCTAATGTAGCACAGGGGACACATGTCAAGCAGGCACATCCCCGCATGCGCATTCAACACCCTCTTGACAATAATGTGGGAAAGTGTGTAGTTAACACATGTTAGTGGGCCACTGCTAGAGATGATGTGGTAGGCTCTGAAAATGTAGTGAGGTGGTAGTTGACTGGCAGTCTAAGAGTGAATAAGGAGATACCACATGGAGTAATTGGCAAGCCAATCAGAGGCTACCACATCGTGGCTTGGTCAAACTAGGTTCACCAAATTTCAAGGTTGAGCTAGAAAATTTGAGAATAATAAAAATCATTTTTCAAAATTTTCATGTGCCAAAAATTTTTAAATTAAAAAATGGTATATTCTAAAGCGTGAACATTAGAGTATTTTAAATTTTGAAAAATGAGAAGTGCAGACCAGAAAGCCATGCTAGGGGAATATTTTTTGAAATGAGATTCAGGGAGTTTTTGATAGGCCAAATAGACACTCCAATATACCAACAAAACTAGGAAGGGATGAGCTATCCATTTTTGTAGTTTGTTTTTACATAAGTGGTCACTAGTGCATGTTGTAGGGGGATTTGTAATTCTTTTGAATTCATGGCTTTTGATAGGTGTTTCATGTTTTTAGTTGTAGAATTTAGGTATGATACACTTGATATGCTTGGTTGTTCATAATTTGACACCTAATGATGTATTTTTCCTCAAGTATATCATGATTTTCTTGCTTTTGATGGAACTTCTCAAAAATTGTTATTTCCTTCCAAATCAGTTATGATTTTCATCAAATATTTGAGATACTTTATGTTTTTGGGAGGGAAAATGATGGAGGATTTGATATTCTATTCTTAGAGAGATTAGAGAGATGCTTTTAAGTTATTGAGGAGATTTTTCAAGTGGACACATGTCAAATACAAAATAGATCCAGGAATTCATCCTCTTCTACATCTTTCTTTCTCTCATTCATTGTAAGGGTTTCAATTTTTCACTATGAGACAATTCTAGGTTGAAAATTGGAAATTCTGGAATGAAAACATTTAGCAAAACTGTTTTGTGAAATGGATGAAGTTTGAATGGATAGTATCTAGGATGTGCTAGTTCTAGACCGTGAAGCTATGCTTTGGCTATGATACCCACTTCCAATCCCGTCAATTTCTCTTTCCCACCATTTTCTCTCTTTTATGACAACATATGTATATTGTACAATCTGGTTTATTAGGTATCGTGTGAGTTAATTTCATGTATTCTCATGTATTATTTCAAGGAAATCAATACAAAGAATAGTAAGTGTTGAGTTTTATTTTAAATCTTGTCTCTTTCTCAGTAATTTTTTATTTTTTATGATCTTTGAACAAAGAGCCTAGGTCATAGTTGTAGTCCTTTGACGTTGTATGTTATTTCATTGTTGCTTATAATTCAAGGAGTTATGTAAATTATTTAGTGAAATCAATAGGGTTTCAGGTATAATGAGGAGGATATCAAGTAAGAATGGGATCTAGATTGAACATTGATGTCCAATTTACAAGGTAAATGGATAGATCTAGAGTCTTGGCATAGGATATGTATCTTCGAGATCCAAAAATGCATGAGAGAGATTTGTGAATTGCCCAATAGATGAGGCACTAATCAGGTAAAGGATCATTAGTTTGTTGTCCATACATGGTTTTCATCCACTTTTCCCACCCACATAATATCATATAAAATTCAAATCATATTTATATTTTATGTTTTAAGTGCTAGAATAAAATGCCCTCACTTAGCTTGTGAATTGCATTGGCTTGCATTTAGCTATTGTAGATGAATTTTATTATGTGAATCAATATGATAAATAAGGGTTTTATCTACTTTTTTAGATTTAGGAATATGTTTTAGCACTAATACCATATAAATTGAATCTGAGGTCCACCTACCTAGGTTTTACAAAGCCTGAACTAGAAGAAAGGTCTAGCCTTCTAGTTGGCTTGGTGTTTGAAATGGTATTTTGAAGATGGGAATTAGCTGCCCCTAGATGTATCTTGTTCTCATTAGGTTAATTTAGAACCATCTTGGTTTCTAAACACCAACACACAATTAATTGCATATCTTGAATAGAAGGGAGCTATATCTTATAATTTGAAGGGCAACAATATAACACATATACTGACCCATTTATTGGTGACATCCTTTGCTTTCCTCACATCCTAGCCATCTAGAGTCAAGCTAAAGATAAGTTAGTAAGAAGGAAAAAGTATTAACCAATATTTTTTTGTGACTCTACTAGTGATTGGAATCAAAGACCAATTCTTGGTTTCTCATTCTCAAAAATTTAAAGGTGTCTTCCCTAGGATGAAGATTGGGGACTCTATATGAAAGACCTATTTCCTTTTCTCTAAGAAGGTCTAGTGTAACTCAATGCCCATGTCAAATTCAAAAACTAGGAGAATGTTAAGGCCTAAGCCCACTCTCCTAGAACTTAATTATATTACTGAGAAGCTTCTACAAAAACTTGTGCTTCTATATAAAGAAAGAATCTTCCATGTCATCCAAAAGAATATCAACATTAAAGATGATCATGCTTTTGCATCCTTTTGGGAATGTGTGTGCTCCAAATTCTACAAGTTCAAAGACATGCAAAGACAGGAGCTGAGGTTGAAGAAAGAAAGGTTGAAGCTCATTCCTTCTCTTGAAGAACTTTACACAACAAATGAAAATGTGTTTCATGAGATTTTTGACTAGTGTAAAGAGAGCATCTCCTATATAGCCCAAGAAAGTGTTAGCATAGAAGATTCTCATATGTTAAACATGTTTTCAAACTAGATCTATTCCTGCTTCTAAAGACTCAAGAACCTACAATAAAGTGAAAGAGGAAAGTTGAAACAAGTACAAATAGATAAACATGAAAAATCCCTCGTAAGGATAGTTGACTCTATTCCTTATGGTTTTCAAATGTTTAAAGAGTGGGTGAATATTCCTAATGTGAACACTAAGGAGAGGCCAAGGCCTGAGCGTACTCTTGAAGAGCTCCATAAAACTAAGAAAAAAGTCTTTTAGAAGATCTTGTTGAATCCTATAGATAGCCTTATTAGAGAACATGATCCCAATGCAAGGAATATATAGAGCCACATCTATAACCAATTCCACAAGTTGAAGGATCAAAAAAATGGTTAGAAAAAGGAGGTAAAGTTAAGGATAGCATATACACCTGATCATGAAGCCTAGATGGTTATGTCACCTAATTCTAGTTGTCATATTATTTCAATCTTTTGTAGATAAGAACTATTCTTGCTACTAAAGATCAAGCCAATAAAACTCCATCAGAGCTCTCTAAAGAAGAATCTTTCGATGATCATCTATCTACATTAGAGCATTCTACTTGTGATCCACAAAAAACTACAACTTTGACTCTAGTTGAAGAAAGAAGCAATGAAGTTCAACCTAAGGAATGGTTATGTTAGCATGAGAAGAAAATTCACAAACCCACTGGTAAGATTCTTATCCTTGATAAAGATGTGATTGAGGAAAAGAGTCCTTATATCAACTGTCAGCCTGTAGAAGAATTAGCTCCATTGGTAGACACAACATTTTCTTGTAGTGAGGAAGAGGAGATTTTCTATTGGTCCTTGCCACACCTCAAAATAAAAAGAATCACTTAATGGACCATGTATAAATCCAAATCATGTTAAAGAAGGTACATTAATGGTTTTTTTTTCTCCCCTTCCTCCTGTGTTTATTCCTACCATTTTCATTCCTAAAGATAATAAGTATGTATTAGAGGATAGGGAGAATGGAGATTACTATGTAGCTAAGGGAGAATTGGTTCTTGAATGCAGTGAAGCAGGAACCCATCCAAGAAAAAAAGTCATAGAAAAGAATCCTTTCTCTACCCTAGTTGCTAAAGCCCAATTATGTGAGAGTGCAACTAAAGACCCTAGTGCTAATCACCTTACCCCTAATAAGGAGGTGTGTGACCATATGCCTCCCCTAGAATATTATTAGAAGGAAACAATAAGAGGACCTAAGGAGTTTGAAGTAATCTATGAGAAGGCATGGTTGTTTCAACCTAAATACATATATAGCCAACTAGTGCATATAATCAAAGAATCATGTAGAGTTGCCATGTTGTTACTACTACTACTAGAAGTAGGAATCCTTCTTAGAGAGAAAAATAAATAATGGAGGAAGGGATCCTAATTTAGTCAATTAGTAAGTGGATTCACTAGAGTATATTTTTTTTCTTGTTTGATAAGGTGAGGTTCATTTCACCTCTATAAATATGTTAGCTTAGGTGTGTGTTTAGTTTAGTTCTTCTTCTTTCCTTTCCTTCTTTCTATGTGTTGTCTTTCCCTTTGTGTTGGTTACCCAACTTTTGCACCACCCAAATGAATAACATCTCCCTATGTTATTTAAGACTTTGCATCCCAATGGACTAAGGAATTGGTCTTTTCTATTTGGTTTTTCCTATAACAAAGGATGTAGGTAGTCTATTGATGTGTGTGTTCTTTTGCCAAGCTCTTTTGTAAAACCCAAAGATTGCCAGATTCCTACCAAGGTACTAACATGCCTAGTTTCAAAATTAGAGCTAGTCATTGCTATGATTTCAGTTCCCCTATATTTTTCAAAATTCAATGGTTAGGGTTTAGTCAATGTGATATCATGTCCATGTCTAGATTTCCCTTATGAAACTTCTATTGTCAACTATTCATTTGTCTCCACCTAGGTGGGAATTCAAAAGCAATCTAATGAAGTTGTTCATATTAGGTGATTAAGAAAGGGAGAGTAAGTCTATGCATTCCATAGATGAGAGGGAAGTTGTTTTGAAACACTAATTCTTTGATAAAGTGTTCATATCAAGACAATATGAATTGAAAAGAAGATAAGAATTATATTTAGAGAAGAAGATAGCAAAGAACATTAAGATCAATGCCAGAGGATATGATACACATCATGGAAATAGGTTAGAAGGAAGAGAATTCAAATCCAATGTAGAGGAAGTAGCATAAGTGTTCAATAGTTCTAGATCTATTACATAATGGTGAACACCCTAGTTAAAGGTGGCAAGAATAAAGATGTAAGTCAAATCAAAGATGTTGAATACATAAGAATATCCACATCACTTATTAAAAGGCCAATTTCCCTTAGATATGGATTCCTAAAATTTAGATGAAGCTTAGATCAAAGGTTTTCACAACATCATAGATTGTATTCCACATAATGAAAGATAAGTTGCAAAGCTGTAAAAAGTGACCTAGGTGGTTAAGTGTTTAGTCATTGTAACATCATACAATTAAACAAGAAGTTAAAATCATAAGTTGTGAAGTTGCAAAAAAGGTGATAGTCAATTTAACATGGTTAAAAAAAATCAAGAGTGGCAAGATAGTTGAGACTTTCAATTTGTGAGGATGTGAAGAATGAACATGATAGTTAAGATCTAAGGCTATTGCATCATCATTGGTAGAGGAAGTTGACCTGAGATTAGTGTTGTGATAGATCAAAACCATGTATTCACAATGTCACAGTGTTACATGAAGAGTTAAAGTTTTAAGTTCTAAGCATGCAAAAAGGTAACAATTAAACTCATCACAATATCACATATGACAAAGCATATTTTCAAATTTGGGTTGTGAAGTTGTGAGACATGATATGTCAGTTAAGTGTGAAGATATCGCAATATCACAGATGAAAGTAATGTTAGGTCTCAAACTATGGTGGAGATACAAGATAGTCAGCTCAATGGTCATCATTTGATCATGAATTATTTTTTTCTTGAAGAATTCTAAGTTGCGATGGTGTAATGAGTATGAAGTAAGAGTCAAAGCTAATGATTGCAACATCACATGAAATCAATTAAACTTTTTATTTTAAGTTATGAAGCAACAAAAAAATATAAATGACATTGTCACATGATGTTAATGTTAACCCTCAAAGAAGGTTGCAAACTTTTGAGAGACAAATATGCTCAGTTAAGTTATAGTTGTTATTGCATGTTCATAGGTGGTTAAAGTTAACTTGGGGTTAAGGTAGAAAAGTAGTGGAAGTTCTTCATCACATTATTAATGGTATTTTAGAGTAAACTATAGTTAATAATTTGAAAGAGAGAAATTTTTTAATTGAATGCTCACAAGGCTTGATTGTGGGCTAAAATATTATGTTTTGAGCATGCAAGATGTATTTAGAATAATTAGTCATCTCATCATTGCATAGGTTAAAAGTATCATATGAATGACAATTGAAAAGAAGTGATTCCCTTTCTTTTTGGGAGGATTCTTTGCTTTAGATTTTTCTTCATCTTCATATATGTTGTCTCCCTTACCTTTAGTAAGCATGAGAGGAGAGCTTGATGACTTGGCATTCTTCATGATTTTCTCTATCCTCTTTCTTCCTCTATTCCTTGATATCAAGTTCAATCCTATACTCTATCTCCTTATATATGAACCATTCTAAGGGTTTCTGATCATTTCAACATTTCTTTCTTTGATGTATTGAATTATAATTGATGACTTTTTGATTTATGAGTGATTCAAGTGCTCTGTTAATACAACTGATCAATCTATAACTAGCCAAGAACCCTAAGAGGGGGGCTTTATTGTTAGAAATGATTGAAAACATTATGAATGGAGAATAATGGAGCTGGTTAAGAATTTTTTTGTTCATTTTTTTCATTGATGTCAAACTTGCTACTTGCAGGAATGAAAATTGCTTAAGTGATCCAAATACTATCAATTGGTTGATTGACAAGGAGGTGGCAATCAATAAGATGTAACTAGAGCACCTAGAGAAAGGTTGAACTTATGATGTTGTAATGAAGTATAAGGATCAACTAAGACATTGATGAAATAGTGTATTGATGACATACTCTAAGACATAGGGAATGGACACACTGAGACACATCAAAGATGTAAGGTTTAACTAAGTCATTTGAAGAACCTGACTAAGTTCATTTGTGAGTGCCAAGCAAACTAGTTAAAGATGAGAAAGTTCAACTTCAGTGTGTGCTAAGCAATCTTTCAGGTGCTAAGAAAACTCTTCTACTATCGAGTAAAATAGAAAGTGTTGAGCATTAGTAAATGTAGTAGAAGCCAAGTAACATAGAAGGTGCCAATTATCAGTAAATATAGTAGAAGCCGAGTAGCGCAGAAGGTGCCAAGAATCAATAAATGTAGTAGAAGCTGAGTAACAAAAAAGGTGATGAGCATTAGTAAATGTAGTAGAAGCCAAGTAACACAAAAGGTGTTGGGCATCAATAAACCAATGATCCCGAGTTGTTACATTATTGATAAGACAAAAAGATTTGCCAGATCAATAATGATAAGTTTGTTACATTAATTTTTGTGAATTATGTGGTTGATAAGGATGATGAGTAGATGTCACAAAATTTCATGCAAACCATGCAAACCAATTTTGAGAAAATACTAATGGACTTATCATGAAGTTTGTGGAAGAAATAATTTGGAGGGAAAACAATATTGTTCTCTCAGATCAAATCAAATTGATGAGTGGGAAGATTTGAGTGGGAAATGAAGAACATAACTTCTTTATAAGGAGTTACAGGTTAGAGAGAGAGAGAGAGAGAGAGCTGGTCATGAGTGTGGTCATGTGAAGAAGCCAAGAGAAGGCTAGTGTGAAGTGTCAAGAAGAGGACACATCGAGGAGTAAGCATAGAGCATCAAGACTCTGAGTTGATTAGGTGACCATAGAGTGCATTGGCATAATGAGTGGAAGAACTTTAGGAGATAGATTTTGAAGGGTGGAAAAGATGTTAGCACTGCAAGGAAGAAAATCCAAGAAAAGAAAAGAACTAAAGAGTGATCTAAAATTTGCAAGGTTAGAGTTGCAATCTTTATTAGGTCAAAACCTTTCTAATACTTTCTTATGATTGTATTAGCCATTGAAATCTTACATTGCTAGGTGGATAAGCCTTAGGAAAAGGATAGAAGATCCCTATGAGAAGGATAAGAGATCCTTGGGAGAAGTATAGGAGATCCTTAGAGAGGGATAAAAGATTATTTTGAGAAGGTGACTATAAATCCCATGGACTTGGGTGATCCTAATAGCTTTTTGTAAATCCTTTTATAGGGTGACATTCTAAGTTGAATTTTCTTAAGTCCTCTAATAGGACACACTCCTAACAAGGTGTAGAAATCCTTTAATAGGGTCACATCTGATAGTGTGTAAAGCCTTTAACAGGGAAAACCATCAAAAGTGGTTGAAATCAATTGCACAATTATTTTGTGGGTATCATCCCCACCCCAGTTTTACCTTTTTATTAAAGGAGGGTTTCTGGCTCACCAGAATCCTTTGTGTTATGTGGTGATGCATGTTTACTTTTCATGATTGCTTAATGTTTAATTGCATGCATGATAATTTCAATTATATGCCATTAAGGATTTGACAAGAAAGTAAAAATGCTAGTACTTTTGATACACCCTCATTTTATTAAAAAAATTTGTATTGGACATTATTGGACCTTGAATAACTAATTCAACCCCCTCTGAGTAATTCTAAAAGAATTCTAACAATTGGTATCAGAGCCCACTACTGATTTGTTTCAAGGTACTAGCAACAGGTAGATTAAGATGTCCAAGAGAGAAGTTCTCAAGCTAAATAAAGACAACTTTGTTGCATGGCAAAGTCTGATGATGTTGCACCTTGGGTAAATAGGTGACTATGCATAGACCTCAATCATAGTTGATCATGTAGACCTTGTAGAACCCCTCACTATAGAAGACATGAACAAGGAGAAGGAGCACAATCAAGCGATGTTAGAGGTTGCTTTAGCACTAAGCTATGCTAAGTATGATGACATTAAAGAATTTGGTACTACACATCAAATGTGGGAAACATTATCAAAAATCTTTGGAAGAGATGATAATGTCAAGAGAGCCAAAAGAGAGAGCCTAAGAGGAAAGTTTGATGATATGAAAATGGAAGAAGGAGAGAATGCTACTCAATATGGTGCAAGGATGAAAGAAGTGGTAAGTTCCATAAGAAGCCCAGGAGGACAGTTATCAGAAGAAATAGTATGTAGCAAATACTTGAGAACTTTGCTTCCTATCTATGCTATAAGAGTATCATCCATCCAAGAGATAAGGTGCATACTAGGAAACACATTCTCATTTGAAGGAATAATTGGAAGACTCACTACCTTTGAGCTATCCAACTTTGACAACTACAAGCCATAAAACTTTGAATCTACATTCAAAGTCAAGATGACAATAAAAGACAATGAGGAGGTGCAAACAAAGAGAAAGAGTGGAAAAGAAAACTATGTATCTAGTGATAGAAACACTAATGAAGATGATGTAGACCAATTGGAGGCATTACTAGCAAGAAGATTTCATAGAGAAAGAGACAAATTCAAAGGTAAGCTACCAATCATTTGTTTCAATTGTAATGAAGTTGGTCACATTGCAACTAGATGCACACAAAAGAAAAATTACAAGGATGGAGGCAACGTCAAGAACAAGAAAGAGGACAACAAGGACTACAGAGGTAAAGGCAAAAGATACTACATTGTTGAAGAAGACTCTGATGAGAATGATGATGTAGTCTATATGGCTATGAAAGATGAATCAGATGAAGCAACCGTCCTAGTAACTTGCATAAACAAGAATAACAAATGGATCATAGATAGTGGATGCTCTCATCACATGACTAGAGATAAAAGTAAGTTCATTACCTTTATTCAATATGAAGGAAATAGTGTTAGATTTGGTAAGAATGCACCATGTCAGATCAAAGGGAAAGGTAGTATCAAGCTTACTAAAAAGATATCATGTGATAATGCATACTATGTTGAAGGCATGAATTATAACTTGTTAAGTGTCTCATAGTTAGGCAACATAGGATGCAAGGTTGCATTTGAAAATGGAGTTGCCAAGATCTATGACTCTCAAGGAATTCTAATAGGAAAAGGTGACCAGACTAGGAGTAATTTGTTCTACCTAGACATGGAAGATGCTTCTTGTCTCATTATTCAAACTAATGATTTATGGTTATGGCACAAGAGGCTATGTCATGTAAATTTTGATAATCTAATAAGCATCCACAAAATGAAGAAAGTCAAAGGTCTAAAAAAGTTGAACAAGTCTGATAACACCATGTGCAAACAATTCCAACTAGGGAAGATGACCAAGTAAACTTTCAAAAGAAATGCTTATAATTTTAATGAAGTATTAGAGCTAGTTCATACTAACTTGTGTGGTCATATTGAAGTGCAAAGCTACAAAGGTGATAGATACATAATGTTATTTGTATATGACTATTTAAGGATGATGACAGTCATGTTCCTAAAACAAAAATTAGATGAGTTCCAAATGTTCAAATGGTACTTGGCCAGAGTTGAGAAAGAGACTGGGAAGAGCCTAAAATGTCTCAAATCTGATAGAGGAGGTGAATTCACATCAAGAGAATTTGAAGAATTCTAGAATGAAAGAGGAATCAAAAGGCAGACATCAGTACCTAGGACTCCACCTTAGAATGGTATATCAAAAAGAAGGAATAGATCAGTTATTGACTATGCCAAGACCTTAATGATGGAGAAAAATTTTGCACTCAAGTACTAGAGAGAAGCTATAAGTACTGCATTCTACACACTCAATAGAGTTCAAGTCAAGAAAGTTGCAAATGTAACACCTTTTGAATTATGGTATGGGTATTCTCCTTATGTAAGACATTTCAAAATATTTGGATGCAAATTCTATATATATAAAGAATCTAGAAATAGAAAGTTTGATGGAAAGAGTGGGGAAGACACATTTCTTGGTTATTCTACTAGAAGCAAAGCTTATAAGTGCTTGATTGTTAACACTACCAAAGTAGTAGAAAGCACAAATGTGAAATTTGATGAGCTTGTAGAAGTTCAAAGTGTTGAGAACACCAAGAAAGTAGAAGAATAAAAGACCTTTGTATACTTATATGAAGGTATACCTAATAATGGTGAAGTTGCAACTCAAAATGACAATCAACAACAAAATCTAGTATCTGCCAAGTCACATATAGTGAATGCCAAGCAATAGCCACATTTAGAAGTCAAGCTGCAGAATAGAGAGAATGTGTAATTAGATTTTGAGAACTATCAACATGAAGGAAATGAAGAAATATTTGATGAAAATAGACATGAAGATTTAGATTTTGAAAGAGACAATATGCAAACGAGGAAAAAAATAGTATTGGCAAACTATGTAAGAAGACATCATCCTACAGATCAAATTATTGGAAAAAAAGAGGCAAGACCAATGACAAGGAATAGACTTAGAAGTGAGACATGTCTGCTCAGCAAAATGGAACCAAAAATAGTAAGTAAAGCCATAAAGGATGATGACTAGTACAATGCTATAAAAGAAGAAATAGAATAAATTAAAAAGAACAAGACATGGAACTTAGTCTCAAGACTAGCTAACAATAATGTAATTGGAACCAAGCAGGTGTTTAGAAACAAGTTAGATGAGAATGGTGAAATCACAAGGAATAGGGCAAGACTAGTCTATAAAGGGTATGCACAAGAAGAAGGACTAGACTATGGAGAAACTTTGGCTCCAGTTGCTAGAATGGAAGGAGTAAGGACCTTGCTGGCATATGTAGCATTCAAATGATTTAAAGTCTATCAAATAAATGTTAAGTCCACATTTTTGAATGATATACTTGAAGAGGAAGTTTGCATAGAGAAACCAGAAGGATTTTTTGATAAAACTAACAAAAACAAGGTATGAAAATTGCATAAGGCTCTATATGGATTAAAGCAAGCCCCTAGAGCTTGGTATGAGAGACATCACAAGTAACTAGTGTAAATAGGATTTGAAAGTACTGATGATAACAACAACATGTACATCAAATTAGAAGAAGGTAAGGATATGTTTGTATCTAAAATCTTTGTGGATGAAATAATTTTTGGAGGAAAGGAAGTGCTTTGCAAAATTTTTGCTGACAAAATGAAACATGAGTTTGAGATATCTATGTTTGGAGAAATAAAGTTTTTGTTGGATTGCAAGTACATCAACTAAAATATGTTATATTTGTGACACAATCAAAGTACATGAAAGAGATACTCAAGACATTTGGATTAGAAGACTCCAAACCTATCAGCACACCAATGGCACCATGACATAAGCTATCCAAAAATGATGAATCAGCTGAAGTCAATCAAACAATTTACAAATCCATGATTGGGAAACTATAGTATGTTGTACATAGTAGACTAGACATAGCATTAGTAGTTGGAATAGTGACTAGATTCTCTACTAATCCTAGAGAAAATCATCTATGGTAGTAAAAAGGATAATGAGGTATCTCAAAGGAACTGATGATTTTGGTCTATAATACAAAAAGAATGAGAAGTTTGAGCTCAATGCATAAATAGACACAGATTGGGGAGGCAACATTGATGACAAAAAATGCACAAGTGGGGGATCATTATTCTTTAGTAAAAGGCTAGTTACTTGGACTAGCAAGAAAAAAACATGCACATCTCAGTCCACTATAGAAGTAAAATATGTGGCAAGAGCAATCAATTGCACAAACATTGTGTGGCTCAAACATCTATTGAAAGGAATGAAAGAAGAGGTAACCAAACTTGTGATATTGTATTGTGATATCAAGTGTTATAAACATATCCAAGAATCTAGTAATGCATGCAAAAACCATGCATATTGCAATCAAGTATCACTATGCCAGAGAATTGGGGGAAGACAAACAAGTGAAGATGGAGTACATTCACACAAAGGAACAAATTGTAGATATCTTCACCAAACCATTGCCCAAGGATACTTATGAATATCTTAGAGGCAAGTTGGGGGTAAAGCCCCTAACTCAAGCAGTCTAAAGCACAAAAAGATGCCCTGCATTAATAGGAGTAGATCATTGGAATATCAAAAGAATGATGCCGAGGATATTAACAGAAGTAGAAAATCTATATCAGTCACAAGCATGGTGATTGAGGGATAAAACATGAGATGCAAAGCTTATATTTAGCATATTGAAGATGCTACATCTTTGGCATTTATGTCAAAAAGGGAGATTTATGAGAAATTGATCAATAAAAGTTAAGAGGGAGATGTATGAGAATGTATGAGATCAATATGTGACCAAAAAAATAAAAGAGAGATGAAATAGGGAGATTTAGAAGAGATAAGAAATTGATTAGCAAGTAGCTATGAAGGATCAAGAATATAGAGTAAGGATGCAGTAGTCAAGAGGGAGAAGCAAAACAAAGGATTTAGTTTGTATCAGAAAAAGAGGGAGACATGATACAAAAAGGAAGATATGTAATGACAACAAGTTTTTTATTTAGTATATAATTTTGGTGGTAACTAAGTTGATCAGATCAATCAATTGATCAGTTTGGTTTGCCATCAATGCCAAAGAGGGAGATTGTTGGAAATGATTGAAAAGATCATGAATGAAGAATAATGGAATTGGTAAAGAATTTTTTCAATCATTGTTTTTTTATTGATGTCAAACTTGCTACTTGCAGAAATAACAATTGCTTAAGTGATCCAAATACTATCAATTGGTTGATTGACAAGGAGGAGGCAATCAATAAGATGTAACTAGAGCACCTAGAGAAAGGTTGAATTTATGATGTTGTAATGAAGTATAAGGATCAACTAAGCCATTGATGAAATAGTGTATTGATGACATACTCTAAGACATAGGGAATGGACACACTAAGACACATCAAAGATGTAAGGTCTAACTAAGTCATTTGAAGAACCTGACTAAGTTCATTTGTGAGTGTCGAGCAAGCTAGTTAAAGCTGAGCAAGTTCAACTTTAGTGTGTGCTAAGAAATTATTTAGGTGCCAAGAAAACTCTTCTACTACCGAGTAACACAGAAGTTGTCGAGCATTAGTAAATGTAGTAGAAGCTAAGTAACACAAAAGGTGTTGAGCATCAGTAAACCAATGATGCCGAGTTGCTGCATTATTGATAAGGAAAAAAGATTTGCTAGATCAGTAATGATAAGTTTTTTACATTGAATTTTTTGAATTAGTTGGTTGATAAGGAGGATGAGTAGATGTCACAAAATTTCATGTAAACCATGCAAACCAGTTTTGAGAGAATACTAATGGACTTATCATGAAGTTTCTAGAAGAAACAATTTGGAGGGAAAACAATATCCTTCTCTCAGATCAAATTAAATTGATGAGCAAGAAGATTTGAGTGGGAAATGAAGAAAAAAACTTCTTTATAAGGAATTATAGGTCAAAGATCAAGAGAATGCTAGTGTGAAGTGTCAAGAAGAGGACACAGTGAGGAGTAAGCATAGAGCATCATGACTCTGAGTTGATCAAGTGATCATAGAGTGAGTTGGTCATAAGTGTGGTTGTGTGAAGAAGCTGAGAGAAGGCTAGTGTGAAGTGTGAAGAAGAGGACATAGTGAGGAGTAAGTACAGAGCATCAATAATTTGAGTTGATCAAGTGATCATAGAGTGCATTGGCATAATGAGTGGAAGAACTCTAGGAGACAGATTTTGAAGGGTGGACAAGCTATCAGCACTGTAAAGAAGAAAAGACAAGCAAAGAAAAGAACTGAAGAGTGATTTAAAATATGCAAGGTTAGAGTTGCAATCTTTATCAGGTCAAAACCTTTCTAATACTTTTTTTACCATTGTATTAGACATTGAAATCCTACATTGCTAGGTTAGCTCAATAGCTAGGTGGATAAGCCTTAGGAAAATGATAGAAGATCCCTAGGACAAGGAAAAGAGATCCTTGGGAGAAGTAGAGGAGATCCTTAGAGAGGGATAAAAGATTCTTTTGAGAAGGTGACTATAAATCCCATGGATTTGGGTGGGCCTAACAGATTTGTATAAATCCTTTAATAGGGTGGCATTCTAAGTTGAATGTTCTTAAGTCATTTAATAGGGCACACTCCTAATACGGTGTAGAAATCCATTAACAGGGTCACATCTGACAATGTGTAAAGCCTTTAATAGGGTAGGCCCTTAATAGGGTAGGCCTTTAACAGGGCAAACCATCAAAAGTGGTTGAAATTAATTGCATAGTTATTTTGTGGGTATCATCCCCACCCTAGTTTTACCTTCTTATTCCTAGAGGCTTTTTAGTTTACCAAAATACTTTATGTTATGTTTTGATGCATGTTTACTTTTCGTGATTGTTTAATGTTTAATTGCATGTATGATAATTTCAATTATATGCCATTAAGGATTTGACAAGAAAGTAAAAAGGTTAGTAGTTCTGATTCACCCTCATTTTATCAAAAAAATTTGTATTGGACATTATTGGACCTTGAATAATTGATTCGCCCCCCCCCTCTCAGTTATTCTAAAAGAATTCTAACATTTATATGTAATTTATGCAACTTCTCTCCATGGATTTCTAGATATTAAGTAAGAATCGAGAGGTTGTATGAAATGGAGGATTTGATTGATATCTTCAACTAGGTCTTGTGTAATCTTAATTCCATCTAAGATCAACATTTCTAATGGTTTTTTAATTGTGTCCTCTAGCTGAGCTAACTATGCATAGTAAAGTAGTCACTATGGGATGATATGACACATCTATTTGATGTTGGTGATTGATAGGCCAACACTGGGGAAAATAATAACAAAAAGAATTTATAATTTTATGATGAAGTTTGGCTATTATATATGTGTCAATTCGAGAGTGTAAGCTTGCAAAAGGTGTTCAAGAAATATGCTATCAAGGGATGATAGTTGTGAGATGAGGATTTATGAGTGCATCTACGACACACGAAGCTAAATCTATGAAATAACTCAATAAACCTAATTTTTAATAAAAATGATTAGAAATCTTAATAAAATATCAAATCATAATCTATTTCATATGAAATATTATTATATAATCAAATATTGATATTAATCACATAAACTAATTTACTATGATTATATCTATACTATGTACTGCTAAGCTAATTAACATATAAATGAAAACTAATTTAAATATACTCCAAACAAAAAAAATAAATGAGATCACCAGATAAAATTGGAGTGGACCCTTCCTCCTCAGCCACCTGGTGATGAAGCCAAGTAGTAGTCTTAATTCTTCGTAATCATGAAAATATAAATTTTATATTTCCAAATGAGAATGATCTATTACAATGCTGTGCAATCTATAAAACCTATACACTATTGTGTGTTTTTAGAACTATATGTGTGTGTCCATCCTCACTATTGTTGCTGCTTATATAGATGCAACTTTACAAATATAATAACTAATTTTTATGCACTCTATAAAAAGAGTGGCTATTACATAAAAAAGTTATAACAAAAATATATGGCTTGCAAAGAATAGCCAATTTTTTGTCATCATTGAAACAAAATACTATTTCCTTCATTCACATTTGCTGAACCATAGTTTTGTAATAGTTTGCAAAAGTCTGATTATTGGGCTTTCCACGTGAGGCATGGATATCCCTCTTAATAATAGCATCTCATCTCCTTAGCAGCAATAATAATGTAGTTATTTGTTGCATGGGTTTTTCCAACAGCCACATAATTGTTGGGAATAAATATTAGCTATAATATATGATATATCAACCACATTCATTGTCTATATGTACAACCATCTATCTTAAAAATAGAATGATCCATAATCCCTTCAATTTAGTCTTGAGGAACCTCTACACATATGAATTCAGCTAAGTTGGAGGAGTTCTATTATGAGTTGGTGACAGTAGCAAAAACAAACTTTGAAATTTAAAATCAAAACCTGTAATAGAATAATCATGTTTTGAAATAGGCCTCTAACTTTTCCATCATGCATTTTTTGAAGATTCTACCGCATAGGATTGTAATTGGGCATGCTCTGGACAATACCCATGTCTCAAATTTTTGAGATTCATCTGTATCTATTTGCAAAAGGAGATACAAAACTGCCTATCCTTATTTTTAGTTGCTAATTAATCTGGTTAAGTTATTTAAAAGTAGATGGAAATTTTTATTTTCGAAATAGCTATATCAACATGCATAGTGGGTGACAGGAAGAACCATAAGTTGTTAGATAAATACAATCTCATCTATTTATTCACATATTGTATCTAATAACTATATTAAATATTACTCATAAATATTTGATCATATACAACATAGAAGGAGAAAATGGAGTAGAAAATGGAATAGAAGATAGGGATTGAAATGAATGTGAAGGCTTATATGGAGGATAAAATGTGATATAATTTAGTAAAAATATTGCTCTCATCATTCCCCCCAAATTAGCTTATTGCACATCCTTGTACAATTATTATGATCATGAGGTCTTTAGTTTTAACTGAAAGCACATTAGGTTTATGGTTTTTAGCTCTTTCTCCACCCTGAACCATGATAACTCATAGATGAAGAAAAATCCCTTTCTTTGCTTTACATGACAAGCTTTCTTCTTCTTCTTTCTTTTTTTTTTCTTTTTAAATAGGGATATCTTCGTTAACTTTCATAAATCATTTTTCTTTTCTCTTTTAGTTTTCATCTCTTTTCATTTTGTATAGCATCATGGTTCAAAAGGTTTCATATAGGAGAATTTAGCTCAATTTGCATAGGAGGAGTTTAAATGGGGAAAATAGGAGAGATGAGAGACAAAACAAAGGCTATTATATGATGGATATAATGCATAGTATGATGGGTTTAGTAAGGGTGGCAGATGGAAGATAATAGGGTGACATTCTTCCCCCCAACTTAAACTTGACCATCCATGGGAAACAAGGAGAGGATAGGAAGGGGTGTTGCATAATGATCAACATTATTAAGTAATATAAATAAAGTTAAGAGATAAAATAAGGAAAAACAAAATCAATTGTTTTACCACCATGCATGTGCAGAGAGACTAAGGATGGAATAGAGAGTAACTCGACAAATACCACCTCCAAAAAAGATGAACCGACAACAAGGAACAAAGAAAAGCATGTAGAACTATACTGTGACACCACAAAAGACCTCCATCAAACTGAAATTACCAAAGAGTATACCATTAAAAAGAACCAAAAAAATTAGGAGAGTGACTACAAATAGAGGGGCTGCCATCATCAATTGAACTAGTATAGATCATATAGAAAGTAGCACATTCCACTGGAAACACCTCAATTGAATAGGCAACTTAGATTATGGATGATGAAAGATTTGAGGACGACAGTGAAGAGGAGTAGAGCTATAGGAATTAGTGATAGGAGGTGCCAATAAGGAAAGAACCATTGAAACTGATAAGTATTCCTGAAAAGAATGATTAGCAAAAAAATAGGAACACCAATTATTGCATTTTTTCTTTTTTTTTTTTGAATAAATTTTGATAATGACAAGTGACCGTTGGCAAGCCAGTTTTCAATCACTCACCACTTAACGGTACTGTAAGAACAGTTTTCACCATTAAGAATTTATTAGGAAATTAACATCCACCAGAAACTAGTTTTCAAATATTAACTGGCCAACAACGCCCGAAGGTTTTCATTATTGGATCTTTTCTTTTTCTTTTTCTTTTTTCTTTTTTGTTATAATTTGTTTTTTTTTCATTTTTTCAATAACTGCATAGAATGACCAAAGAAATGAAATCCTGACATGGATGATGAAAAATGATACCATCCAAAGCTTAATTTTTTTCCATGACCTTACAAAAGGCACTATTGAAGCTTGATTGCATGAGGAACTTGAAATGATGACCAAGAATAATCTCATTAGGACTAGAACCATAAACTACTACACTAGAAACATTATTGATCTATGTATCTCAAACCACTGAATCTAAAAACTGACTCAAGAGCTTCAAAATGTACTGAGACACTTGGGTAAGAGTATTACTCACAAGGATGATGATTCTAATATTTCTCTATGCTGATAGAATAAGATGACATCTGTTGAAGATATGAAGCCCTATTCTTGTGAAGCTTGGGAAAATCCATTGTAGGAAAATGTAAAGTTGCGAGTAGCACACCTTCATTACCAAATACATGAGTATGGAGTGAAAACCAATAGTAGTCACCAATGTGTCCATAGAACTCTAGAGAGACACAACTCAAGGAAGGAGTGTAGTAGCTGGTACTGTATTCAAAGTATTTTCAGAAGTGTTCTTGAATATTCATCAATCTCATAGACTATGCTGCATATTTTCCTCCAAGTGATAAATCACCAAAGACAAGAAATCTCATCTCAAGCTGCTAAACACTCTTATGCTAAAATCTACATGTGATCTTGAATAGTGAAGCGCCAATGAAATGGATATGCACCATATGGCTAGCAAGCCCACACAAAGTGAACAAAGACAACATGGTGTGTTATGGAATTCTTGTGTAGAGAAGCATCATTAACTGGCATTGGTTCTAAGATCATCACACCATAACAAGGGACCTATCACCATATTCTCAAAACCAAGAATATCAAGCATAGTAAATGAATATCATCCATTCAATAACTCTATCATTAAGTAGGTTATTTAGTATTACAAATGATAGATATAGTTATTACTATGAATATATACTTGATAGAATGGATAAATACAAATAAACTCTTGTTTTCATATAATAGCAATGCTAGTTAACATGAGAACACATACCTTGAATTGTAGAGATGTCACATGTCGAGGTTTGCTAAAAGGACCAATGAGATAATCAATGAAGCTAGATTTGAAATCATCCAAGAACCACAAGATTGGAGAGATTCCCCTTAACTTAACTTCATGCTACAAGGTCATGAAATCATTGGGATAGCCAAAAAAATTAGGTAACCCACAAAGAGTAACACATCTTTAGAATTTTGTGAGTCTTATTGAATCAAATATTTCAATAATTCAATGGATGAATTCCTAAATTAGCTATAGGTTATAAAAATATAGGTAATTTGAATCATCCAAGGAATTAAGAAATCAACATGTTAATCAATGAATGATCATCTAAAGATAAGAACCAAGAATGAAAAATATATGGATAGTAATACCTTGGTCCTTGCTAAATAAATGAATAAATGAATCATCCATAGTGTATTTGGTCATCTTGGGACAATGGAAAGATTTGACAATGAAAAATAATACTCATCCAATTATAATAGTTGTTATTTGGTCATTAATGCATAGAATCCCATATAGTTGTGCTTAATCAATTATTGGTCCTAAATCAACAAGTGTGTGAGGGATGCATATTTTAACCATAGGCCTCCAAATATCAATATGCATAAGTACAAAAATAAAATATAGATCTTGGAGGATCTGGTACTGTGTTTTTGAAATATGGAATGTATATGGCTTAATACTACTTAGTGAATGATTAACATAAACATGCATACTCATGAGTCCATTAATTAAAATTGACACAATTTGATGCTTGGGCTCATTTCTGGGTATGTTGAACTCACTAAGTTAAAAAGAAGAACAAAGTTGATTATATTTCAATAAATAATATTGTTCTTCTAATTTAAGTAAGCCAAAATCACATCCCTTATATGTATCAATGCATTCCAATGTTGATTTATCAATTTCAAGCACATCATTAGATTGTGGAGGGATCCTTGAAAGTTTATAGCTACTATTAACCACCTTATTATGAAGTGGTATATGAGGCAATATAGTTGCCTTTGGTGGTTATGGTGGAGTGGGTAGAATATGATGTGAATGAGATAATGAATATGGTAAGAAATGTGAAGGAGATAAAGTTGATGGTAATAAATATGATGGGTGGAATAAAAATAGTAAGGATGGATATGGTGGTTGTTGTGAGTATGCATGATTACATTCGTTGTGCATGTGAGGTGGAGAAGTAAATTTTGAAGAAATATGTTGAATTTGTAATGAATTAGAGTGACAATATAGGTTACCAACATAATGCATACCTTGATCTTCTTGGGTTGGTGCTCGAGATTATTCATCCATTATAAGGAATACTTGGTCACTTCTACCCTTATCATGGTAAGGATTAGAGATAACTTGCACCTCATTCACCATGTGTTCTTGGTTGTTGAAACATATGCATTGGTCATAATTCCTGTAACAATTAGAACAATAATCAATTAAATTTCATCCCCAAAATCACATTGCTCTAAGAATTCATCAATAATTTGCTCATGTTCAAACATAGAGATAGAATTATCACATACCTATGATAATGGAAGATCAAGAGCATTTAAATTACATTTATTAGGTAGAGAAGGTATAAAGATATCACCTTTATTTAGCATGATTTCCCCACCAAGTTCATCTTTTTTTTTCAAATTTGAAGGCGAGGGTCTGGGGGTAGTAGCCACTAGTGGGGTCAAGGGCAAATGTCCCTTGCAAGATCTTGAGGTAGCACCCAAGCACATTTTGCCTCTTGTAGTCCCTTCAAATTTTGCATTTTTAAAACAATTTTCACCCAAAATTGATGTACTTGAAGACCCTTGAAAATACATCATTTTAAACATTTTTTTCTTCAAAATGGATTCTTTACTTTACCAAAAAAAACTCACAAAAAATAGTGATTTTGTAAAGTTTAATTAACTTCTAAAGAAACTAATGAATCTAATTTCTAAGACCTACTTACAAACTCTAAAACAAAACTCTAGAGCCATGCATTTATATGATTTACACAATGCAAATTAAGATTAGTTACTTAAGCAAGGCTAGAAGTTGCAAAAGGTTTCATCCTAGCGCATTGTTCCTAACTCAAATCAGCAAACCAACATCCTTTGACAACTTTCTCTGGAAACATTGCCAAAATGATAGGCCAACACTGGGGCAAATAATAACAAAAGAATTAACAATTTTATGATAAAGTTTGGCTGGTCTATACATGTCAATCCAAGAGTGTAAGCTTGTGAAAGGTGTCCGAGCAATATGTTATCAAGGGATGATAGTTGTGATATGAGGGTTTATGAGTGCATCTACAACACACGAAGCTAAATCTATGAAAAGCTAAGTCCCAATGACAGGAACTGTCACTTCTTGGTGACAAGAATATCAGAAACATAAATAGTTCTCAATAAAACTAATCTGTAATAAAAATGATTACAAATCTTAATAAATTATCAAATCATAATCTATTTCATATGAAATATTATTATATCATCAAATACTAATATTAAACACATAAACTAATTTACTATGATTATATCTATACTATGTACTGCTAAGCTAATTAACATATAAATGAAAACTAATTTATATATATTCCAAACAGATATAAAAATGAGATCACCAGATAACTTGGGAGTGGGCCCTTCCTCCTCAGCCACCTGGTGATGAAGCCAAGTAGTAGTCTTAAGTCTTTGTAATCATGAAAATATAAATTTTATATTTCCAAATGAGAATGATCTATTACAATGCTATGCAATCTATAAAACCTGTACATTGTTGTGTGTTTTCAGAACTATACGTGGGTGTCCATCCTCACTATTATTGCTGCTTATATAGATGCAGCTTTACAAATTTAATAATTAATTTTTTATGCACTCTATAAAAAGAGTGGCTATTACATAACAAATTTATAACAAAAATATATGGCTTGCAAACAATAGGCAATTTGTTGTCATCATTCAAACAAAATACTATTTCCTTCATTCACATTTGCTGAACCATAGTTTTGTAATTGTTTGCAAAAGTCTGATTATTGGGCTTTCCACGCGAGGCATGGATATCCCTCTTAACAATAGCATCTTATCTCCTTAGTAGCAATAATAATGTAGTTATTTTTTGCATGGTTTTTTTTAATAGCCACATAATTCTTGGGAATAAACCTTAGCTGTAATATATGATATCTCCACCACATTCATTGTCTGCATGTACAACTATCTATCTTAAAAGTAGAATGATCCATAATCCCTTCAATTTAGTCTTCAATAACCTCTCCACATATGAATTCAGCTAAGCTAGAGGAGTTCTATTATGAGTTGGTGATAGCAGAAAAAAAAAAACTCTAAAATTTGAAATCAAAACCCATAATAGAATAATCACATTTTGAAATAGGCTATAACTTTTCCATCATGCATGTTCTAAAGATTCTGTCATGAGAGATTGTAATTGGGCATGTTCTGGACAATACCCATGTCTCAAATTTTTGAGATTCATTTGTATCTGTTTGCAAAAGGAAATACAAAACTGTCTGTCCTTATTTTTAGTTGCTAATTATTCTTGTTAATTTATTTAAAAGTAGATGGAAATTTGTGATTCCGAAATAGCTATATGAACATGCATAGTGGGTGACAGGAAGAATCATAAGTTGTTAGATAAATACAATCTCATCTATTTATTCACATATTGTATCTAATAACTATATTGAATATTACTCATAAATATTTGATCATATGCAACATAAAAGGAGAAAATGGAGTAGAAAATGGAATAGAAGATAGGGATTGAAATGAATGTGAAGACTTATACAGAGGATAAAATATGGTATAATTTAGGACAAATATTGCTCTCATCAGTGATATCTTACTAGATTCTATTTTAATGGAGATTTTTTAGTCAAGGTGGATTCCATTTCATCTTTCATGTGCATCTCTTTTCTATCCCTAGATTATATTTTCGTAGGACTAATCTAAATTAAGATTAGAGTAGGAGTAGTATTAGAAGTGATTCAAGGTAACTTGTGATATCAATTCCACTAGGTGTTATAGGTTTCCCAAATCTATTTCTATGTGGGGTGTTTGTAGTTACGAGCATCTTGGTTGATCCTCTTCTTCTCTCAAGTTAAGAGCATACCCCCATCCCAATGATTTTAAAGACAAAATTCATTGCATATCTTGCATTTGAGAGAGTTGTAACTTATAATTCATATGGAAGTGATATAATTGTTTGACTAACCATCAGCCTTCCCCTTTGGGATTCATGACATGGCTTAACTGCCTCCTATATGTTCTATAAGTGTAGTGGGTTGTATCAGGCATTAACAGTTTGATCTTTTGGTGCAAAAACAATTCTACCTTGTAACAATAACACATACACTAACCCATTTGATGGTAACATCATTTTGTTTCATCACATTCTATTTATCTAGAATTAAAGTAAAGCTAAGTTAGCAAGAGGGACAAACTATTAACCAACAAAGTGTTAGATAGTTTCACTAGTAGTATAGAATTTATTTTTGGTAATGTGTACTCCATAGAGATATTTGGTACATGCATAGTTAAGGATAAGTATTATAGAGTATCCTAATAAAATGGATTACTTCACAGTATAGTACAAACAATATGGCATCTTTGTTGGAATATTCAAATATGGAAAGAGTACTTATGAGAGGGGGGGTGAATCATAAGTATCGCACTTTAGTCAATAAAAATTCTAACGTAAAGTAAATTTCATGCATGTAAATACATCAAATAAACATGTAACAAAACTCATGCATCAATAACTCATAACACTAGAATTTGGTAACCTAGAAACCCTCCAGGAATAAGAAAGCAAAACTGGGGTGGGGATGATACCCACAAAAATTAATGCAACAATAATGTTTAACCACTTCTGATGGTTTGCCTTGTTAAAGGCTTGCCCTGTTAAAGGCTTTACACTGTGTCAATAGTGACCTGGTTAGAGGCTTTCAAACACTTAACATGTCATGTTACCCTGTTAAAGGATTTCATCACCTAGTTAAAGGATTCAACAAAATAGCTATTAAGCTAACCTATCAACATAGGATTTTCATTCTAATACAATTGATAGAAAGTATTAGGTACAATAAACCTGACTGATTAAAATCCTTGATTGCTAATTGCAGGCACTTGTTCTACTTTCTCTGATCTAGATCCCTTTTTGATCTAATAGTCCTCGCTTCTGAAAATAAAATTCCTTATGAATCCTTGTATATCTTTTCACACTGCTTGTTCCTTACATATGTATGTTTACAATGAAATTTCATCTTCCTTATAAAGACATTTGAAGATTTAGGGTTTGATTTGGATCTATGATTCATATTCAATCTTCATTTTTCGCTCAATACTTATCTTTTGCTGATTGGTTGCATGCCTTTAGCATGTTTTTTATTGGCTGCATGCAAATTTCATAGGAGAAATAAAATATTCGATCTTATCATTAAATCCCTCAAAATTTAGCTTTTGTCAGCTGCAAAAACTGTTTGCATCATAGTTTGTGCAATTACAAACTCTTATGTTGATATACTGAGTTACTCGGCTCCTGAAGTATTTTTGATACTCGACACATGTTGTTTCTTGGATAGCTTGGCACTTGAACAAAATTGTATCACTTGACACATGTTGTACTCAGAACTTGTTATCACTCAGCACTTGTTATCACTCAGTACTTGTTATCACTCAGTACTTTTTATCACTCGACACTTACTCTTGATATTGGTTAAGTGTATTGACACTTAGTTGTCAAATTTGTTCTTTAAGCTAACAATCTCCCCCTCTGACATGAGTGGCAAAAACACTTAATTAAGATCCATATAACTCATGAATTTATCCTCCATTCAAAATTTGCGATCAAAATTTGCTCAAAATTTTCTATCTCCCCCTTTTTGCTATTTCCCCCTTTTATTATACTTATCATTTCATTCTTGTACTTAACTCTTATTAGTTATTCCTTATTTCTCCCCCTTTTTGACACTTATGTCAAGGGTCTTACAATCAAATGCCATACTTAGCCAAAAATGTGCTATTTACTTCAAGGAGTACCTTCAGAGCTGCATCCCAATTTGCTAAGGCGACATCCAATGTTTTATGCTAGATGGAAATCTCTACTGCTAGGTGTACAAGTCCATCAGATGAAGAAAGATTGGGGTCTTTCCTGAGGACTGTCTCTGCATTTATCTACTCCTTGTGAAGTAATTCCAAATAAGGAGTAATTGACAATTGAATATATATCAATTTTGCTTTTGTGGATGCCTCCTCTGCTGCTAAGATCGCTAACTCTCTTTGTGTGTAAAGAGATTGGACAAAATGCTTCTCACTCCGAGCCGGATCTCTAGGGAGTTGCATGCTAGAAATTTTTAGATTGTTTTCCAAGCTCAATATTTTCTAGCTAGTGTCCTATGTGAATGTGGAAAAATCACACAACTTGTTGTAGAAGGAAAAGATGTTTCCTAGTACAATTTAAACTATTTTAATTTTCTTTGCCAGTTCTTCTTTAGATAGTGCTATATCACCATATATTTTACTATTTACTTTATCTTGGAACTTCTTTTCTGACCATTCAAGCAATCTGGCATTTCTTTCCTGGTCTTCATTAATCACCTGGTCAACTATATCAGATAGTTGGTCAATAATTGGTCTTGACTCATCTGGAGATTGTAAGCAAAAAGCTTTTGTGAATATGTCTTTAATTTCATTCAAGGTAAGCTTATGCTTGTATTCTTTTCTTAGTGCTTCTTGTCTCCTTCTTTTGTCTAATGCACTCTGAATTTCATTAATCTTTTCTTCAGTAAGAGTGCTAGATTCATAATATGGGATTTTTATTTCTTCATCAAGTTGAGGAACTCCATAGTGAAGTTTCTTGATTGCCTTTGATGAGCTTGAGCCTAGTGTCCTAATTTGTAGCTGTAATCCATCTATGCTTGGCTGCTGAAGAGTTTGTGTTGGAGTACCAGATTTTGGTAATGCAACCAGTGTTTGTATTGCAGTCTCCTCCTTCTTCTTTGTCTCATCTTTTTCTTCAGCTTGAATATCCCTTTTATGATTTCTAGGTGGGGTTGAACTTGTTGGTTTTTCAGATGTTTCTTTTATTTCCCCTACTGCTGTACTCGGCATTTGGAGTGCATAAGTGACTATACTTGGTGGAGGTGGTGGTGGAAGAAATATAATACCAGTAGTTTGTATAGTCAAGGATGGCACTACTACTTTTACCTTGACTTTTGGATTCTGTAATTCATCAACATTGCCAAATATCGGATTTGAACTTAATTTTGCTACTAGTGATGATTGGTCAAGGATTTCCAAATCCTCTACAGTTAATGGATTGATGTTTAGATTTGAAGTGTCTGTAACATCCTTTATTTTTATGATATCTGCAAGTGTGATGGTGGCATGAGGAGGACTAGGAGGAGATACTTGTATGTCTTGCATACTTTGATCTTGTGGCTTAGCTGTATCTTTCTCTTCCTCTTTCTCTTCATTGTGTGCCTCTTCTTCCTTTTCTTCTTTTCTTTCCTCCACTAGTTTCTTTTCTTTTTCTTTGGTTTCTGTCACCTTCTTTTCCTTTGTCTTGGCACTTGCTTCTACCTTATGTTCTTCATTATATACATCTTCTATTTTCTTATAAAGAATTTTACACAATCTTGTGGATTTAGTAACTACTTCTTAAATTTTATTCTGCAATATGTTGAAGGCTCTATACTTGGGAGTGAATCTATTATTATGCCTTTTCATGAAATTTATTATTTGATCTTTAGTCAAATCAGGCAACAATCTGGCTAACGTTGACTCCCTTATTTCTTTCTCCATTTGTAAATAAAAATGCCATTTATCCTCTACAATTTTATACAATTCTCTTGGCATAGATTCATCTAATTCTAGAGGTGTGTGCTTATACTCAGCCATCATAGCATACACAGATTCCTCTAATTTATTTTTCTCTTCTTTGGTGAGCTTAGAAAAATTTAGGTTCTTTAAATCTTTTAAAACATTATTTCTAATTTTTTAACATAATTTATCAACAACAGTCTGGGGTTTGTGTCTTACCACTTGGAATTGACTATTGTCCTCTGACTCTATTTTATCCTCATCTATTTCAGGCTGGGGAATAAATTTCCTTTTCTTTGACTCAGCAACAGTCTTCTTTGAGTCTTTCTTCTTTCCTTTTGCCTCTTCTTGGGCTTTTTGTGATGTAGCCCTTGTGGTAGGTCTCTTTGATGCAGGGGCAACTACTTTCCTTACCTTGGATTTAGGAACAGAAGGAGTTGTGATCTTTCTCTTAACTGGTGCTTCCTTGGCTTCTTCTACCTCAGCACTTTCCTCTTTGTCTTCTCCTAACCCTTGGGTCTGACCTTGAAGTTTATCTCCTTCTTCTTCAATGTCTTCTCCCTCTTCTTCTTCCACACCAAATTTTCTTTTGATTTGTCTCACCATTTTCTCTTTCTTCTTTACTACTGAAGCAGTCTTCAAATCTATTATTAGCTTTGATTTGATAACATCATAAGTTCCAAATTTTTTTGCATTTTTATCAGCTTCTTCTGCAAGTAGGGTTTTTATTGTTGCAAAGGCTTGATCAACATCAAGTTCATAACCTAGTGGCCTAAGCCATCTTACTCTAGGTATAACAGCTTGTATGTAAGTATAATCTATATCTACAAGGAAACAAATGTCTTTTTCATATTTCTCAATCAATGAGACTAGAATTCTCATTCTTTGTTTCATGGAATTTTTGAAGTCCTCAAAATAACTAGTCATTTGGGCATCAAAATTTTCACTCATCTGTTCAATGTATCCATTAATTTTTTCAACAATAGTTTTATTCGGATTCCATTTTACCTTACCCATAGAAGGAAATTCTTTCATCAGATAGAAAAACATGCATATCAAAACTGATCCAAATTTGCATTGAGCTCCCTTGCTCTTCCTTATAGCTCCTAGATTTTCATTGATCTGTTGAAACATGAGCTCTGCCAAATCATAAGTGTGATCCCTTTTGATTATCTTGTATGCAACATCAATTGCTATACAAGGTACACTGTTTAACCTGCTTGATTGATAGAATTTATGTGAAATGACTCTCACAACAAAATCTAGTAGGGGATCTGTGACTGTGTTGATAGTCATTCCTCTATTTTTCCATTTGGCACCTGTATTTTTCTCTATTATTTCCCTTTTGTCACTTCGCAGGGTCTTTGGTCGATCTAGGGTTGGAATATCGGTAACCCTATGAACAATTTTCTTGGTAAATTTTATTGGCCTTGAATCTAACCAAAAATCTCCATCATGTATTTGGCTCAAAACTATCTGTATCCATTCAGTTTTGAAAATAGTTAGAAATGCTAGGGTTTTGGTCAATCCTTTTCTTTCTACTATTGAAAACTCATTTTTTAGTACTTTTTTTTCACATAGTTTATCATATGCATTATAGATTTCTAAGTCTCCTATGGCACCAATTTTGCAATTATAACATCTGCGAACATCTTGGACCATAAAAAATGTATCCAGAATAACTGATAATGCACCTGCAAGATCATTCTTGTATGCTACTTCTGGAATGGGCTTAAATTTAGGTTGTTTAACTTTTTTGTTGACCAACTAAACTTCATGACTCTCTATACCCTTAGTGGTTCTTGACCTAGATGCCATTGTTTGCCAAACTAGGGTTTATATTTTAAACAAGTTTATAAGTCCTGCGTAGCTCGGTACTTAAGTAAAATACCTTAAATTGATGAAATCTTGTCTTGAATCACTGTTGAAATCTTCACAAATGGCTTCTGATCTAATATTGATCTTCTTTGCCTTTTTTTTCTGGCTTTGCTTCTTGTTTGAATGGTGGGAAAATGATCGAAAATTGGATTTATGTACGCTTCAAAATAGAGTAATAAATTCTTAGTACACTGCCAACTATCTACTCAGCATTTTGAAAAGTTTTGTCATGACTTGGCTCCTATTGCATTTTACTTTACTCGGCTTCTATTGATATTTCATAGCTCGGCATCAACTATCAACTCGGTCGTTGTTAACAACTTGGCTTCTGAAGGAAACTTTGACAAATCTTCAAAAAGTTCTCAATTTTGACTTAGCATCTTTGCTTATGCTGATTTCATTTTTGTAGTTCTTATATGTCTTGGGACTGATTTATGATGTCACTTGGTTTATCAACCCCATACACTTATTCTTTTCTTAATTTGATGAAGTGTGATCACTTGACCTATTAGGTGAAGTGATCTCTGTACTTGATGTGCTAGACTCATATTTCTTCCTCCAAGTCTTATTCATTTCACTTCTGATATATACAACATCTATCTTTGCCTTTCCATTGCTGAACTCAAAACTTGATGCCTTTGACCTTGTTGGGCAATTCTTGCTGACATGACCAATTTTTAAGGAACTAAAACATGTAGTTTTATTCAACCATCTTTTGTAGTTTCCTTTGAAATGTGTTCTTATATAGTTCTGGGTATATGTCCATATTCTTGACAATAGCGAAAATTGTACCTGGTGTTGTAATACCAATGAGAATGGCTTCCATTCCCTTCTATTTTTGTTGGTTGATTTAATGTCCAGATAGGTTTTGATCTACATTCAAAAGCTCTATGTCCATACTTCTTGCAATTATAAAAATGTCCATCAAATCTTGATGTCTTGATAATTTGGGTTCTGCATTCATATGCTTGATGACCTTGCTTCTTGCATTTATGACAAAAACTTTTGGGTATGTTTGATTGTTTAAATCTTCTACTCCTACATACATTAGCTATATGTCCCTTCTTATTACAGAAATGACAAGTAGGTTTTGAATTCTTACCTTTATCACTTCTTTTTTCAGTACTTTTTGATGATTCTTCAACTTCAGTGCTATTGTATCCTAGTCCTGATGTATCATGGGCCGATTTTGGTGATTTCAGAAACTGTTCAAAATACTTGATGGCTTCACTTGATTTATTGAGATTCTCTACTACCTCTTTTTCTCTGTTCAATTCATTCTGCATTTGTTCATTCTACATCTTCAAGGTGGATATCTCAATATCTTTTACATTGAGTTCATGATGAAGGTTCACCACTTGAGCAAGTGTATCCATCTGCATGTTTGAGATCCTTGTCAGTTTAGTACATTTTTCTTCAAGACTATTTGCAAGATTTCTTTTATCATTTTCCAACATCACTTTGTCTTCAACTGCTCTTTTCTTATGTTCAGTAATTTCACATATCATTATAGCCTGTGATTCATGTTCCATCTTGAGAGATCTTATCTCCTCTGCTTGAATTTTGTTTTTCTCCGTCAGTTCTGCTATTGTTGCATCAAATTCTTTAGTGTCTCCACTAGAAAATATGTTGTTGGTATCAATCTCCTTGTAGTGCATATCATTTTCAGCTATGGCTAGATCCTTCCTCTTTTTTAATGAGTTTCTCAACTTGTTTCTGAATTCCTCCAAGCTATGCAAGGCAAGTTGCACATCTATCACCTGATTTTCAATGATCTTTCCAAGTTTGAAAGCTTCCATCTTTAGATCTTTTCCTCCAAGCTGTTAGGCTTTCTCTTGTGAGAACTTGGCTTACTCTGATACTAATTGTTGGAATATTCAAATATGGAAAGAGCACTTATGAGAGGGGGGGTGAATCATAAGTATCACATTTTAGTCAATAAAACTTCTAACTTAAAGTAAATTGTATTCATGTAAATACATCAAATAAACATGTAACAAAAATCATGCATCAATAACTCATAACACTAGAATTTGGTAACCCAAAAACCCTCCAGGAATAAGAATGCAAAACTGGGGTGGAGATGATACCCACAAAAATTACTGCAGCAATAATGCTTAACCACTTCTGATGGTTTTCCCTATCAAAGGCCTGCCCTGTTAAAGGCTTTACACTGTGTCAATAGTGACCTGGTTAGAGGCTTTCAAACACTTAACATGAAGTGTTACCTTGTTAATGGATTTCATCACCTAGTTAAAGAATTCAAAAAAATAGCTGTTAAGCTAACCTATCACCATAGGATTTTCATTCTAATACAATTGCTAGAAAGTATTAGGTACAATAAACCTGGCTGATTACAATCCTTGATTGCTGATTGCAGGCACTTGTTCTGCTTTCTCTGATCTGGATCCATTTTTGATCTAATAGTCCTTGCTTCTGAAAATAAAATTCCTTACGAATCCTTGTATATCTTTTCACACCGCTTGTTCCTTACATATGTATGTTTACAATGAAATTTCATCTTCGTTATAAAGACATTTGAAGATTTAGGGTTTGATTTAGATCTACGATCCATATTCAATCTTCCTTTTCTACTCAATACTTATCTTTTGCTGATTGGTTGCATGCCTTTAGCATTTTTTTTATTGGCTAGATGCAAATTTCATAGGAGAAATAAAAGATTTGATCTTATCATTAAATCCCTCAAAATTTACCTTCTGTCGGCTACAAAAATTGTTTGCATCATAGTTTTTTCAATTACAAACTCTTATGCTGATATATTGAGTTACTCGACTCCTGAAGTATTTCTGATACTTGACACATGTTGTTTCTTGGATAGCTGAGCACTTGAACAAAACTGTATCACACAACACATGTTGTACTCGGCACCTGTTATAACTCGGCATTTGTTATCACTCAGCACTTGTTATCACTTGGCACTTGTTATCACTCAACACTTGTTATCACTCGACACTTTATCTTACTTGATACTTCCTCTTGATCTTGGTTAAGTGTATTGACACTCAGCTATCAAATTTATCCTTTAAGCTAACAATCTTATATATTAGTTTTATCATTAAAGGATATTAAACAAAATGAACAGTAAAAGGTGGAAAAATAGTTAATGAATTATTTTGGGTACACAATAATTACTTAAATAGTTAGGGATGACATCCTAGATATTAATCCTATTTTAGAAAGAGTTAATTTTATAATATACTAAGTAGGTGAAATTGTCAAGGCCGATGGGAAAACTTTTTGTTAAAATGTAAGATATAAATGAAGATTATATTTTGTAAAGTGTAGGAATGTAGATTAAGTATGTGATATGAGAAATGTTGTGAAGGCTATGCAACATAAATTCTGATGTAAGATCATAAATATGTCATGTACAATAGATAGCAGTAAGAGTGTTTTGTATATATCTCTTTTGTATAAAGTTACTACATCATAAATTGCATATTTGGGAACTGGGCTCTTCTTGGCTACATGTTGTATTTGTAATACCAACTCCTAATAGAGTTAGGATTGAATAAAACCCTAATAGATTTGAGGATTTTAATTCATAGACTCCTGATAGGGTCAATATCCTTAACAAGATTCTTTTCTTTAGTGGATCATTTTCTAGATAGCATCCCTACAAAGGTTTTCCCTATGCCAAGATTTTCCTAGTTAAAAAAATGGTAATATGAGTTCTCTTTATGCATTCATATGCATGTTATAAAGTAAGTACCAATATTCATTTGTGGTCAAAAGTTTGTAGAATATAGTTACTATTTCTAACAATTGGTATAAGAGCATAGTTACTAATAGAAGGGTTATTAGCCTGAGTAAGTTCCCTATGGATATAGAATAGTTATAGAGGAATCTTAAAGAATTTCTTGAGAAAATTGTTCTTCTTATTGAAGAAAGAGACAACTTGAAAGAAAGGTATGAAGATGCAACATATTACATTGTAAAGTGAAAGATAAGATTGACCATCTAAAATCTAGAAAACAACATACAGAGAAAAAAAATGATAGTGATCAAGTAGCGACCTTAAAGAAGGAAAATGAGATTTTGAAATATGAGTTGAATATTATAGAACTAAAAATTATCTTGAAGAAGGATGATATTAAAACTAAAATAGATCTAAAATGTGATAATGTAGATCTAAGATCCCATCTTATATGAAAATAGAGCAATTAAAAATTTAAAAGTATAATATCATTGTGAAAGAAGAGCTTGCCCTTTAGTTCCTTGATGTTGCGTGATTTTTCCCTAAGGAAGATTCTTACATGGTATCAGAGATGAGGGAATTTCTCTTCACTTAGCAATTCGAGACCATTTTCTTGTTTTAGCACCTCAACCCAGATCAAGAGTATCATAGTGATTAGGAACATCTAGAGCCAAAGAAAACCTCACCATTATGTTCAAAACATCAATACGATGAATTTTGACTATAAACTTACCTATGTGTAGCAATAGTCAAATTTGAGGCAATTTTGTTTTTTTGTTTTTTGCAAACCAACACCCAGAGGCCTAATTTGTGAATTTGGTATCATCATTTCAGATCTTTGAATTTAATTTTCAGATTTTTATATTTTATTATTTTAGTCTCTATAATTTTTTGCATTATTTTCTAAATTTTTTTGGCCATTATGCCAGTAGGATATATTATTTGCATTTGAAGATTAGAACTTGCTGGTGCCAATCAGATATTGGCATCATATTCAGAAGGTAAACAAACCATCAAATCAACTTTTGTTTCACCAAAATCACAAATCTAAGGTGAAATGGAGAGTCAATTTATTTTTAGAGGTGCAGTGGTAGTGATTCAGAAAAAATAATTGTAGAGGCGATTTTCAAACAACAATATCTCCTTCATATAAACTCCTTTTTGCAAGCAATTTTTTTTTTTTTTTTGTTTTGGGGTAGAATTTTGTGATCTACACATTGGTGCAAGATGTTTGACCTCTCTACTCTTGAATTTTTCTATAATTTGCAAATCATGATTTTTGCAATGTCAAGTTCTTAGTACAGGCTCATCTAGACACATTTTCAAGTTCCATTTTTTGAAAGTGCTTAAATTTTTGTCTTCTTTCTAGATCTACAATCAGATTATGGGTTGTGTGGACAAAAATATCACTTTCAGACTTAGGGCCTTTTTTACATTGTATTGTTTTGATTAATTTTCAAAAAAATTGTACATCTGAGCTATAGTGCTTAATGATCAGTTTGGACATCAAAAGGCAGTTGTAACCAAAAAAATCAGAAGTTCACTTTGTACATTAAAAAAGGTTTCCTATTGTACATGCACTACATATAAAGCACCAAATCATACATTGGGGGGGTTGATTTATTTTTTTGCATTATGTGGGATAAATTTTTTAGTACATCATGGATGAGGAAGATTTAATTACCTTGACAACACAAAACTATAAGAAATGGAGTCAATTGGTTCTCACTTATCTCAATTAGCATAATGAATTTCAATATGCAAAAGGACTTTCATATAATGGTGACACTGGTTCCATCATTTCTTGTGCCCTCTTTCTAAATATGGATATGAAGGTTATGGATTCACTTGATGACATGAAGTCAACTGATTTATATGATATTTGGATCTATCTTTGGGAGATGTATGGAGATCCACACATTCATTCATTCCCAAAAGATCTTTTACCTCTAGTTGTAGTTGTATCCTCTCTAGATGATATCACACCTCCTAATGCTCCTATTGCCACTATTGATCCAATTCCAGCAATAGATGCTTCTAATTCAATGCAGTAGAAACCTCCATGTCTTCCTATTTTAGCTTCAATGGATGGCTTCCTTCTAGATATTGTAGGTTTGTTCATAAAGTCTCACATTGAATATTTGGGAGACAACATCGATGATATTCATCTTCTCTTTGTTGAGGTGAATACTTCATCCATTGCCACAATGATAGTTTCCTATACTTCAACATAGTAGGGTACACCTTGTCTTCTAGCTGTAGCATTAGTGGATGACTTTTTGATAGATATTTTAGATTTTTTTATGGAGTCACACATAATAGATTTGGGAGACACCTTTGATGATTCACATCTCTTTGATGAAGTAGACTCTTCTTTAGTTGTCACAAGGGCTCACTATAATCCTATTGTCAATTCTCTACATGATCAATCTTCACAAGTTGATAAGATTGTGGATCCTTACATACAATACTTGTAGGAGGTCTCTTTATCATTTGAGGAGATAGTTTGTTCTTTGAGGCATGTTCTACATCCAAATCTACACTTCTTCCTTTTAGCAATATTGGAAGGAGTGACTATCAACATTGACATAGGGATAGCTAGGTAGGTTTTAGAGACATCATTCATCTTTGAGATTCTTTTTACACATAGGGAAAGCATGTCACCTATACCTCTACCATTGTTTCTTCCAATGGGGAGGAACATTATTCAACAATCATGGATTAGCTTCTACATTGGAGTAACTATCATTGATTGCCAGTCTATATTTGGGGAGGGGACTATATTGTCTCCTTCTTCTTCTCTTTTATGGCGGGAAACTTTATCCTCTTAGGGGTTTTTCCCTTCTCATACTTCTCTTTTGTATATACTTGGTGTATGTTGTAATGAAGTGGTCTTGATTACTCCATCCATCCATGCATCTTTTTTTTTCATCTCTCTTTTTGGGGGAGGGTTTTTCCCTTGAATTTTTCCCTCTTTCTTAGCTTTATGAGAGATTTCATTTCTTTGTTTTACATGGGTACCTAAAATAGTCTAGTAGCTATGACTCATCATGCATTTTTGTCCTAGCTTTTGTAAGATTAAATCCATTCCACTAAGTTTCACTTAAGGGGCGAGTGATGGTGTAAATAAGTATTTACTTATTATACTTTATTTATTTTACATACGTTAATGCATTATTTTATTATTTCTTAGGTGAGACACTTAGGAGTTTGTGTACTCTTAAAGGTAGAAAGACAATGTTTGATAGTAGACAAACAACTCTTTTTTATAGTTTTTGGACCTTTTTCACTGATGTCAAAGGGAGATTTGTTGTAGAAAAAAATTGTGTAGTAAGTTATGTATGTAGCAATCATATCCAAAGGGGGAGTAATTTAGCAATTGAGCATTTTCATTGTAAAAGTATAAGTATTGTAAGTTTTTGTTAAGATTTTATCACTTAGCCAATTTTCCCTACTTTGTTTCTATCAAGGCCAAAGAGGGAAATTGTTCAAAATTGACTATATATAGTGATGTAATTATTGTCACTGATGGCAACACATGATGTACTTCCTTGTAGAAAACCTCAATAATAAAGATACTTAGCTTTTGGTACACAAAAAATTGTCTAAGTATTAAATTGGTTTATAGCAGTACATTATTTTGAAAGTAAAATATTTTTCACATCATATTATGATGAAGGGTACTCCCCTTAACATGATAAACTCACAATAGAAACAAAGGAACAAAAAAAATGCAATAACAAAATATGGACTTCTTATTTGTGCTGCAAATGTGGTATTACAGAACTCACAAGTACAATATGCTGACCCACATGGGTGCCTTCCTTACAATAATATGGAAGACAAGTTGTGAACTACCACCTAGACCTATCCTAGATAATGTTCAAACCTTTCATAAATAGACAATTTTATGCCATGTGGGAAGGTTCTACATGCTAAAACTTAATACCTAGGGTTGACAGACCCTAACAATACATATAGAGTTGGCCAAATACATTTTTGACATTTATTTTAGGAATTTTTGATAGCCCAACTTTGAAAGGCCATAACTCTTGAACCATTTCTCCAATTGGCTATTGTAACCACTTTTTGGAAACACCATATCTTGATCTGTAGACTCATAGCTATGCAAGCACCCCTCCGTCAAATTTTTAGACATCATCTGGGCACTCTAAGGCCTCCAATGGTGAGCCTAAAAGTTTTTCTACCAATATTTCCACCAAAAATAAACAATAATTTCTCTATAAATTAAGCTTGAGAAATGAGATTTTTATGGTAGGCTTACAACTCTAAAATGAACCTTCATAAGAACAATGAGAACATTCTGAGCTCATATGAAATGTTGGAAATGATTGAAAATATTATGAGGGAAATTGTTGGAAATGATAATATGGAACTAATAAAGAATGTTCTCTCAATCATTGTTTTGTCATTGATGTCAAACTTGCTACTTGCAAGAATGACAATTGCTTTAGTGATCCAAATATTATCAATTAGTTGATTGACAAGGAGGAAATCAATAAAAATGTAACTAGAACAATTAGAGAAATGTTGAAGTTATATTGTTGTAATGAAGTACAAGGATCGGCTAAGCCATTGACAAAATAGTGTATTAATGACATACTTTAAGATACAAAGAATGGGCACACTGAAACATATAAAAGATGTAAAGTTTTAGCTAAGTCATTTGTAAAGCCCAACTAAGCTCATTAGAAAGAGGGAGCCTAGAAAGTTAGTAAGTGTCAAACAGATTCTTAGTTGAAGTCGAGCAAGTTCAACTTCAGCAAGTGTCGAGCAGAATCAAGTGCCAAGAAAATAAAAGTGCCGAGTAACATAGAGATGTCGAACATTAGTAAACAAATAGTGCTGAGTAACATAGAGGTGCTGAGCATCAATAAATCAATAGTGCAGAGTTGCTGCATTATTTCAAAAATTGAAGATTTTCCAGATCTAAGCTGACAAAGTTGTTATCTAGAAGTCTGTGAATTAAATAGAAGATAAGAGTGATGAGATGGTGGCACAGAACACCATGTAAATCATTTTTAGAAAATACAACTGGAGTCTAGATGAAGTTTCTAGATAAGAGCAAGATATAGGGCAGATACATTATATTCTACCTAATTCATTTGAAACCCTAAAGTTGGAGAGGGAGAATTGAGCGGCAAAGGAAAACTAGATTTCTTTTTAAGGAGTCATAAGGTCACGAAGTAGAAGGAGGAGGTCAAGCATGAAAACATAATTGCTGAAAGAGCTACTAAGGAGTAAGAAAGCACAGTTACTCTACTTCAACAGATGACCATAGATATGGATACATTGGTATGATGAGTAAGAAGACTCAAGGAGATGAAGCTTGAGATGCCAAGCTGTAAGAACTGAAGTGATTAAAAGCCAAGAAAAAGGACTGAACTGAAGAGTGATCTAAAATCTACAAAGTATGTTGTAAGTTTAATCAGCTCAACAATCCATTATTGTTACTCTCTTGCAACTGTAACAAATAGTTTAAATCCTATGGACTTAGGTTGGTTTAATAGCCATGTAATAAATCCTTTACTAGGGTGACATTCCAAGTGAATGATCTAAAGTCCTTTGATCAGGCCCATTCCTAACAGTATGGTGAAATCCTCTAAGAAGGTCACATTTATTAGTGTGTTCTAAGCCTTTAACAAGGTAGGCTTTTAATAGGGCATCACTTTAGAAGAGTGAAAATCAAGTAGCATGTTGCTGGTGGTTTTTCCCAAATTGGGTTTCCACATAAATCATTTTGTCATATGTTGATCTTGCACGTTTTATTCCTGCATATTGATTTATTGTAACTTGCTAAGATGGTTGATTTAAGGTTGGATGGATGAATAGTTTAATGGACTCACTAAAATTAGTGAAAAAAGTATTATTAGGGCATTTAGACCTTGGATAACGGATTCACCCCCCCTCTCAAATATTCTAAAGAATTCTAAGAATTGGTATCAAAGCCAAACTATTGACTCAGTTTAAAGGGAATATAAGTAGAAAAGATCAAAATGCCTACGAGAGAAGTCCTCAAGCTCGACAAAGACAACTTTGTTGCATGGAAAAGTTTGATGAAGCTACATCTTGTATCCATAGGATATTATGCCCAAAATTCAATTGTTGATGAACATGTTGATCCAACTGGTACTCTTACTACAGAAGATTTGAAAAACAAACAAGAACACAATCAGACAATCCTAAAAATTGCTTTTGCACTTAATTATGCTGAATTTGATGATATCAAAGGATGTGATGCTACATTCAAAATGTGGAAAGCCCTATCAGACATCTATGGAGGAGATTAGAATGTCCAAAGAGAAAAAAGAGAAAGCCTCAGGGGAAGGTTTGATGATATGAAAATGGAGGAAAATGAGAATGTTGCTCAGTATGGTGCAAGAATAAAGGAAATAGTAAGTGCAATAAGATGTTTGAGTGGTAAATTAGATGAAGATACTATTAATAGTAAGTTCTTGAGAACCTTGCTCCGTATCTATGCTATTAGAGTATCACCAATACAAGAACTAAGATGTGTACCAAGAAACAATCTAAGTTTTGAAGGAATAGTGGGTAGACTCACTGCATTTGAGTTATCTAACTTTGACAACTACAGACCTGAGAATGTTGAATTTTCTTTCAAGGCCAAGCTATCACTAAAAGATGTTGAACAGGTGAAATCAAAGAAAGGAAGAAAAATGAAATATGTATCTAGTGATAGTAGAACTAATGAAGAATATGTGGAAGAATTGGAAGCATTCCTAGCTAGAAGATTTCACAGAGGCAAAAGAAAATTCAAAGGTAAGATGCCTATCATTTGTTTCAATTGCAATGAAGTAGGACATATTACTACAAGATGTACACAAAAAAAGGATTATAAGGAAGGCAACAAGTACAAGTACAAAAGAGAAGATGATAAGAGAGATTACAAAGACAAATACAAGAAATGTTATATTGTTGAAAAGAATTTAGATGATAATGATGATGAAGTTGTTTATGTAGCCATGAAGGACCAATCTAATGAAGAAGAACCTACAACATTGGTAACATGTATAAACAAAAATGATAGATGGATCATAGACAGTGGATGCTCACATCACATGAAAGGAGACAAAAGTAAGTTTGTTAACTTTACTCAGTATGATGGAAATAGCGTTAGATATCATAATGATACTCCCTGTCAAATAAAAGGAAAAGGCTCCATTAAGCTCATAGAACAAATTTGAGGTGATAATGCATACTATGTTGAAGGATTAAACTACAATTTGCTGAGTGTCTCACAGTTAGGCAATGTAGGATGCAAAGTAGAATTTGGAAACAAAACTTCAAAAATATATGGTACTGATGGTAAATTGATAGGAAAAGGAGATCAACCAAGAAGTAATCTATTTTACCTTGATATGGATGATATTTTTTTTTTGTTGCAAAATTTGATGATGAATGGTTATGGCATAAAAGGTTGTGTCATGTCAACTTTGACAATCTGGTCAATATCAGTAAAGTGAAGAAAGTCAGAAGTTTACCAAAATTGAAGAAGCTTAATAATATCATATGCAAACAATGTTAGCTAGGAAAGATTACAAAGTCAAGTTTCAAAAGTAAGAACTATACATCTAAAAAAGTACTTGAGTTAGTTCATACTGACTTATGTGGTCTGATGGAGGTACAAAGCTATAAAGGAGATAAATACATAATGTTGTTTGTTGATGAATATTTCAAGATGATGACTGTTATGTTCCTAAAACAAAAATCTGATGCTTTTCAAATGTTTAAGTGGTATGTGGCTAGAGTTGAAAAGGAAACATGAAAGAATTTGAAATGCTTGAGATCAAACAGAGGTGGTGAATTCACATCAAATGAATTTGAGATATTTTGTAATGAAAAAGGAATCAAAAGACAAATTTTAGCTCCCAAAACTCCCCCACAAAATGGAATTGCTGAAAGAAGAAATAGATCTGTGATTGACTATGCTAGAACATTAATGATGGAAAAGACTATTGCTCTAAAATACTAGAGAGAAGTTGTAAGTGTAGCTGTTCATACACTGAACCAAGTACAAGTCAAGAAAGGTACAAATACAACACCTTTTGAATTATGGTATGGTCACTCACCCAATGTAAAAAATTTCAAAGTATTTGGTTGCAAATGCTTTATCATGAAATATGCTAGAAATGGAAAATTTGATGCAAAGAGTGATGAAGGAATATTTTTTGGTTACTCCACTAGAAGTAAAGCATACAAGTGTTTGAATACTAACACTAACAAAATTGTGGAAAGTGCAAATGTAAAATTTGATGAGCATATAGAAGTCCAAGTTGAAGAATGAAAGAGAATGGATAAATATAAAACCTTTGTGTATTCTTATGAAGGAATGCCTATTGATGAGGATGCTGTCAGTCAAATTGAAACTCAACAAAAAAATTTAGTTTCAGCTGAGTCACAACCAGTGAATGCCGAGTTGCATTCAAAAGTCAAGTTACAGAATGAAGAAAATGTACAATCTGATCTTGAAGTCAGTATACATGAAAGAGATGAAGATCAACCTAACAACGAAGTGCATAATGATCCTGAATCTGAAAGATCAAACATGGAAATAAGGACAGAACCAAGATTATCCAAATATGTAAAAATACATCACCCTGCTAAATAGATAATTGGTGACAAAGGTGCAAGACCAATAACAAGGAACAGACTGAGACATGAATCATGTCCGATTAGCAAATCTGAACCTAAGACAGTATATGGTCCATTACAAGATGATGACTAGTATAAAGCTATGGAAGAAGAGATTGATCAAATAAAGAAGAACAAAACGTGGAGTTTGGTTCCCAGACCAGTTGACAAGAATGTGATTGGCACCAAGTGGGTATTCAAAAGCAAGCTAGATAAAAATGGTGAGATTACTAGAAACAAATCTAGACTAGTATGCAAAGGTTATGCTCAAGAAAATGGATTAGACTATGGGGAAACATTTGCCCCTATTGCTAGAATGGAAGGAGTAAGAACTTTACTTGCATATGCAGCATATAAAGGTTATAAAGTCTATCAGATGGATGTAAAGTCTGCTTTTTTAAATGGTATACTAGAAGAAGAAGTCTATATTGAACAACCAGAGGGATTTATTGATGAAAATAACAGGGATATGGTCTACATAAAGCACTCTATGGTTTGAAAAAAGCACCTAGAGCATGGTATGAGAGACATCACAAGTATCTAGTGCAAATAGGATTTGAAAGAACTTATGATAATAGCAACATGTACATTAAATCAGAAGAAGGTAAGGATATTATTGTTTATGAAATCTTTGTGGATGACATAGTTTTTGGAGGAAAGGAAGTGCTTTGCAAAGGCTTTACTGACAAAATGAAACATGAGTTTGAGATGTCCATGTTTGGAAAGATCAAATTTTTTGTTGGATTGCAAGTACATCAACTAAAACATGGTATATTTATGACACAATCAAAGTACATCAAAGAGATACTTAAAATGTTTGGGTTAGAGGAGTCCAAAATAGTCAGCACACCAATGGTGATAGGAAATAATCTATCCAAAAATGATGAATCAGCTGAAGTCAATCAAACAATGTACAAATCCATGATTGGAAAACTATAATATGTTGTACATAGTAGACTATACATAGCATTAGTAGTTGGAATAGTGGCTATATTCTCTGCTAATCCCAAAGAAAATCATCTCATAGCAATAAAAAGAATAATGAGGTATCTCAAAGGAACTTATAACTTTGGTCTATATTACAAAAAGAATGAGAAGTTTGAACTCAATGCATATACAGATGCAGATTGGGGAGGGAACATTGATTGCAGAAAAATCACAAGTAGAGGTGGATTATTTTTAGGTAAAAGGCTAGTTACCTGGACTAGCAAGAAGAAAACATGCACATCCCAGTCCACTGCAGAATCAAAATATGTGGCAGCATCAGTCAATTGTACAAATATTGTGTGGCTCACACATCTATTGAAAGGAATGAAAGAAGAGGTAACTAAACCTATGATATTGTATTGTGATAATACAAGTGCTATAAACATATCCAAGAATCCAATAATGCATGTAAAAACCAAGCATATTGCAATCAAGTATCATTATGTCAGATATTTGGTAGAAGACAAACAAGTGAAGTTGGAGTACATTCATACAAAGGAACAAACTGCAGATATCTTCACCAAACCATTGCCCAAGGATGCTTATGAATATCTTAGCTTGGCAAGTTGGGGGTAATACCCCTAACTCAACCAGTATAAAATAACAAGGATACTGCCCTGCATCAATAGGAACAAATCATTGAAATATCAGAAGAATGATGCAGAGGATGATAGCAGGAGCATAAAATCCAAATCAGTCACAAGCATGGTGATAGAGGGAGAAGACATCAGGAAGCCAAAACTTATATTTTGGATCATAAAGATGCTACATCTTTTGCATTTATGTCAAAGAGGGAGAAATATGCAAAAAACTGATTAATACAAAGCAAAAGGGAGATATATATGAAAGAGGGAGATATAAGAGATCAATAGTAAGGATACAACAACCAAGAAAAGTAGCAAAAAATGTATACAATCTTTGTGGTAACTAAGTTGATCAATTGATCAGTTTGGTTTGCCATCAATGCCGAAGAGGGAGATTGTCGGAAATGATTGAAAATATCATGAGGGAAATTGTTGGAAATTATAATATGGAACTAGTAGAGAATGTTCTCTCAATCATTGTTTTGTCATTGATGTCAAACTTGCTACTTGCAGGAATGACAATTGCTTTAGTGATCCAAATACTATCAATTAGTTGATTGACAAGGAGGAGGCAATCAATAAGGATGTAACTAGAACACCTAGAGAAAGGTTGAAGATATGTTGTTGTAATGAAGTACAAGGATCAGCTAAGCCATTGACAAAATAGTGTATTAATGACATACTTTAAGATACAAAGAATGGTCACACTAAAACATATCAAAGATGTAAAGTTTTAGCTAATTCATTTGTAAAGCCCAATTAAGTTCATTAGAGAGAGGGAGTCGAGCAAGCTAGTAAGTGCCGAACAGATTCCTAGTTGAAGCCAAGCAAGTTCAACTTCAGTAAGTGCCAAGTAACACAAAGATGTCGAGCATTAGTAAACCAATAGTGCCAAGTAACACAAAAGTGTCAAGAATTAGTAAACCAATAGTGCCGAGTTGCTGCATTATTTTAAAAATAAAAAATTTGCTTGATCTAAGCTGACAAGGTTGTTATCTAGAAGTTTGTGAATTAAATAAAAGATAAGAGTGATGAGCTGGTGGCATAGAACACCATGTAAAATGTTTTTGGAGAATTCAATTGGAGTCTAGATGAAGTTTCTCGATAAGAGCAAGATATAGGGTAGATACATTGTATTCTACCTAATTCATTTGAAACCCTAAAGTTGGAGAGGGAGAATCGAGCGACGAAGGCAAACCAGATTTCTATTTATTGAGTCATAAGGTCATGAAGCAAAAGGAGGAGGTCAAGCATGAAAGCATAATTACTAAAAGAGGTGCTAAGGAGTAAGAAATCATAATTACTCTACTTCAACATATGACCATAGATATGGATGCATTGGTATGATGAGTAAGAAGACTCAAGGAGATGAAGCTTGAGATGTCAAGCTATAAGAACTGAAGTGATTAAAAGCCAAGTAAAAGGACTAAACTGATGAGTGCTATGAAATCTGCAAAGTATGTTGTAAGTTGCATCAGATCAACAATCTATTATTGTTACTCTCTTGCAATTGTAACAGATAGTTTAAATCCTATGGACTTAGGTTGGTTTAATAGCTATGTAATAAATCCTTTAACAGGGTGACATTCCAAGTGAATGATCTAAAGTCCTTTGTTCAGGCCCATTCCTAACAGTATGGTGAAATCCTCTAACAAGGTCACATTTAACAGTGTGTTGTAAGCCTTTAACATGGCAGGCTTTTAACAGGGCATCACTTTATAAGAGTGAAAATCAAGTAGCATGTTACTAGTGGTTTTTCCCAAATTGGGTTTCCACATAAATCATTGTCATATGTTGATCTTGCATGTTTTATTCCTACATATTTATTTACTGTAACTTGCTAAGATGGTTGATTTAAGCTTGGATGGATGAATAGTTTAATGGGCTCACTACAATTAGTGAAAAAAGTATTATTAGGGAATTTAGACCTTGGATAACTGATTCACCCCCCCTCTCAATTATTCTAAAGAATTCTAACATGAAAAACTTAGTAAAAATATTAAGTTCCCATAAATAATAACCACCATGTCTACTAGTGCTTATTAAAATAGAAAAAACTGAAATGAAAAATATTTTTGGGTGATGCAATATTGCTCTTATAGCTAGGATGCTCTTGCATTAGAAACCTGAGGTAATTTGAGAAGTGACTCTGTCATGTCTCAAGTGTTCAAAGGAAAACCAAGATGGTTAACCTCTTGCTTTGCTATCCATGATGAGTCCTCAGTCAACCTTCCTTTCCATTTTACCAAATATTCCTCATAAGTTCTATTTATGGTACCTTTTCCAACATGACTATCCAATATCTCCTTGGTAGTTGAACTAGCTACTGGAGTACTCCACTATGCTTATGCAACTTCATCTTCATCACCTCCTTCATAATACTCTATCAAATCTAAAATGTTAAATACTATTGAAATATTCAATTCAGCAAGCAACTCCACTTCCTATGTATTTCCAGAATCATGCCTTTTCACTATCTTGCATTGTCCAAACTTCTTCATATTCAACTTATTATATGTACCCACTGGAAAATGCTCCTTCCTCAAATGAACCATGACTTCATCTCCAATTTGAAATTACTTATACCTCCTTTTCACATCTTCCTTAGCACTACTTATCTCTCCTTTATCCAACTACCTCAATTTAGAAGCATTTCTGGGACTACTTCCATATACAATAAGGAATGGTGATTTAGCAATACTTGTATTGAAAAAATTATTAAATGAAAAATTTGCCTATGGAAAAATCATATCCCATCCTTTTGGCTTGTCTCCAACCAAACATCTCAGCAACTTTCCCAAACTACATTTCACAGCTTCTATCTATCCATCAGTCTGTGGATGATGTGATGAACTGAACTTCAAATCTGATTTCAACTTCTTCCACAATGTATGCCAAAACTACCCAAAAAAATTGATATCTCGATTTGAAGTTATACTCTTTGGCAAACCATGTAGTCTCACCACTTCTTTGAAAAAAAATTCTACTACATGAACCTCATCACTAGTTTTCTTGCAAGGAATAAAATGTGCCATCTTTGAAAACCTATCAACCACCACAAAAATAGTATCATACCCACAATGAGTTCTTGTTAATCCAAGAACAAAATCCATGCTAACATCCTCGCATGGCTTCTCTGGTATAGGTAATTACTAATACAACCCTGCATTCTTCCTTAATCCTTTCACCGTCTAACATATTCTACAACTCTATACAAAATTCTTCACATCTTGCTATAAATGTGGCTAGTAATAATTCTCAGCAACCAAAGATATGGTTTTATCTTTGCTGAAATATCCATCCAATCCCCCAATATGCATCTCTGTGATGAGATTCTCTCTCATTGAACTTTTGGGAATGCACAACTAACTTCCTTTGAACAACATACTATCTTGGATCATGAAATCCAACCACTTTATTCTGCCAAGCGTAATAGGTTTTGTACAAGCCTTCTACGCTTTACCAAAATTAGGATTGTTTGGATACAAAGCACTGAGTTCCTTGAACCCAACCACCTCTTTCTACATTTTTGCTAGCAAATGTTTCATTTTACTAAGAGCATCTACAACTTTGTTAGAATTTCCATTCCTATGTTTCAAAACAAATGTATAACTCTGCAAAAACTCAACCCACTTCAAATTCCTATGGTTCAATTTTCCTTAACTATTCAAATATTGTAAAGCTTGATGATTAGTATAAAAAACAAACTCCTTAGGAAGAAGATAGTGTCTCCACTTCTTCAATGCTTGAAATATAGCATAAAATTCTTGATCATAAATAGAATATTTACTTTTTGCATCATTCAATTTCTCAATGAAATAAGCAACAGGTTTACCTTCTTAGCCCAAAATAGCTCCTATTGCACTACCACTAGCATTAGAGTCTACTTGAAACACTTTGTTGAAATTAGGAAGTGCTAAAATAGGTTTTTTAGTAACTTTCTATTTCAATAGATTAATATTCTTATTTTCTCCTATAGTCCACTTAAACTCTTTGCTATCCCCTCTCATTATTTTAGTCAAGGGTCCATGACTATTGCTAAAATGTCTTATGAACTTTTTGTAAAATGTAGCCAGTACATGAAAAGATCTTACCTCTAATGTACTCCTTAGAGTAGGCCATTCAAGGATAGCCTTCACTTTCTCTCGATCCATTTTCAAACCTTTTTCTGAAACTACAAATCCCAGGTACACCAACTCCTTCTTTACAAGACTGCACTTCTTCAGGTTTATCAGGAACTTCTCTTCCCTCAACTTATTAAACACTTTGCAAATATGGATCAAATGCTCCTCCAATGTCTTACTAAAGATGAAAATATCATCTTGGTAAACAATAACAAACATACCCAGAAACTCCTTCAGTACCTCATTCATGAGCCTCATGAAAGTGCTTGATGCTTTGGTTAACCTAAAAGGCATGACTAACCAATCATAAAATCCTTCTTTGGTCTTGAAAGTAGTCTTCCACTCATCACCTTCTTTTATATGAATCCAATGGTATCCACTTTTCATATCTATCTTTGTGAAATAATTAGCTCCACTCAAATAGTCCATAATATTATCCATCCTTGGCAGTGAAAATAAGTACTTGATTGTGATCTTTTTAATAGCACAAGAATATATGTACATCCTCCATTCTCCATTCTTCTTTTGGTGCTAATACTATTTGTATAATGCATGGACTCAAACTCTCTTAAATCAATACCTTCTACAACAACTCATGAACTTTCTTGTTGAACTATTCACTTTCTACTAGTGTCATTCTATCTCCTACTTTGGTTAGAAAACTAGCACCTAGAAAAAATCCATTTGGAGATTGATCTTCCTCATTGGGGGCAATCCATCAGGTACATTATCTTATACAATATTAGAAAACTCTTCCAACATATCTACAACTTTTTCAGATACCTCCTCTATTTCTTCTTTAATATCTTTTAGATTTATGACAAAACACACATTCTCATGCTTCATACCCTTGAGAAACTCTTTTCCATCGATGAAACATATTCTAGCAGCACTACATACCTTTTCTTTTTTATCATTCAATAGTTTCAACTTATGTTTCATTCCATCCTTGGTTAGAGTGTAGGTATTTGCTTGGCCATCACGTACAACATTCTTATTAAACTACCATGACCTACCTAGCAACATATTACATATGTCCATAGGTATAATATCACATAATACCTCATCTTGGTAGCTTCCAATCATGAACTTCACATAGCACTGCTCATTAACCATGACCTTGTGGTCATCTTACACCCAAGCAATATGGTATGGACATGGGTGTTTCTATCTCTTCAACTTCAACTTGGTGTCCATCATTTTTGACATCAGATTGTCAGTACTTCCACCATCAATGATCACATCACAACACTTATCTTCACATCTGCACCTTTTGCAAAACAAGCTACTTCTTTGATCAAGTTCATTATCACCACTTAGTAGGACTCTTTAGTTAACTAGGACTTCTCCTCTTTCAGCATCCTCAAAATGTGAGGACATGGCATCTTCATCAACATGTGAAACTTTAGCTTGGCCTTCTATTATTTGATCTATCCTTCCTTGGTGCTGGGTACATTAAAATGCTCTATGCCCTCCTTCTTTGTAGTGAAAAAATTTTCCCATAGAAGCCTCCTCCTCAAAATCCTTATCCTTTTCCTCTTCCTCTTTGATCTCTATTGTTTTGATCATGGAAATGATTGGAATTATTTGTCCCCTTTGGTTCTAATTTCTACTTTCATCCTCATCCTTGTTCTTTTGATCATCATTATATCCTCTATAAGATCATTCACCACATCTTCAACCATGACCTCTTCCACTATTCTTGTTGTCAAACTTCTTCCTCAGTTTCTCCTCAAATTTTAGGGAAATTTGGTATGCCTCCTCAATATTATTCATTCAAACTAGACTCTACTTGTCCTAAATGCTTGGCCTTAACCCATTAAGATACTGAGCAACTTTCTCCTTATCAACTTTTGCATGGCTAGTTCTCATGAGAACTCGATAGAATTCTTTGGTATGCTCTTGAATAGATTTTTATACTTGCTTCATTCCTTGTATCTTCTTCAATAGATCAAGCTCATAATCAATAAGAATGAATTGTCACTTAATTTTAACTATCATCCGATCCCATCTAGTGGATTTTGTCCTTTCCCTTTCTATTTCACTCTAACTAAACCTCCTAGATCCTATCTAGATCCTTACTATCTTCATACTCAAAGTAATCTTCCATTTCATTGATCCAATCTAGTTCATTGATACAATTGATCATCTCCTCTAGGTTAAGATTTCCTTAAAATGTGGGAACCTCAAACTTAGGTCCTTTTCCAATCTTGGAGATAGCCCTAAAAAGGCTTTCTTCTTATGGGTTTAGAACTACCTCTACTTTGGCATTTTCTTTGACTCTGTCCTCATCCTCGCTTCCATCTGCTATAGGAAGATTTATTCCTCTATGCATTTTTTCTTTAAATGCTTGCATTTATCTTTGGAGGGCTCTAAAACCCTCAGGTGTAACACCTATAGGTCTTCCACCATGCTCTTTTCATGGAGGCATTTTTGTACTTCTACTGAAATCCTAGTGCAAATTGCCTCATAGTCAATGATCTATCTACATGCTCAACACAATCCATGTTCCTGGTGTGAACTGCCTCACAATCAACGATCTATCCACACACTCTAGAACTCTAGCTCTAATTACCACTTGATGAAGGGTGCTCCCCTTATTACCATAAACTCATAATAGAAACAAAGGAACAACAACAAATGCGAGAAAAAAATATGGACTTCTTATTTGTGCCACAAATGTAGTATTATAGAATTCACAAGTACAATATACTAACCCACATGGGTGCCTTAATTACAATAATATGCAAGACAAGCCTCAAAATACCACCTAGAGCTATCCTAGACAATGTTTAGGCCCTTTTTAAATTGTAAGTTCCCATAAATAGTAACCACCCCATCTACTAGTCATTATTAAAATGGAAAAGACAAAAATGAAAAATATTTTTGGGTGATGATAGATTGCTCTTACACCTAGGATGCTCTTGCATCGTATTATGACTAGTGAAGATAGAAGGAGATATGTATAACCTCAAACATTAGTATGGATAGTACACAAAATAGATATTCATGATTTACTAGTGAAACAGAACAACAAAATTAAATGGAAAGGAATTATTTTGTTTACATAAATAATTACTTGACCAATTAGGGCCAACATCCTAGATATTTACTCTAGGTTGGAAAAGTATATTTTGGTCTTAACCAACCTAGTAGAAATTGTTTAAAAGGCATGATATTTATAAAAATGATTCCTACGAGAAGAAGTGTGTAATTGTAATATGAAAAGTGATATATGCAAAGTTTTGAGAACCTAAATTCATGATCCAAGACCAAATCAAGGTAAGTGATTAGTCAAATAAGAAGATACAATATCTATATACTTGAGGATTAGTTACTTGATTGTGTAGTGAACTCTTCTTGTAATTGGAAGTGCAAGTTTGGGTAGTGAGCTCTTCTTGCATCCATTGTACTACAACTTCTAACAGGGTTGGAACCTCCTAATTGGGATTGAAAGTCTCCAAATAGGAACTCTCTATACTCAAATTTCTCATTGAGTCCTAAGAGGTTCTATCCTCTAATAAGGAACACATATATCATTATATTATCTAGTGGATATCATCCCCATAGGGGTTTGCTCTTGGCCAAGATTTCCCTAATTAACAAAATATAGTGTTATGAGTTCTCTTTATGCATGGTTATTATTATTGTTTAGTAATACTTATTGTTGGAAGCATGAATACTGGTGATATTTATATGGAGGATTTTCTAATAAACATGATCAGATCATTATCATGATGATGTGCTACATCCATGATAGTGTTTGTCATTAATGTCAACATAGTAGTTTTCTGTGGTATCTAACTGAAGAACAACAAAAATATCAAGTTGGTATGGATAGATTAGTGAGTACATTCACTAAGAAAGGTTAAAGGGAGATACTACTAAACATCTAGTATATGTAGCTAAATTTAGAGGCACAAGATATTAAGTTTGGAAGAAAGTATGTAAGTTTTGGTGAAGACTATTTTGAGATAGAATTTATAGAGGCATTTTCTAGTAAACTCATTATATCTCTTAGCATATTTGTTCTTTTGAGAAGCCCAATTTAAATATATGAAGAAGACATTTTGGAGATGATATAGCTAAGCTTACTTATCATAATGTTACATGTATGGGAAGATATTCAGGTTACAAAATGAAATATTAATGTTATCACTATGTTTAGCATGTTCTAAATGATGTCCTATAATAATAAATTGAGAAGGTGTAATAGTTGACTTAGGGAATTTTTTTATGGATTTGATATAAAGGAAGGAAATTTTCTTTTATCATGATCATTGGTGATGAGATGTACAAATGGTTTCCAAGAGAAAGATGCAAAGATAAGTAGAGTAGAGAAAAGGTGAAGAAAACTTGATTACTAAGGTTTTATTGTGTGATCTAAAGTTTTATACTTGGATCCAAAGTTTGTCAACTAGTCTACAAGGTTAGACAGTGATTGGTCTAGTTGACAAGACAAGGGAAGGAAGTTAAAGTACAATACAAACAATTCTTTTGCAAGGAATAGTTGACAAATCAGTTGGACAAGTGAGTTCAATGATCTTGCCCTTGAAGTTGTTTGGAAAATGGGTCCTTTGGTCTTCTACAACTCCTAACAAGGTTGGCACAACTCCTAACATGGTTGGAATCTTCTAATAGAAATTCAAAGTCTCTTAATCAGGACTCATATTTACCAAATGTTGTAATTGAATCCCAATAGGGTCCATCTTGTAACAAGGAATATTTATATTAGTAATCATCTTGTGGGCATCATTCCCACTAGAGTTTTCCCTCTAATCAAAGGTTTCCCTAGTTAACATATCTAGTGTAATTGTTTATATGCATCTTGTTATGGTTGATGTTTACTTTGATTGAATGATTAAGATTATTAAAGTGGATAAAATTTTTAATTATTGGATAACTTATTCACCCACCCCCCTGCCCCCCCCCCCCCGCCCCCCATCCACCTCTCTTAGTTATCTTGGTGGACTATTGTTTCTAACAATTGGTAACAGAGCATCAATCCTTGAAGATAAAGTTTAATAACTTTTTGAGATCCATGGCAAACATATTTAGAAAGAATAGTCTAAAGATCAAAGGAATGAATTAAGATAGTTGGATGGAAAAGATGAAGACACATCTTCTATGTACGGGTCCAAGATAATGGATATTGAGAAAATTAGAAAAGACAACCATTGCTGATAAAGATTTGGAAACTTTTACAAAGTAAGAAAAGAACTTTTCATGTATGACATGAGAGCTAGAGAAGCACTATTGTCTACACTTCCTGAAATTGAGTACAACTAGGTAAAGTCACTTAGTACTTCTCATATGATTTGGAAAGCTATGGAAAATAGGTTTGAAGGAGATGAACACTCTAAGAAATTAAGGTTAAAAAGTTGGATTTGTGCATTTCAAGATGCTAAAATGATGGAAGATGAATCTATAAGAACATATATAGGAAATATAGCAAAAATTACTGTAGGCATTACATCTCAAGGAGGAACCAAGCAAGATGATGAGGTGATATGCAAGATATTGAAGAGCTTAACACTACCATTAAAAAAAGTAGTTTAAATGATATAGTTGTTGATCTCTTGTACCAAAGATTTTAGAAAGGAAACATTACTTGGGAGACTTGAAGCAATTGAGAATGAGCTTAGAGAGTTTGGAAAATTGACTAGAACTGAAACAACTTTTAGTGCCCTAAATATTTGACCCAGTTTATCAAGGAGAACAAGTGCTAGAGGATACTTTGTGAGTAGTAGTAGATTTGATGACGATAGAAAGATAGAAGAAGGAGTAACCCTTCTAGTAAAAAGAGAAAAGGATGGTGAGATAATCTTTAAATGTTGGATTTGTAATGAATTTTATCATTATGCATCTAAGTTTCCTAAAAGAGAGAAAAAAATGTAGAAGAAATTTCAAACCTAGAAGAGATAGCGAGTGTTTGTATGCAAATGAGGAAGATGATTATAATGAACAAGTAGTAAGTGCTAATGATGATGAAATAGGATTTATAGCTATTAATGAAGAAAGTCTAGAGAAAATGGCTTTGGTATCATAGATTGAAAAGAAATCTAATTGGATAACTCACAATGGTTGTTCACATCATATGATTGGTTTTATGAACAAGTTTTTGACTTCAAAAGTCATGATGGAGGCATTTTCAGAGTTGGCAACAATGGAACATGTCATGTTAAAGGTATTGGACCTATTACTATTCATGGTAAGACTAACACAATGGATGTATTATTTTTTGATGGTTTGAATCACAATCTTGTAAGTGTTGGACAATTAGAAGATAAAAGTTATCAATTACAGTTCAAAAAGAAGACATGCATGATCAAAGACAAAGATGGAAAGGAAATTGAAATAGGAACCAGATCTAGATGTTAGGTATTTCTATTGAATCCTACTAAATGACATGTTTGGTTGCTAAGGTATATGATAGTTGGCTATGACATAAGATATTTTGTCATATAAGCTTTGACAACATTATGAAGACTAGTAGTATGTTTTCAGTTAGAGACTTTCCTAAAATTGTAAAGCTCACTAACACAATTTGCAGGGAGTATGTACTGGCGAAACATAATAGAACTTCTTTTCCTAGAAAGAAGTTGAATACTATAGAACAATTGTAGATTATACATACAAATCTTAGAATTCTATGGTGAAGGGTATTTCATGATTTATGTTGATGACTTTTCTAGAATGATGTGGGTTGTATTTTTTAAAAGAAAATCTAAAGCATTTGATAACTTAAAGATATTCAAGAATAGAGTTGAGAATGAATCAAGTATGAAGGTTAAATGTTTAAGATTAGATAGAGGAGGATAATTTAATTCAAATAAGTTTAAAATCTTTTGTGAAGCTAACAAAATCAAAAGGCGGCTATTAGCTCTGAGAACACCTAAACAAAATGGTATTGTTGAGAGAAGAAACAAGTTAGTAACAGAAGTAGCAAGAGCTATGTTAGCTGAGAATGATGTATCTAAGATTTTTTGGAGAGAACATATGAATAAAAAAGTCTAAACTATGAATACAGTACAAGTCAAGAATGATATAAACAAGACCCCTTATGAACCATGGTTTGGTCACTCACCTACAATTAAGTATTTCAAAAATTTTGGTAGTAAATGTTATATCAAAAGAGATAATGATATTGGTAAGTTTGATGCTAGAAGTAATGAAGGTATGTTTCTTGGTTATACATTGAAAAGCAAGGGCTATAGATGTTATAATTTGAGAGCTAAGACTATTGTTTAAAATGCAAATGTAAGAGTGGATGAGAAATTTAGGATATAGGAAAGAATAGATGACTACAATTAGATGATGAGAATGTTGCTACTAAACCAAGAATGATGAAGTATTCATTGAAATTAATAATTCTTTGTAGAATGAAGGAGAGCTAAGGTAGGAAAAAATATTAGAACCTTCAATATGGGGAAGAGTTGATAGAACAACTCCTACTTATACTAAGAATATGACAAAGAATCATCCACCTGAGTAGATCATCAGAAGTAGAGATAAAGGTGTGATGATAAGAAGAAAAATCAATGAAGAACTATGTTTGATCTCTCAAGTTGAACCAAAAAATGTAAATGAAGCATGCAAATATGACTATTGGAAGCAAACTATGAAAGATGAATTAGATTAGATAGTGAAGAATGATAAATGGGAATTGGTCCCGACACTAGGACACAAAAGTGTGATAGGAATAAAAGGGTATTTAGGAACAAGATGAATAAAGAAGCTAAAGTTCTAAGGAAAAAAGAAAGATTGGTATGTAAAGGTTATTCATTGAAATAAGGGGCATACTATGTTGAAACCTATGCTCTTGTGTCAAGAATAGAAGCAGTAAGGTTATTCTTAACATATACAACATACAGGAAATTCAAAGTATATCAGATGGATTTGAAGTCAACATTTTTAAATGGAGAACTAGAAGAAGAGGTATACATATAACAACCTAAAGATTTTTATTTTGATGTAGGAGCATCCTGGGTTGCATTGCTATCATGCATGTTTTAAATTTTCATCTTGCTACTAAAATTGTGTTTTTTGGTTTCTAGGTGCCAATTACAAATTGTGTAATTAATTTTTTATAATGAATGAAGGGATTTGGACTTGAAGGATTGAAGAGGGACTAGATTATATCTATGTTTGAAGGCACAAGTTCTAAATCCTAACAACTTGGGAGTTATGGTAATTATCCTTGAATATTGATTTCTAGTAGTTTTGTGCTACAATTTTCTATGCTCAACTTTTAGAATAGATGCACACTTTTCCTTGATGAATCAGACTTTGTGGACATAAGTGGTTGTAGAGGATCTAGATGTATATCCAAAGTTAAAAGCATGAGTTCTAACTTAATCAGAGCTAGGAGATATCAAATGTTTCTCAGACATCAATTTTTGGACAATTAATTGCCAATTTAGGCTGACTTGTGTATTTAATGTTAGGTTTATTTTCATTTAATATTTTCTAAGAGCCAACTTGTGGCTTCTCCATATTATAGAGTGATCTATAAGGAATTTTGGCTAGTATAAATAGAGTGTTTAGGCTAGGACTTAGGGCAGTTAAATAGTTTTTGGAAGAGTTTTGAAGAGGATTGCAGAGCAAAACTAGAAAGTGAAAAAAAATTGTTGCATCTTGGGTTTGAATGTATTTGTATTTGGACATAACCCAAAAGGCCTTATAGCTAGGAATTTATGTTGAATATTTTAAGAATCAGTAAAAGTATTTTACTCTTCTTCCTCCTTTGGTCGCTACTCTTTGTGTTTGATTCCATTGTGTTAACTCTTGTAGGGTGGTTTAGAGAGCTTGGTGTGCCATTGGCCCTAGTTTTACCTTTCTTTACTTGCATCTAATGGTATCAAAGCTAAAGGTTCATCCTTATAAAGATTTGATTGTCTAGAACCCTAATTTAAATTTGGTTGTAGGGTAGTAGATCTATGGATTTGACCTATAACTTGTAGAGGGTTATGATCTTGTAGGAAACTAATTTGTAAAGATGGTTCATGGTAGAGGAAATGTTGATCATGCTATATTAAATCAATTAAGACAAATTGTAGTTAGATTAGATGCTATGGAGACAACCCAAAGGAGAGAAGAATGCATTAAAGAGGTAAGTGATGATGAACCAGCAACACCAAACCTAAATTTGGAACTTGAAGAAGATCAAGATGAGGAAAGTTTGTTACGATTGTTGTCTAGGGAAAATTCAAAGCCTACTATAGAAGTTGTTCCTTATGATGGAAAATTGGATACCAATGTTGTGTTAGATTAGATCTTAGGTATGGAGAAGTTTTTTGAGTATGAAAATACTCCTGATAATAAGAAGGTGAAGATTGCAGTTACTAGTTTGAAAGGTCATGCTTTACTATGGTGGGAACATTTGCAAACTAATAGACAAAGGAGAGGAAAGAAAAAGATTAGAACTTGGCCAAAGATGGTAAAAAATGTAAAGAATAAATTTCTTCCTGTTGATTACCAAGTTAGCTTGTTGAGAAAGATGCAAAATTTGAAACAAAAGGACATGACTATGAAAGATTATACTGAGGACTTTAATAGATTGGACATCAGATTTGGACATGTGGATAATGATGTTGAGAAAACTACAAGGTAAATAAATGGATATAGATGTGGAATTCAAGATGAAGTAAGTTTTGTGAAGTTGGAAAGTGTGAAAAATGCATATCAATATGCCTTGGAAGTTGATGAGATCTTATCAAAGAAGCATGAACAAAGACAAAGAGGCAGAGGTAGATCTTATAGTGAAGGTGGAGAATCTAAAAGTTTTGTGTAGGATAAAGGAAAATCTAAATGGAAGAATGATGACAAAGACAAGACTGAGTGTAGAGGTGGTAGCTCATACTGAGGGGGTACTAGATTTTATCTAGGAGGAGGTAATTCTTATGTTAGAGTTGGCTTTCATGGTAATTGTTTTAGATGTGGTAAAGAAGGGAATAGATCCTTTGAGTGTAGATCTTCTAAAAGTGGGCAAAATAATATAAATATAAGTGGATCTAAGGTTGGAGAAAATTTGACAGTGAGAAGAACCTTATTTAATAAGGGAAGGGGTGAGGAATATGTCCTTAGAAGAAGTCTTTTCAAGACCAAATGTAAGATGGCTAGAAAGTGTTGCAAGGTGATCATTAATAGAAGAAGTTTTATGAATTTGGCATCAAAAGGGTTGGTTACAAAGTTGCAGTTGTAGAGGCTAAAACATCTCAAACCTTATCATGTTTCATGGATCAAACATGAGCATAAGATATTGGTAAGTGAGTAATGTGTTGTAAAGTTTAAGATTGGATATTATTTTGATGAAGTGTTGTGTGATATTATGCCTATGGATTGTTGTCATATCTTGTTGGGTAGACCTTGGCAATATGATAGATATGTTGTGCATGATGGAAGATTGAATCATTACACTCTCAATGGGAAGAACCAAATATTGTTGCTTTCGATTGAAAGTCTAGATGAGGTCAGTTGTACTATAGTAAAATTTTTCATATTTAATGGAAAGCAATTTGAGAAGGAAGTAAAGAAGAATCAAGTTTGTTTTGCTATATTTCCTAGAGGATTGAGTGTTGGTAGTAATGACCAAGAAAAAAAAGTTGGTAATGACAGAATGACATAAGAAATTGTAGAATTTCTAAATGAATATAGAGATATTGTTGCTAATGATATTCCTATCAGTTTACCTCCAGTAAGAAGCATAAGTCATTGTATGGATCTAATTCTTGGAGCTAGTTTGATGAAAAAAGAACCATATAGATTGGAACCTATAGAGAATGAAGAATTTAATAGACAAGTGCTTGAATTGCTACAGAAGGGATTAATCATAGAAAGTTTGAGTCCACATGTTGTACCTACTATATTAGCAACTAAAAAAGAATGGAGAATGGAGAATTTGTACTAATTCTAGAACTATTAACAAATTCATAGTGAAATATAAGTTTTCTATGCCAAGGATGAATGACATAATAGATTGTTTGAGTGGAGAAAAGTATTTTAAAAAGATTGATTTGAAGAGTGGCTATCATTAAATTAGAATTAGAGAAGGTGATGAATGGAAGACTTCTTTCAAGACAAAAGATAGTTTGTATGAATGGTTGGTTTTTACTTTTGGTTTGAATAATGCACCTAGTACATTCATGACGTTGATGAATGAAGTTCTAAAAAGATTCTTGGGTAAGTTTGTGATTTTTTATTTGGATGATATTATGATATTCAGTAAGAATAAGAAAGAACATCTTGAGCATATTAGACAAGTATTGTAGACGTAGAAAGAGGAAAAGTTCTTGATTAATCTAAAACAATGTTCTTTTATGCAAGAGGAGATTGTGTAATTGAGATTTGTGATTAAAGCAATTTTAGAGTGGCCTACACTTGAGAATGTGGGTCAAGTAAGATCATTTCATGGCTTCACTAGTTTTTAGAAGAATGACTGAGATGATGAGGGGAGATAGAAAGGAATTCAAGTGGACATATGGAGCTGATAATAGTTTTGATTCTTTGAAACAAAAGGTTGTTGAATTACCTGTATTAGCATTGCCTAATTTTAGCAAAGTTTTTCAAGTTGAATGTGATGCATGTGGCAATGCAATCAGAGCTATATTAAGTAAAGAAGGTAAACCCATTTCTTTCTTTAGTGAAAAGTTGAATGATGCTAAAAGGAAGTAATCTATGTGTGATCAAGAGTTTTATGCTATTTTTCAAACATTGGAGAAGTGGAGACATTATCTAATTCCTAAGGAGTTTGTGCTCTATATTGATCATAAAGCTTTACAATACTTAGGAAGTCAACATAAACTAAATCAGAGGTATATGAAGTGGGTTGAGTATTTGCAAAACTTTACATTTGTCATTAAGCATAAGAGTGGAGTTACTAATAGAGTTTCTGATGCATTGAGTAGAAGATGTTCTTTTTTGACTAAAATGAAGGCTGAAGTTCTTGGTTTTGAAGAAATTAAAGATTTGTATGATGTTGATCCTAATTTTTCTAAGGTGTGGAGAGAGTGCAAAGCACTGAATCTAACCAATCACATAAGTAAGTATGATGAGTATTTTATTCAAAAATGTATGTTGTTCAAAGGTATTTAGTTGTGTATTCCTAGAAGTTCTATGTGGTTGAACCTAATTAAGGAAAAGCATAGTGGTGGATTGGCTGGACATTTTGGAATTGATCAGACATTAAGTTTTCTGAAAGCGAAGTATTATTGGACAAAAATGTATAAGGATGTTCAAAAATTTATAAAGAGCTATGGAGTTTGTCAAGTTGCAAAGGGAGTGAGTCAAAATACTAGTTTGTATACACCTATTACTATACCTGAGAAACCTTGGAGTGACATTAGTATGGATTTTGTTCTTGAATTACCTAAAATAATGAAGCAGTATGATTCTATATTTGTTGTAATGGAAAAATTTTCCAAGATGGCTCATTTCATACCATCTAACAAGACATTAGATGCTGAGCATGTTGTTGAACACTTCTTCAAAAAGATTGTAAGATTCCATGGATTACCAAGAAGTATTATTTCTGATAGAGAGAGTAGGTTTGTTGGTTATTTTTGAAAGACTTTATGGAAGAAGATGGGCACTAAGCTAAAGTTAGTTCTACATTCCATCCATAAATAGATGAATAGAAAGAGGTTGTGAATAGAAGCTTGGGTAATTTGCTAAGATATATAGTTGGGAATAAGCCAAGTAATTGGGAGATGGTATTGGCACAAGCTAAATTTGCATATGATAATTCTATGAATAAGACTACAAGAAAGACACCTTTTGAGATTGTTACTAGAATAAAGACTAGAGAAATATCAAATTTGAGAGATGTTTCTAGTGAAGAAAAGAGAAGTGTTGTAGGAGAATAATTTGTTGATTTTATGGAGTTTTTGAATAAGGAAGTGAAGTTGAGGATAGAACAAAGTAATCAAAAGTATAAGGAGAATGTTGATCAGCCTAAGATACATCATTATTTTCAAGTTGGTGATGAGGTGATGGTTCATCCGAAGAAAGGAGGATTTCTACTTGGAACATATAGTAAGTTGAAGATGAAGAAGTTTGGACCTTGTAAGATCTTGAAGAAATTTGACAGTGGAAATGCTTATGAAGTTGAGTTACTTGATGACATGGATATATCTACTATATTCAATGTTGTTGATTTATACATGTATCATGAGTTAGATGATGAAGTTATTATATTAGAGTAATATCCTAATAAGTAGATTGAAGAAGTTGAATAGATATTAGATCAGAGAATTGGTAAGAGCACAAGAGGAAAAGAATACTATGGACACTCGTGAAGTAAAAAACATAGACCTATCAAAGATGTTTCATGGATTTCTCAATCTGAGTTGGATTTAACTCAAGTTGTGACATCTCAATTATTTAGGAGAATAATTTCTTCCAACCCTATTTGTATAATGTAGGAGCATCCTAGGTTGCACTACTATCCTGCATGTTTTCAATTTTCATCTTGTTGTCAAAACTATGTTTTCTAGTTTGTGGATGCCTATTACAGATAGTGTAACTAACTTTCCATAATGAATGATGGATTTAAAACTTAAAAATTTTAAGAGGGCCTATAATAATATCCATATTCCAAGGCACAAGTTCTAACTCTTAACAGGTTGGGAGTTACGGCAATTCTCCAAGAACATCAATTTCTGGCAATTCTATGTGACAGTATTTTGTGCTCAACTTTTGGAATGGATGCACACATTTCCCAAATGAATAAGAATTTGGACACATAAGGGTTTTTAGAGGACCTATATATCTACTTTTAGTTTAAAGCATGAGTTCTAAATCAATAAGAGCTATGAGATATCACAATTTTTCTCGGGTATCAATTTCTGGACAGTTAATTGTTGATATAGGCTGACTTGCATATTTAATGTTTGGTTTAGCTTCATTGAATATTTTCTAAGAGCTGAATTGTGGATTATCCATGGTCAATAAGAATTTTTAAGCCATTTTTTTAGTATAAATAGAGTGTTTAGGCTAGGACCTAGGGTGGTTAAAGAGTTTTTGGAAGAGTTTTGAAGAGGATTGCAGAGTAGAACTACAAAGTGTGAATTTGCTAATGGATCTTGGATTTGAATGTATTTGTATTTGGCTATAACCTAGAAGGCTTTATAGATGGGCATGTATGTTTAATGTTTTAAGATTCAATAAAAGTATTTTACTCTTCTTCCTCATTTGGTTACTATTCCTTGTGTTTGCTTTCGTTGTGTTAACTCTTGCAAAGTGGTTTAGAGAGCTTGGTGTGCAATTGGCCCTAGTTTTCCCTATCCTTCCTTGCATCACCTTTAACATATAACAAAGACATAGTATGCAGATTGAATAAAGAATTTTATGGTTTGAAGAAAACACCCAGAACATGGTATGCAAGGTTGGACAAGCATTTGACAAAGCTTGGATAGAACAAAGCTATGACAGATAGTAATCTTTATTAGAAAGAAATTGATGATGGATCAATTGATGATTTTGGTAATATTTGTTGATGATATCATATTTGGAGGAAATGATGACGAAAGTGACAAGTTTGCTAAAGAAATGAAGAAGGAATTTGAAATGAGCATGATAGGAGAAATGAAATAGTTTTTAGGATTACAAATTGTGTAGGACAAAGAAGGAATCTTTATTTCTTAGACTAAGTATTTGAAAGATCTACTAAAATGGTTTGGTTTGGAAACATGTAAACCCATTGGAACACCTATGATAATCGGACACAAGTTATCTACAAAGGATGAGACATCTACTATTGAGCAGAAGAAGTATAGATCTATGATCCAAGGATTGCAATATTTGACTCACACAAGGCCATTTATAGAAAATGTATTTGGAATTGTTACAAGATTTGAAGCTGACCCTAGATAAGCATGTCATACATTAGTCAAAAAGATATTTAGATACCTAAAAGGAACACTATAGTTTGTATTGTGCTATTATAGATCTAATGATTTCACTTTATGTGCATACACTAATACTAATTGGGTAGGCAATATGGATGACACAAAAAGAACAAGTGGTGCAACCTTCTTTCTTGGAAGAAGATTAGTTTCTTGGCTAAGAACGAAGCATGACTATACCTCAAAAAGTATAGTTGAAGCATAATATGTTGCAGAAGCAAATAATTGTAATCATGTTGTTTGGATGAAGTGGATGTTGAAGGATACAAGGATAGAATTCAATGAACCTATTGCCATACATTGTGACAACACAAGCACAGTGAATATGTTTAAAAATCCTATGTTGCATTCTAAGAGTAAGCACATTTCTATCAAGTATCACATATTGAGAGAGAAATATTTAGAAAAGGAAATTAATTTGGAGTATGTAAGAACCAAAGAGTAGATATCAGATATTTTTATTAAACTTCTTCACAAAGAGACCTTTGAGTATTTGCAAGGTATGCTAGGAGGTATGGCCATTCCTACATTAGTGTAGACAACGCAAGAGTGCATTAGTTTACTATAACAGAGCACTATTGTTTGTCTGGCTTGAATGTTGATTGTTCCTATATGGGGGAGTATCTATGATGGATAGAGTCATCTAGGACTCTTATTGGATGTTATTTTTAACAATTTCTTTGGACACTTGAGCAGATCAAAGACAATTTCTATAGAGATTGAGGGTTATTGAAACCTTTGACATTGATGTCAATGGGGGAGAAGTACAATGTGAAAAATAGTTTGGGAGAAGAAAATTATTTTGTTAGAAGAAAAAATGTTTGATATAGAGAATTGAGGTATATCAACAGGGAAGAATGATTGATGAAGAGGATTTGAAAAGAAAGGTTAACAATATTTTATAGTTGGTATTTTTGGAACTAGATATTTTTTGTCTATGTTGCCATCAATGCCAAAGGGGGAGATTTTTGGAAGCATGAATGCTGATGATATTTCTATTAGGGAGCATTGTAGAAACATGATTAGATCATTATCATGATGATATGTTACAATCGTGATGGTGTTTGTCATTGATGTCAAAATGGAAATTTTCTATGGTATTTGATAAAAGAACAATGGAAAGATCAAGTTGGTATGGATAGATCATCAAATAATTTCACTAAGTGAGGTTAATGGAGATGCTACTAAGTGTCTAGTATATGCAACTAACTTCAAAAGCACAAGATATTAAGCTTGGAATAAGTTATGCAAATTTTGGTGAAGACTATTTTGAGATAGAGTTTACAAAGGCATGTTCTGGTAAACTTGTTATATCTCTTAGTAGATTTGTTATTGTAAGAAGCTGAAGTTAAAGATGTGAAGAAGACATTCTAGAGATGATGTATGTAAGTTCATTCATCCTAATGTTACATGCACAGAAAGATATTCAAGTTACAAGTTGAAAGATTAATGTCATCACTAAGTGTAACTTGTCCTTAATGTGGTCCTATAATAATTAATTGAGAAGGTGTAATAGTTGACTCAGGGAATTGTTTTATTAATTTGGAATAAAGGAAGGAAATTTTTCTTTATCATAATGATAGGCGATGAAATGTATGAATGATTTCAAAGAGTTGAATGCAAAGATAAGGAGAGAAGAGTGAAGGTAAAGGAAACTTCATTGCCAAAGTTTTATTATGTGATTCAAATTTTGATACTTAAATCTAAAGTTCATGACCTAATCTACAAGGTTAGATAGTTTTTGGTCTGGCTAATAGGATAGAGAAAGGAAGTTAAAGTATAGTACAAACATTTTTTCTATAAGGAATAGTTAAGAGATCAATTGGCTAGTGTGTTTCGTGATTTGGCCCTTGAAGTTGTTTGGACAATGGATCATTTTGTCTTCTACAACTCCTAATAGGGTTTGAATCTTTTAACAGGGATTGAAAGTCTCCTAAAAGGAACTCATATGTACTAAAAGTTGTAATTGACTCCTAATAGTGTCCATACTCTAATAGGCAATATTTATATTAGTAAATCTATAAGGAGCTTAAAAATCCACTAATAGGGTGCATCCTCTAACAGGGTCCATCCTCTAACAAGAAATATTTATACTAGTACATCTATAATTAGTATATTTATATTAGTAATTGACTAATATGGCTACTAAGCTTGAATGAGTGGATAGAACGAGCCGACCAAAGTTAGTAAAAGGTGAGCAAAAAATTAGTTAGTGTAGAGAAAATAAAAATTCTAATGGATGCTGAGCAAGCTAGTTAGTTTCGAGTAAAGTTTAGTAGGTGGTCAGCACCAATAAACTTTAGTTGATACCAAGTGATTTTGCAGTTGCCAAGCAACCCGATGTATGCCAAGAATTAGAAATGAGATAGTGTTGAGCTACTACATTATTTAACAAGATCATGAATTCGATGAATATGAGCCAACAAGTTTATTTTCTTGAATTTTATGAATGAGGTGGAAGATATGGATGATGACTGGTGGCACAAAATTCTAAGTAAACTATTTCAAGGTGAATTCAAAGTGGATTCTGGAGGAAGTTTCTAGAATGGACAAGATATGGGGTAGATACATTGTATCCTACCTAATCCATCTTAACCCCAATTTGGACAATGGAGAATGAGTTGAAAAATATTTTAATTTCTTTTATAAGGAATGTTCGGTCATGAATCAAAGGTCGTCATGGGTGAGAACCTAAGGGAGAAGAATAGATAAGAGGTTTTGCTTCATCAAATGACCTAGGAGAAGAGTATGCAATGGCATGTCAAGCAAGAAGGCTTAAGAAGATAAATGTTTGAAGAGTGAACAAGCTATCAGAGCTAAAAATATTATAAGCCAAGAAGAATGGAGAACTAGCACAAGGATTTGAAATCTACAAGTATAGTTGTAAATTTGTATCAGATCAAGACATACTATTACTCTCTAGCAGCTATAACAAATTTAGGTAAATCCTTTGGATTAAGGTTGACTTAATAGTCATTTGTAAATCCTTTAATAGGGTGGCATTCCAAGTGATGGCCTAAAGTCCTTTAACCAGGCTCACATCTAATAGAGTGATGAAAATCCTTTAATAGGGCACTTAATAGTGTGTATTGTAACCTTTAACAAGGTTGGCCTTTCACAGGGCATCACCTCAGAAGAGTGAAAAAGTGGTAGCATGTTACTAGTGGTTTTTCACAAATTGGGTTTCCATATAAATCATTTTCTTATGTGTGTTGTTGATTCTATTATATTTCATGCTTTAGATTTCTATAAATTGATTTGACAGTAAGCTACAAGTTTTAAGTCATTGAATAATCTTATGGATGTATGGATATGTGTAAATGTTTTCTAGGTGAAATAAGCTGTGAAAAGTTTCATTTTTTCATCTAGACCTTGGATAACTGATTTACCTCCCCCCCTCTCAGTTATTCTAAAGAATTCCAACAATTGGTATTAGATCCATCTACTTAAGAGGACTAGTTTGAAGGTACTAGGAGCATAAAGATCAAGATGTCAAAAAAAGATGTACCCAAGCTAAATAGAGATAACTTTTATAAATAGAAAATTTTGATGAAGATACACCTTGGAGGTATTGTAGATCATGTGCAAACTACCATTAATGTGGAACATGTTGATCTAGGAGGTGCCCTAACTGCAGATGATTTGAACAAAAAGAAACGACACAACCAGGTGATGATGGAGATTGCCTCTACCCTAAGCTATGCCAAATTTGATGATATCAAAGGCTATGACTTTGCAAAGAAAATGTGGGATGTCCTAACCACTATCTATGGTGGAGAAAAGAATGTCCAAAGAGCCAAATCTGAAAGTCTTAGAGGTAAGCTTGATGACATGAGAATGGACAAAGGTGAAAATATTGCTTAATATGTTGCTAGGATAAAAAAAGTTGTAAGTGCAATAAGAGGTGCTACCAGTCAAATAGATGATGATATTGTGTTAAGTAAATTCTTGAGGACATTGTTTCCTATGTATGCTATTAGATTTTCTACAATTCAAGAATTAAGATGTATGCCAGGAAATAATTGAACCCTTGAAGGTCTGGTAGGTAGACTGGCTTCTTTTGAGCTATCTAACTTTCATAATTACAAACTTGAAGATCTTGAATCTTCTTTCAAAGCTAAACTACTATTGAAGGATTCTAAAGAGCCTTACAAGCAAAAAAAAAGGAAAAAGGAAAAATGTTTATCTAGTGAAGGTGATACTGATGAGGAAGATGTTGATCATCTTGAAGTATTTTTGGCAAGAAGATTCCATAGAGGAAAAGGAAAATTCAAAGGTAAGTTATCTATCTTTTGTTTTAATTGTAATGAGATTGGTCATATTCTTGCTAGATGTCCATAGAAGAAGAACTATAAAGGTGGTGACAAATACAAGAGTAGAAGAGAAGATAACAACAAGGACTATAGAGATAAAGGAAAGAAGTCATGCTACATTGCTGAAGAGGATACTATAGATGACTCTTATGACCATGATGATGAAGTGGTGCATGTTGCAATGAAGGACAAATTTGATGAAGATGTGGCAGTTGCACTTGTGACATATGTGAAAAAGAATGATAGATTGATCATTGACAGTGGGTGCTCACATCACATGAATGTAGACAAAAGTATGTTCATTACCTTAAATTGTTATGAAGGAAGTAGTGTAAGATTTGGTAATGATGGACCATGTTTGATAGAAAGAAAAGGTTCCATCAAACTCAGAGACAAGATTTCATGTGACAATGCTTACTATGTTGAAGGACTAAACTATAATCTTTTGAGTGTGTCACAACTGAATAACTCAGGATCTAAGGTTGAATTTGTGAATAAGACTACTAGGATATTTGACACTGATGGAATGCTAATTGGTAAAGGTGATCAAACTAGACAAAATCTATTCTATCTTGACATAGATGATGCTACTTGTCTAATTGTAAAATTTGATGATGTATGGCTATGGCATAAGAGGTTATGTCATGTTAAATTTGATAACTTGATTAGTATCAGTAACATGAAGAAAGAGGTTTTCCTAAATTGAAGAAACTTAACAATACAATGTGAAAATAATGTTAGATAGGCAAAATGACAAAGTAAAGTTTTAAGAGTAAAATGTATACCTCTAATGAAATACTTGAGATTGTTCATACTAACTTGTGTGGACCAATAGATGTGCAAAGCTACATAGGAGATAAGTAAATTACGTTTTTTGTTGATGATTATTCTACAATGATGACAACTATGTTTCTGAAATAGAAATATGATGCTTTTCAAATGTTCAAGTGGTACTTAGCAAGAGTTAAGAAAGAAGCTGATAAGAGTCTTAAGTGCTTGAGATTTTATAGAGGAGGAGAATTCACATCACATGAGTTTGAGATGTTTTGTAATTATAGAAGAGTCAAAAGATAGACATATAAACCTAGAACCCCTCCACAAAATGGAATTGTTAAAAGAAGGAATAGGTCTATAATGGACTGTGCTAGGACACTCATGATGGAAAAGAATGTTTCTTTGAAATGATGGAGATAATTTGTAAGTACAACTATCTAAACCTTGAACCAGGTGCAAGTCAAGAAAGTTACTCAAACAACACCTTTGGAACTATGGTATGGATACTCACCCAATGTGAAATATTTTAAGGTATTTGGAAGAAAATTTTACATTCTTAAAGATTCTAGGAATGGTAAACTTGATGCAAAAAGTGGAAAAGGTGTATTCCTTGGTTATTTAATAAGAAGTAAAGCTTATAAGTGTTTGAATCCTAACACTAACAAAATTGTGGAAAGTGCATATGTGAACTTTGATGAATATACAAAAGTACATGAAGCTAAACATATGAAAGAACTCAAGGTATACAAATCATTTTTATATTTTTATGAAGGTATGCCTACTAAAGAAGATGCTTCAAATCAAGCTACAAATCAAGAACAAGTTTCAGTGACTACTGAATCACATCTTATGAATGTCAAGTTACATTTGGAACTGAGTCACATTCAGATGCTGAGTTATGAAATGGAGAGAACACATGTTCTAATTATAAAGTTGGTGGAAATGAAATTAATACTAAGATACATGATAGAGATGCACATAGTGATTCTAAGCTAAGAGATAGAATGAACAAACAAGAACTAAACCAAGATTGTCTAAAAATGTCAAGAGACATCATCTTGTAGATCGAATCATTCGATGCAAAGATGCTAGGCCAATGACAAGAAATAGATTGAGAAGTGATACATGTTTGCTAAGTATAAAAGAGAACAAAAAAGTTAAAGATGCATTAGAAAATGATGATTGGTACAAGGCCAAGGAAGAAGAGATTCAACAAATTTAGAAGAATAAAACATGGATTCTAGTTTCTAGACAAGAAGACAAAAATGTGATTGGTACAAAATGGGTATTTAGAAACAAGGTAGATGAAAATGGTGAAGTGAAAAGGAACAAAGCAAGATTAGTTTGCAAGGGATATTTACAAGAAGGAGGAATAGACTATAGTGAAACATTTGCAAGAATGGAAGGAGTAAGAACTCTACTTGATTACCCTACATACAAAGGTTTTAAGGTTTATCAAATGGATGTTAAGTTTGCATTTCTAAATGAAATATTGGAGGAAGAAGTTTATATAGAATAGCCAGAAGAATTTGTTGATGTTAACAATAAGAACATGGTATGTAGGCTTCACAAATCTTTACATTGTTTAAAGCATGCATCAAGAGCATGGTATGAGAATTCATAGCTATCTTGTGAAGATTCGATTTGAAAGGACTAATGATAACAACAACATGTATATGAAGATAGATAAAGGCAAAGGTATTTTACTATCTATTATTTTTTTTGATGATATCACATTTGGAGGTGAAAATGCTTTATGTAAGGATTTTGCAAATTAGATGAAGAAAGTATTTGAAATGTCTATGTTTGGAGAGATCAAATGTTTTGTGGGCTTGCAAGTATATCAGATGAAATATGGTATATATATCACTCAATCATAATATGTGAAGAAGATATTGAAATTTTTTGGATTGCAGGATTCCAAACTAGTAAGTGCACCTATAGTGACAACACACAAGTTGTCAAAGAATGATGATTCAACTAAGGTGAATCAAACATTATACAGGTCTATGATTGCAAAATTACAATATGTTGTACATAGAAAACCTGACATTGCATTATTTGTAGGGATAGTTGAAAGATTCTCTACTAATCCTAGGGATAATCATTTAATGGATATGAAGAGAATAATGAGATATTTGAAAGGAACACAAGAGTTTTCTCTATACTACAAGAAAAAAGAGAAATTTGAATTAAGAGCTGACACTAATGTCGATTGGTCTAGAAACATTGATGTCATAAAGAGCACTAGTGGAGGAGCATTTTTCTTAGGCAAGAGACTAGTTTCATAGACTAGTAAGAAACAAAATTGCACATCACAATCTACTATTGAAAGATGAATATGTTGTTGCTGCTATAAATTGTTCAAACATTATATGGATCAAACAATTATTCAAAGGAATGAAGAATGAGATCATAGAGCCAATGATACTTTACTATGATAATACAAGCACTATAAACATATCAAAGAACCCAATTATGCATGCCAAGACTAAGCACATTAGAATCAACTATCATTATGTAAGAGAATTGGTTGAAGATAAAGAGGTGAAGACAAAATTTGTTAACACAAAGGAGAAGATTTTTGACATCTTCACAAAAGCATTAACTAAGAATTATCATGAGTATCTAAGAGGTAAACTAAGGGTGATACCCCTATCTAAGGCTATCTAAGTAACAAAGGGAATGCCATGCATCAAATTAGTTGATTGACATATGTTACACATTGATAGAGAGGATCTTACTTTACGAGCTACCTAAACTATAGGAAGAGCTAAAATTTCCAAATTAGTCATAAGCAAGGTGATAGAGGGAGCTATTGGAGAAATTGGAGATACTGCACAAATCTATATTTTCATGTTAAGATGTTATATGTCTTTGGCATTGTTGTCAAAGAGGGAGATATTCATAAACTAATCAAGAAGGATCAAGAAAGATTGTGGTCAAAGAGGGAGAGATTGTTAGATCATCAATATTGTTATTAAAAGGGGAGATGAAGTTACTATTATTGTTGCTGATCAGAGAGAGAGGAAGTACAAGAAAGAGGGAGAAATCTTGATCTACCTAGTAAGAGGAAGATGCAACAGAAGAAACTCAGAGGGAGTTATAAGTAAGAGTTTTTGTAACCTAATCAAAGGATGAAAGATGTTGAGAGAGGAAGTAATGCTAATAAAAAATTTCTTTTTGGTATTGTCTTACTATTTTAACCTAGTTAGATTTATTGAACATGATGTTCATCATTTGATTTGTCTTTGGGTTGATCAGTTTGGTTTTCCATTAATGCCAAAGAGGGAGATTGTTGAACTCTGATTGAAAAGATCATATGATGGAATAGATTGTTATGAGGGAGTTTGTTACATGTTTCAATCATTTCTTTCTCGTTGATGTCAAACATGATAAACCCATTATTTTATGGTAAGACAATTTCTTCTAGATTCAAGTACTATCATTTAGTTGATTGATGAAGAGGATTTGATCAATACATGTAACAAAGACACTTAGACGAAAGGTTCAATTATGTTAATGTAATGAAGTACAAAAATTAATTAAGACAATGGTAACATGATGTATTAATTATCTACTTGACGTTAAAAATGTTAGCTAGAATTAGAAAGAAAAGAACATGTGATACAAAGATTGTCTATTAAGCTTCACCAAGTGGATAGAAGGAGCCAAGCAAAGTTAGTGCAAGCTGAGTAGAAATTCAGTTAGTGTTGAACAAATGAAAATTCTAATAGATGTCGAGTAAGCTAGTTAGTTTTGAGTAAAGTTTATAGGTGTTGAGCACCAGTAAGCTTTAGTTGATGCTGAGTGATTTTGTAGTGTATGTCGAGCAATCTAGTGTGTGCTAAGCATAAAAAATGAGATAGCGTCAAGTTGCTGCATTATTTAAAAAGATCCCAATTTTGACAAATCTTAGTTGAAAAATTTATTTTCTTGGATTTTGTGAACCAGGTGAAAGATATAGATGATGAGATGGTGGCAAAAAATTCTAGGTAAACCATTTTGAGGCAAATTCAAAATGGATTCTAGAGGAAGTTTCTAGAATGGACAACATATGGGGTAGATACATTGTATCCTACCTAATCCATCTTAACCCTAATTTGGATGATGGAGGATGAGAAAAAAAAATCTTAATTTTCTTTATAAGGAATGTTTGGTTATGAAGCAAAGGTTGTCATGGGTGAGAACCTAAGGGAGAAGAAGAGATAAGTTGTTTCGCTTCATCAAGTGATCTAGGAAAAGAGTATGTGATGGCATGCTAAGAAAGAAGGCTTAAGAAGATGAATTCTTGAAGGGTGAATAAGCTATTAGAGTTGCAAAGAGTTTAAGCCAAGAAAAATGGAGAACTGAGATTGAGATCTAAAATTTGTAAGTATAGTTGTAAATTTGTATCAGATCAAGCCTTATTGTTACTCTCTAGCAATTGTAACTAGTTTAGGTAAATCCTTTGGATTAAGGTTGACTTAACAGTCATTTGTAAATTCTTTAATAGGGTGGCATTCAAAGTGAATTTTCTAAAGTCCTTTAACCAATCTCATATCTAATAGAGTGGTTGAAATCCTTTAATAGTGTGTATTGTAACTTTTAATAAGGTTAGCCTTTTATATGGCATTACTTCAAAAGAGTGAAAAAAGTGGTTGCATGTTACTAGTTATTTTTCCCAAATTGGATTTCCACATAGATCATTGTGTTATGTGTGTTGCTTCTGATTCTATTATGTTAAATGCTTTACAATTCTACAAATTGATTTGACAGTAAGGTACAAGTTTTAATTTACTGAATAATCTTATGGATGTATGCATATGTGTAAATGTTTTATATGTTCACTAAGCTGTGAAAAGATTTATTTGTATATCTAGACCTTGGATAACTGATTTACATCCTCCCACCAACCCCCCCCCCACCTGCCCCCAACAATTTTTCTAAAGAATTCCAAGTTCTATATAACTATATAACAACCAAGTTTCTAAAGTTTCATGTAAAATTAAAATAGAAAATATACTTTGGTAAGAATGCCAAAGTATTAGTACAGTACTTTGATTGTTATGTTGTATTTATACTTTACCCAGTATATAACCAATTTCTGTCCTTTATAATTATTGTCCTATTAAATATAACTTTAGTAATTAAATTCTTTATACATGTATTGCATCTATTAAATTTATTATATATTTTTTAGAGTATAGAATGGAATCTTGATAGGATTTGAATATTTATGTTACTTTGTCTTAGTTTTATTTCACTTATATTTTATCTTAGTAATTGTGAAATTATTTAGAATCTTATTTTCTAAAGATATGGCTATATTGAATATATTTAATTTGATGGGACTCAAAAAAGCATCCATGATTTTGAGTACCATTTTGAAATTTGAGCCCCTAAAAGAGCTTTTAATCCATGTGTACTCGAGAATCACTTCAAGGCCTATGAGGTGTTTTATGTTTCTTAAACTTATCATTTAGAATTTCCATGCATCCTATGATGATAAATTGTCATTTTAAATCATTTTGTGAAGTGTCATTTCGAGCATTGTTTTGATCTGCATTTTGCCGAAGTGTCAAACAATGACAAGAAGCCTAGTTTGCATTTTAATATATTGCACCTAGTTATGTCTCTTAAATTGCTTCTTTGGGAGTGTTTATTATGGAAATTAGAGAACCTATGTTTGATATTTCAATTTATTTCAATATGTTTTGTCTAGGTTTTGAACCCCTCAAAGTTAGTTTCTTAATGTTGTCATGTTGATGTGTTTTTCTCTAAATTCTAGGAAGCCTTGTTTCGCTAGTTATAACTTTGACCCAGTTGAGAAAAAATTGAATATTCCTTTTTTACTACATTCTAGGGGCCAAACACTTTCTATGTTCTCGATTTGGGCCTATTATGAATCCATTTGACTAGTTTTCAAATGCAATTTCTACGATTTTAATGGTGTCTAAGAGTATACATTGATTAGAAACCATGTTCAAAATGTCATAATTCTTAAACCAAATGGGTTATACCATTGCATTCTACTTTAAAAATACTTTAAGTATGCTATTTTTCAAGTCTTGATGAATCCATCTAGAAACTTTTTTAGGTCAATTCCTTCTGTGAAAATCAATGTCCTCACAGTGTTCCTAGTTTTGTAATTCTAAGTACCCCACTTCAAACACCTACCAAATGTGCCTTGTTATTCATCATGAGCCAAAATCATAGATTTATACTCTCCTCATGATAGCTCATGGCCCCAAGTGCCCACTTAACATATTTTCAAAGCCAAAATCAAATGCATTTAATGGTTTTCTGACATGTTTGTTTGTAGGTAGTTTAGAGAAAGCAAATTTGACGGTAAATGTCTTTTGACCTAGATGGTATCATGAGATAAAATCTAATAGGGTACAAGAATGTGGATTAGAGAGTTAGTATGTCAGATTGTAGAGCTTAACTATTTTTTTCAATTATTTTTTAAAGCCAACTTAGAGGCTTCTCTGATAGAAAGTTATAGCTTGAAAAAAGGGCATAAAGTGAGTTTTAAATGATTGATTAATGGTCAATTTTGATCTATAGACTGAATCCAATTAATTCAAGGAGTCAAATCAGTGGATTTCAAGAGTTAGGTATCTCATTTTGAAAAATAAAAAATTAGCCAAATTCACTCTGGGGCCCAACTTGTTAGAAGCATGAATGCTGATGATATTCATATGGGGGAGTATTATAGATATGTTACTATGATGATATGTTACATTCATCATTGAGTTTCTCATTGATGTCAACATAGTAGTTTTCTATTGTATCTGATAGAAGAACATCAGAAAGACCAAGGTAGTATGAATGACTAGTTGAGTAGTCTAACTATCTGAGGTTATGGGAGATGTGTCTAAGTATGTAGTATATGCACTCAATGTATGATGAAGAAATAATAAGTATGGAAGAAGTTATGCAAGTTTTGGTTAGGAATATTTTGAGATAGAGTTTATAAAGGCATGTTCTACTAAACTTGATATATCTCATATTAGAGTTGTTATTCTAAGAATCAAGGCTAGGGATATGTAGAATACATTTTGGTGATGATGTGGCTAAGCTTGCTCATCATAATATTACATGTATTAAAAGTTATTTAAGTTGCAAGATGAAAGATTAATGTTATCACTAAGTGTAATGTATTCTTAATGTGGTTCTATAATGATTAATTGAGAAGTCTAACAACTAACTTAGGGAATTGTTTTATGGACTCAATATAAAGGAAGGACATTTTATTTTATGATTGAGATAAAATTGTATTGATGCAAAATGATTGCAAGTAGTAGAGAGAGAAAAATGAAAAGTTGAGCAGAACAAAGCTGAAGTGAAGGAAACATCATTGCCAAGGTTTTTTTCGATGATCCAAGCTTTGATATTTGGATCTAACGTTCATGACCTAGTCTACAAGGTCTAATAGTGACTGGTTCCATTGACAGAAAAAAGGAAAGAGGAACATAATAGTAAATTGCACGTTTGAGTAGTGAGTTATTCTTGTAGTTGAAATTGCATGTTTGGGATGTATGATCATCTTGCATACATTGTATAAAAACTCCTAATAGGGACTCATATGTACTAAATGTTGTAATAGACTCTCAATAAGGTCCATCCTCTAAAAAGAAATATTTATATTAGTACAATAGGGTCCATCCTCTAAAAATGAATTTTTATATTAGTACATCATCTAGTGGGCATCATTCCCATCGATGTATTCCCTTTGATCAAGGGTTTCCCTAGTCAACACATCTAGTGTAATTGTCTATGTGCATCTTTGTATGGTTGCTATTTACTTTGGTTGAATGGTTAAGTTTTTTTAAGGAAAATAAATGTTTTAATTTTTGGATAACTTATTCAACCCTTCCCCCCCCCCCCCCCCTCTTGCAATTATCTTGGTGGAATAATGTTTCTAAAAATTGGTATGAGAGCATTAGGTCCTTGAACATAAAGTTTAAAAACTTTGGAAACATGTTTAGGAAAGATAGTCCTACATCTAACGGAGGAAATTTTGACACCTAAATGATGGAAATTATTGGTTAGTTATCATACTTTTGTAAACAGTAGAGAATTGAGTTTTCAAATCTAGAATCCTTCTATTGTATAGAAGAGAACAAAAGAACAAGTATATATAGATCCAACTCTAAAGAGGACATGAAGATAAAGTAATGTATTGATCTACTTATGAAGAGAGAACCAAAAATTATGAAAAAATTTATTTGTTGGACATGTATAGAGTTTGGTCATTTTATGTCTAGATGTCGTAAAAGAGTAAGGAAAACTAGAAATAGTTTACTCTCTAATGAAGTTGAAGAATTTAAAGTAGGTATGGAAAGATTCTTGAATGAGTATGATAATGAGTCTAAATTGGTTAATGAAGACAAAGTAATAGAAGAGACAACTTTGGTGACCATTATGGACATTGCTAATGTGAGAGTTGATGAGAAATTCAAGATATAAGAAAGAATAGTTGATTATGGTTTAGATGATGATGTTGTTACTAAGCCAAAGAATGGTGAAGTATTTCTTGAGACTAAAAATGATTTGTAGAATGAAGGAGAGCCATGGTAGGAACAAATCTGAGAACTAGAGTTGAGATAGAAAATCCTATTTCAAGAAAGAATATAATAAAGAATCACCCATTTGAGTAGATCATTAGAAGTAGAGATAAAGGTGTAATGAAAAGAAGCATAGTCAATGAAGAAATGTGTTTGATATTACAATTTGAACCTAAGAATGTAAATGAAGCATGTAAAGATGATTATTGGAAACAATCTATGAAAGAGGAATTGGATCAAGTAGTAAAGAAAGAGACATGGGAATTGGTCCCTAGACTAGAAGACAAAAATGTGATAGGAACTAAATGGGTATTCAAGAACAAGATGAATGAGAAAGGAAAAGTTGTAAGGCACAAGGAAAAATTGGTATGTAAAGGTTACTCACAATAAGAAGCAATAGACTATGATGAGACATATGCTCTAGTGGCTAGAATAGAAGTAGTAAGATTATTCTTAGCCTATCAAACACAAAAGAAATTCAAAGTGTATTAGATGGATGTCAAGTCAACATTTTTAAATGGAGAACTCGAAGAAGAGGTATAGAAATAGTATGATGGATAGTAATCTCTATTGGAAAGAAATTGATGATGGTTTGATGAATTTGGTAATTTTGTTGATGATATCAAATTTGAAGGAAATGATAATGATAGTGACAAGTTTGTTGAAGAGATGAAGAAGGAATTTGAGATGGGGATGATAGGAGAAATGAAATATTTTCTATGATTTCAGATTGTCAGGATAAAGGAATCTTTATTTATTAGACTAAATATTTGAAGGATCTACTAAAAAGGTTTAGTTTGGAAACATGTAAACCTATTAGAACACCTATGGTAACTAGACACAAATTATCTAAAAAGAATGAGATGCCTATTGTTGAGTAGAAGAAGTATAGATCCATGATTGGAGGTTTGAAATATTTGACTCATATAAGACTAGTTGTACAAAATGTAGTTGGAATTGTTGCAAGATTCCAAACCTATCCCATTCAAGCACATTATGCAAGACTCCAAAAGATATTTAGATATCTAAAAGGAACATCTAAGTTTAGATTGTGGTATGATAGATCTAATGATTTTACTATAAGTGCTTATATTGTGACAACACAAGTACAATAAATATGTCTAAGAATCTAGTGTTGCATTTGAAGACCAAGCACATTCCTACTAAGTATCACATGTAGAGAGAGAAAGTTTCAAAAAATGAAATTAGATTAGAGTATGTAAGAACTAAAGAGAATATTGTAGATATATTCACTAAGCCTCTTCACAAAGAGACTTTTGAGTATTTGTGAGGTATGTTATAGGTTATGCCCCTTCTTACATAAGAGTAGAAGATGCAAGAGTGAATCAGTCTAGTGTAGTGGACCACCATAGTTTGTGTCAACTAAATTTTGATACTTCATGTAGGGGGGATTATTTGTGATGGAAAAATTCATCTAGGAGTCTTGCTAGATGTTTTTTTGAATAGTGTCTTTGGACACTTGAGCTAGTAAGAATCAGTCGTATCAAAGTTTGATTGTTGCTGAAACCTTTGACATTGATGTCAATGGGGTAGAAGTTCAGCATGAAAAACATCATGAGAAAAGATCATGAGGAAGAGCATCATGAGAAGAAGAAAAGAAAGAACAAGTATAACATATAATAGGACTTTGAGAAAAAGCATATTGAGCTATATCAATGGTGGAGAATGATTGGACAATTGAGGAAGATGATTTGAAAAGAAAGATTAATCATCCTTTGTAGTAGGTATTTTTGGAAGTAGATGTTTTTCATGTATTTTGACTTCAATGCCAAAGGGAGAGATTTTTCAAAGCATGAATATTGATAATATTCCTATGGGGGAGTATTGTAGATATGTGACTATGTGATATGTTACATTCATGACTAAGTTTGTCATTGATGTCTACATAGCTATTTTATGTGGTATCGCATAGAAGAACGATAGAAATATCAAGTTGGCACAAATGATTAGTTGAGTATTCTAACTATCTAAGGTTATGAGAGATACATTCAAGTATATATTATATGTAGTTAATTTCAAATGAAGAAATTATAACTCTAGAAGAAGTTATGTAAGTTTTGATGATCACTATTTTGAGATAGAGTTACATAGGCATTTTATGATAAGCTTGCTATATCTCTTAGTAGAGATGTTATTATGAGAATCAAGGTAGAGAATATGTATAAGACATATTGGTGATGAGGTGGCTAAGGTCACCCATCATAATATTACATGTATGGAAAGTTATTTGAGTTTCAAGATGAAAGATTAATGTTATTGCTAAGTGTAATGTGTTCTTAATGTGGTCCTATAATGATTAGTTGAGAAAGTCTAATAGCCAACTCAAGGAATAGGTGTATTGACTTGATATAAAAGAAGGGCATTTTCCTTTATCATGGACATGGAATTATATTGATGTGAAATGATTTTAAACAAAAAAGAGAGTAGAATGTAAAGTTAAGCATACAAGAGTGGAAGTTAAGTAAACTTCATTGCCAAGGTTTTGATGAGTGATCCAAGGTTTGATAATTGGATATGAGATTCATGACCTAGTCTGCAAGGTCTAATAGAAACTACCCTAGTTAACACAATAAATGAAAGAGGAACATAACATTAAATTGCATGTTTGAGAAATTAGCTCTTCTTATAGTTGAAATTTCATGTTTGGGTAGTGGGCTCATCTTGCATACATTATTCTACAACTCCTTATAGGGTTGGCATAACTCCTAATAGGGCTGGAATGTTCCAATAGGGATTCAAAGTCTCCTAACAGTGGTCATATGTACTAAATTTAGTAATAGGCTCCTAATAGGGTCCATCCTCCAACAAGGAATATCTATATTAGTACATCATCTAGTGCACATCATTCCCATTGTGGTTTTCACTCTAATCAAGGGTTTGCCTAATCAACATATCTAGTGTAATTGTCTATGTCCATCATTGTATGGTTGTTTTTTTCTTTGGTTGAATGGTTAAGTTTATTTAAGGAAGACAAATATTTCAATTATTGGGTAATTGACTCATCCCCCACCTACCCCCCTATCCCTCTTGTTGGAAATGAGAATAGAGTAACTGAGAGGAGGAGGGGGTGAATCAGTTACTCCAAAAATTTTCACAGTGCCTAAGATGTCTAAATATCTCCTTGATCTGATTAATATGAAATGCCAAAACTTGATAATGCAGCAAATGACAAATATTAAGAACTGATATGTTATCATGCACAAAGCAATTTATCAATTAAGAACACAAGAGACACCAGATTTAATGTGGAAACCCAATATGGGAAAAACCACCAATGTAACTAGATACTCTTCTGAAGTGAGCCCTGTTAGGAGCCAACCCTATTAAAGGTTACATAAACACACTGTTAGGTGTGACCCTATTAAAGGATTTAGTCACCCTATTAGGAGTGGCCTTGCTAGAGGTCTTTAGAACAATTCAACTAAACTATCACCTTGTTAGAGGATTTATTGAATGGCTGTTAAACCAACTCTGTTAAGAGATTTTGAATTCACTGTTACAATGGTTAGAAAGCAACAATGAAGTGACCTGACATAAAGTACAACTTATCTTTGCTAATTACAGATCTTTGTTATGCTTGGCTGGATCCTCACTGATCAAATGCAACTTTATAGCTCCTTCAACACATCTGATCCTTCATCAGACTTTGCTCAACATTTGCCTTATCATTTCATACTATAATTCACATTCATAACTTCTTTTTCACAATCATACTTTTAATTCATAACTGGAATGACCATATATACAACAATAATTCTTGTTTTAACCAACTAAGCTCATGAATACAACAAACTTTGTGACAATCCTTCAATCACTAGAAGAACTGGATAAGTACTAAGTTTCCTGAGATAACCGAGTGAGCTTGGTGGAAACTACGCTTTGGAGATCGAGTGAAATTTTGTTAACACTGACTTCTCCATGATTCCTTTGATGACTGGGTGAGCTCGGTGGAAACTACCCTTTGGAGACCGACTGAAGCTCAATTAACACTGACTTCCACATTTCCTTCATTGATCGAGTGAGCTTGGTGATCACCATCTTTCACCTTTCCTTTGTTGATCGAGTTAGCTCGGTTAACACTGTCTTCCTCATTTCCTTCAATGACTGAGTGAGCTCGGTTGGCACTGTAGATTGCATTGCAGACTATCTGAGCTTGGTGAATTTGAGACTAATGACTGATATGAAATTTGTGTGACATCAAGGACAACATTATCCAACAATCTCCCTCTTTGGCATTGATGGCAACACAACATGTCATAACAAAATGAAAATTTGAAAACAATTCCAACAAGATAACAGACTTCTCCCTCTTTCAATAATCTCCCTCTGTTAAGGGACTTCATGGAAAACTTTTCAAATCTCACAAATTTCATAAAGATATGATAGTAAATCTCTCCCTCTTTGACAAAACATGCCAAAGACAACATAAGTTAAGTGAATTGTAGTGTACCTTTAGTACTGATTCATATGCAATGATTTCTCATTAAGTTGCATCAACAGATAGATCTTCAATCTTGTGTGCATTGATGCATCACTAGAACTCATTTTTAGTGGAATTCTGATAGGGGAATGACCCCTAACTTTCCTCTTAGATACAAAAATGCATCCTTAGGTAAAGGTTTTGTTAATATGTCAGCAATTTGTTCCTTTGTATGGAAATTTTCCAATCTGACCTCCTTGTCTTGCACCAATTCTTTGACAAAATGATATTTTATTGCAATATGCTTGGTCTTGGAATGCATCACTGGATTCTTAGATATGTTGATTGCACTAGTATTGTCACAGAACATGACAACTAGTTCATTGATCTCCATCTTTATTCCTTGCAATAACTGCTTAAACCAAACAATATTTGAATAGTGTACTATTGCAGCAACATACTCTGCCTCTACTGTAGATTGGGATGTACAATTCTACTTTTTGCTTGTCCAAGAAACCAATCTTTTTCCAAGAAAGAATGCTCCTCCACGTGTGCTTTTTCTATCATTAAGGTTTCCTGCCCAATCAACATCAATAAACACTTTCAAATCCAAATTACCTCCAAATTTGTACCATAAGCCATAATCTTTAGTTACTTTAAAATATCTTATTATTCTTTTGATTGTCGTCAGGTGAGTTTCTCTTGGCTTTGCTGAAAATCTTGCAACAATACCAACTACAAGGGCAATATCTGGCCTGGTATGAACTACGTATTGCAATTTTCCAATCATAGATCTATACAATGTGTTATCTACCTCTTTGGATTCATCATCTTTGGTAAGTTTCAATCTAGTACACATAGGAGTTCCAACAGGTTTACAGTCCTCCATACCAAACCTTTTCAATATCTCCTTGATGTATTTTGATTGAGTGATGTAGTTTCCATTCTTATTTTGTTGAATTTGAAGACCAACAAAGAATTTTATTTCACAGAACATAGACATTTCAAATTCCTTGTTCATTTGTTCTGAAAATTCTTTCCAAAGATCATCATGCCCTATGAAAACAATATCATCTACAAATATTTCTGTCAAGACAATCTTATTATTTGGTCCTTCCTTTATATACAAGCTACTATTATCATTAGTTCTTTGAAAAGCAATTTGAATAAGATAGTTATGCAATCTTTCATACCATGCTCTAGGGGCTTGTTTCAGACCATACAGTGCCTTGTGTAATTTGCATACCATGTCCTTTTTATCTGGATCAACAAAACCTTCAGGTTCTTCAATGTAAACCTCTTCATCCAATATTCCATTGAGGAATGCTGACTTGAAATCCATCTGATAAACTCTGAATCCTTTGTGAGTAGCATATGGAAGTAAGGTTCTGAATCCTTCCAATCTTGCAACAGGAGAAAAGGTTTCTCCATAATCTATGCCTTCTTCTTGAGATTATCCTTTGCATACCAATCTGGCTTTGTTTCTGGATACCTTACCATCTTCAGTCAACTTGTTTCTAAATACCCACTTGGTTCCAATTACATTCTTATTTTTAGGCCTGGGTACAAGAGTCCATGTCTTGTTCTTCTCTATTTTTTCTATTTCCTCATTCAGTGCCTCAATCCAACTATCATTTGTCAATGCATCTTTAATGCTTCTAGGTTCAAAATCAGCAAGTAAACAATTATTTTTTAGCTTGTTTCTTGTCAAGGTTCCTTCAGACTTGTCTCCAATGATCTGATCAGGTGCATGATGTCTTCTAAAATATTTAGCTAATATCGCTTCTTTGCCTCTTGAATGAATTTCATTGCTATCTACTTGTGCTTCAATTTCATGTTCAAGTTGTTCTGGCTCAGTAAGAATTGGCTCAAGTGCTTCAGGCTCGGTAGATACTTGCTCAGTAATGTCTAAATGTTGTTGTGGCTCGGTTTGAACTTTTTGTAACTCAGTTACTGATGACTCGGGAGTTGAGGATTCTTGAGTGAACGGTATGCTTGGTATAGTATCTAGTTCAATGTAAACAAATCTTTTGTAATCTTCAGGTACCTTTTTGCTTTCTTTTTCAGATTTGTCTGCAAACTCATCAACTTTCACATGTGCACTTTCTATAACTTTGTGAGTCGATAGATTTAAACATCTATATGCTTTGCTTTTGCAAGAATATCCTAAAAATATTCCTTCATCACCTTTTACATCAAATTTTCCTTTTCTAGATTCTTTCAAAATATAACATTTGCTTCCAAATACTTTTAGATAACTTACATTGGGTTTTTAGCCATACCATAATTCATAGGGAGTTTTGAATGAGTCCTTCCTCAACTATACTCGGTTTAAGGTATGAACTACAGTGCTGATGGCTTCCTTCTAGTATTTGATAGCAACCTTCTTTTCTATCATCAAGGTTCTTGCACAATCCATGATGGATCTATTTCTTCTTTTAGCTATTCCATTTTGTTCAGGAGTTCCTGGTGCTAAGACCTATCTTTTAATACATTTTTCAATGCAGAAGTTGTTGAATTCATGTGAGATGAATTCACCACCTCTATCTGACCTTAAGAATTTTAGTCTTTTTCCTATTTCTTTTTCTACTCTTGCTAAATACCATTTGAATTTCTCAAATGCTTCTAATTTATTCCTTAGATACATGACAGTCATCATTCTTGAGTAGTCGTCAACAAAAAGAATGAAAAACTTTTCTCTAGTATAGCTTTCTATTCCAATGGGTCCACATAAATCAGTATGCACAATTTCTAATATATCTTCAGACTGATAGTTCTTACTTTTAAAACTAGTCTTTCCCATTTTACCAATCTAACAATTCTTGCATAGACCAACCTCAGGTTTCTTAATGTTAGGAATGCCTCTCATTTTCTTGAATTTGCTTATTTTTACCAAATTATCAAAATTGACATGACACAACCTTTTATGCCATAACCAACTTTTTTCAATTTGAGCAATAAAACATGAGCATTCACAAAGTTCTAGATAAAATAAGTTACCTTTAGTTTGGGTTCTAGATCCTATCATCTTTCCTTGCACATTCAATAGTCTTGCCTTTCCATGCATGAATTCCACCTTGAATCCAGTATTGAGTAACTATGCCACACTTAGCAAATTATGTTTAAGACCTTCAACCCTATAGGCATTATTACATACAAGTTCTTTGGTTAGATAGATTCTTCCTCTTCCTTTTATGAAACAAGGTTCATTATTACCAAACCTTACACTACCACCATCATAGTCTTCAAACTGATCAAACTTAGTTTTATCACCAGTCATCTGATGTGAGAAACCACTGTCTATAATCCATGTATCATTCTTACTTATATGAGAAACAAGTGCCATTTTATCTTCCTTATCACTATCAGAATCATCTTTAATGGCAATATAAACAATTTCATCCTCACTATTATCAGAATCTTTACAATTTTCAGCCATGAAGCATGATTTCTTACCTTTTTTCTTGGATGATTTGAAGTCTTTCTTGCCATTCCATTTCTTTTCATCATGGTTTTGCTTGTTTGGACACCTTGCTGCAATATGACTGATTTCTTCACAAGGAAAAAAGATTAGAGGAACTTTACCTTTTTATTTTCCTCTACCTCTAGAATATTTCTTTGGTAGCAGAGCTTCAATCACTTCGAGGTCACTATCTGAACTTTGGCTTGATTCATTTTCACTTTTTGACTGAGATTCATTCTCCTTTTTTTTTTTCTCCTTGAGTGAGAGCTTCGCTTGAAATGCTGATTCAATGTTCTTGGAGGCTGGAACATAGTTGTCAAAGTTATCTAGTTCAAATGCAGTTAGTCTTCCAACTATGGCCTCAAGATTTATCTGATGATTTGCTTCACTCCTTCTTTCCTGAATTGCAAAAACTCTGATTGCATACATGGAAAGCAAAGTTCTGAGAACTTTTCTTATAATTGTTTCTCCTTTGTTATCACCTCTAGATGCTCTGATTGCACTCACACATGCTTTAACTCTTTCAACATACTTTGCAATGTTTTCATCCTCTCTCATCCTCATTTGATCAAATTGTCCTCTTAGACTTTCTACTTTTTCTCTTCTCACATTATCATCTCATCCATAGATCTCTTTTAGCTTGTTCCACATCTCAAAGGAAGTTTTGCAGTCCTTAATGTCATCAAATTCTTCATAACTAAGAGCAGATGCTATGTCTATCATCATATTGTTGTGAGTCTTCTTTTCAGCAATGTCATTGACAGACAATGTGCCAGGAGTTTCTTCATATTTTTATTTAAGGTATTTTAGTCCTGTATCACCAACAGTAGCCAGATGAAGTCTCATCAATCCTTGCCATGCAGAGAAGTTATCTCTGTTGATTTTTTGAATTTCTCTTTTGTAAGACATCTTGATCTTTGGCTTAGATCCTTGAAACCTCTTCTTGCAAGAACCAAAAGCTCTGATACCAAATGTTGGAAATGAGAATAGAGTAACTGAGAGGGGGAGGGGGTGAATCAGTTACTCCAAAAACTTTCACAGTCCCTAAGATGTCTGAATATCTCCTTGATCTGATTAATATGAAATGCCGAAACTTGATAATGCAGCAAATGACAAATATTAAGAACTGATATGTTATCATGCACAAACCAATTTAGCAATTAAGAATAGAAGAGACACCAGATTTAACGTGGAAACCCAATATGGGAAAAACCACCAATGTAACTAGATACAATTTTTCACTCTTCTTAAGTGAGCCCTATTAGGAGCCAACCCTGTTAAAGGTTACAAAAACACACTATTAGGTGTGACCCTATTAAAGGATTTAGTCACCTTGTTAGGAGTGGCCTTGCTAGAGGTCTTTAGAACAATTCAACTGAACTGTCACCTTGTTAGAGGATTTATTGAATGGTTGTTAAACCAACTCTGTTAAGAGATTTTGAATTCACTATTACAATGGTTAGAAAGCAACAATGAAGTGACCTAACATAAAGTACAACTTATCTTTGCTGATTACAGATCTTTGTTATGCTTGGCTAGATCCTCACTGATCAAATGCAACTTTATAGCTGATTCAACACATCTGATCCTTCATCAGACTTTGCTCAACATTTGCCTTATCATTTCATACTACAATTCGCATTCATAACTTCTTTTTCACAATCACACTTTTAATTCATAACTGGAATGATCATATATCTCTTTCTGATTATTTAAGTCAGCTCAAATTACTGACTAAACAAACAATTACAATAGTTGGCTAGAAGTAATTAATTTTCAAATCCCTATACTGGCTGACCCATACGGTAAACTTTGTTCAAAAAATAATAATTCCTGTGTTAACCGACTGAGCTCAGTCAGTACAGTGAACTTCGTGACAATCCTTCAATTTTTGGGAGAACTCGATAAGTACTGAGTTTCCTGAGATAACTAAGTGAGCTTGGTGGAAACTACGCTTTGGAGACCAACTGAATTTTGGTTAACACTGACTTCTCCATGATTCCTTTGATGATCAAGTGAGCTCGGTGAAAACTACCCTTTGGAGACCGAGTGAAGCTCGGTTAACATTGACTTCCACATTTCCTTTGTTGACCGAGTGATCTCGGTGATCACTGTCTTTCACATTTCCTTTGTTGACCGAGTTAGCTTGGTTAACACTGTCTTCCTCATTTCCTTTGATGACTGAGTGAGCTCGGTTGGCACTGTAGATTGCATTGCAGACTATCTGAGCTTGGTGAATTGGAGACTAATGACTGATATGACATTTGTGTGACATCAAGGACAACATTATCCAACACCTCTTAGTTATCTTGGTGGATTGCTATTTTAATATAACTAATATCATCAAATGGATGAGACATGAATGTCAACTATCCTTTTCTTAAAATAGATAGATGACAATCCTTTTCAATTGTATTTAATCTCAGTGATAGAAATAATTACAGTTCAAAGTGCAGATATGCATCTATAGTATACTGAAATCATAGCTCATGAAGGTACAACCTTTAGAATTGATAGTTAGAGTTTAAGGAATATTTATTTTGAAATAGGACCATTGTAACTATTTATTGGAGGGATTTTTATTCAACCAAATTTACCTCTTGATCAGGAAAAGGTAGGAAGAAATGTGGATGACGTGAACATGAAACTTTATCACAACTCACTGGAGATTTGTACACATTTTGAGGAAAAATATATTAACACAAATTCCATCCAAGATTTTTCTTTTAATTGAAAAGAAATTCTTTTTTATGAATGTGCATGTGGAAGAACTATATCAAAGATATTTTCTAAACAATTCAGGTATAGTTCAAATTTACTAAGTGTTGCCTTGGAGAAGTTGTTCCAATATTGGCTAGATGCAACTAAAGGGGATTCTCCTATAGCCTTAGAAGAACCACACTTTGTGTCATTCATAATTTCTTATCTTTGAAAGTTAAGTTAATTATTGATGAAGATGGAAATTGGTAAGGATGGAAAACATGATAAGCATTCATCAAACACATTTATATTTGAGAGGAACAATAGTGATCTTTTTAGGTGTTTGTGCTCTTGTGATTTAATTATGAACTCATCCTCACTAGTTTTAGTGTAAGAAAAATAATTTAGTAATATCTAGAAGCTAAATCCAAATCTAGAGATCCCTTAGAAAAAGGGGATTCTCCTCTTGAAGAGTCAAATGAAAAGACGTTAGATAGCTCTATGTCTTTTGAAGATAGCCTTGGCAATCTACCATAGGATGCCATTAAGGGAGATGGTAGTAACCCATAGGATAAAAGTAGTAGATATGTGAATGAGTGAGAAATGAGATTTGCTACCATTTGACATAGTTAGTCCTAGGTTGCTCACATGGAGAAAAAATTCAAACAAGAAGGAACTTGAGAGAGAAACCAAAAGATCCCAATTCCTTCACTAAAGAAACTTGTGATAGTTGCTCAAATTGATGCTTGGTGTGTAGAAATAGAAGGAAGACAAAATGTGAGGGCTTTGAACTATTTTATTTGACCTTTCCAAATTTCATGTCATTATGGTGACAGGAAAACTGTTACTTTTCATTAAACATCACAATCACAAACAACAAAATTTTCAACAAGATTTTGATATCTGTTCTTTTTAAGATGGATGGTATATTCAAAAAAATTGTCACACTATTTTTATGAAAAGAATTCAAGGCCTTATATCCCATATTTAGTCAGTTGGGAGAATTTAATTTTTTAATATGCCTTGATGCAATTATAACTAGTGTCATAAGAGACACACTTTTTAAAGGCAACACAAGATTCACATGGAGGGACCTACCTATGGACAGCTAGACAACGATGGAAGATAATTTTGACCAATCATGCATAAGGAAGAGGGTGCCACATGGCATAAGAGAAGCAATTAATGAGATCAAAAAGCTAGATCTTAAGACTTATGATATGAAAATAGCATATTATTAGGAGGCTTGAGTTTGAGTGTTGAAAACCTATTACATAGCATGTGATCAACAAGCTAAGGTTGGAGAGACAATATGCTATTATATTTTGTATAGTCAAGACATTTAAATCATATAATTAAAATGCTATGGAAAATTTGAGTGGTCATAAGTCTTGAGATAGAGAGGATACGATGATGCACTAGTGTAAGATCATAAGACTGAAAAAGGTAAAGTTAAGATCTTAAAAGAATCTTAAGATTGGATAAGCAGGAGTTCGTGGGGGTGGTGAGGGTTAAAGAAGGTGCTACAATCTTTAAAAAATAGTAAGATCAAGATCTTTGTAAGTTTGAGAGGTTATAATTCAAATCTTTTGATGTTATGCTTGGGGAAATATGGGGCCCAACTGGGTGAAGATGACCAATGAAAATGCACCACATGTCACCCAAGTAGAAATTGAAGGATAAGGTTAGATATAAAATGATTATTAAAATTTAATTATTTTCCAAACTAAGAGCTCATTCAGAGATGAGAATTTAAAATGAATTTTATTATAGTATAGTCCTGACTATATAAATTTTTGAATTTTTAAATTTAAAATCCCTTTTCATGGACAAGGGCTAGATTTTTCAAATGAGCACCAAGGGGCCATTTTTATTTAGAATATGGAGTGCAATATACCATTAGAAAGAGAAGAAGATGAATTTTTAATTTTTGTAGTCAAAATGTGTGTAGGCCTTCAATGTTAGAATTCATAGGAAGATTTGTAAATTCTAGGGCATTCTCATCAGAATAATTATTTTTCATGATTGAGCTTTAGAATTAGTTGGAAAGTAGATAGGGAAGTTTGTTGGCTATAGATTTGGGGGAAATGATCCAAAAAGTATTACTTTTCCTGTAAAATCATTTTGTAGATGTTTTGGCTCTTGTTTTTAGAATCAGATTCAACATCTTTTGCAGTTGGTGATTCCATCATTTTTAGGATATTTCAAGAATTCTTCAAATACATTGATAAAGATCTACTTTTTAGTTGCAGGAAGAGAGTAGAGAGAAACTTTACATCAGCATATAGAGATTTTCAATTAGAAAAATTTTAGCAACATAATAGATCTAAGATTTCTTCCATTCTTTATAGTATCTTCTCTTCTCTTTCTTTAGGGTTGTTGATGGTTGGCTATTTCTAGACTTTTAAGTAGAGCTCTAGCTATGATCCCACCATTCATGCCCACTATTTCTCTCTTGTAACAAACAATAATTAATGAATTTTAGAGATAACTTTAGTCTATTGAATTATTTTTTGAGTTATTTTTCATGCATCCCTATGTATTTATTTCAATGAAATAAATAAAATGCAGCATTTGAGTTTTATCTTCAGTTTGATTTCTTGTCTCCTATCTAGGTTGTTTGTAATGTTTTATAGTTTTAGAAAAAAGATCTTAAAACCATTTGAAACTCCTTTTAGGTTGTATGGCTCAATATGTTTTGTTTTTCGAGCAAAGAGCTAGGTAAATGCTTGACATAGTTGATAGGGTTGTTGATTTTATAGAAGGATAGGTTGAGTATGAGATTTAGAATTGATGTAGGTGTCTGATTCACAAGGTGAATGGATAGATATAGACTCTTGATAGATGACATGTATCAATGATTTCCAAGGATGTGTGTTAGTAATTTACATAATTTCCAAATAGATAGGGCACTAATCTGCTATAGGATCTATGTGCTTTGTTATTCACATCTTGGTTATGCTGAAACCAATCTTATAATCAAAGTCCTTTCCCTTTTATGTTGAAGATCTAAAATGATTTACCCTCACTTAGCTTGTCAAGTTCATAGGTCATGTTATTAGCTATTTCATGTCTATGTTTCTTGCATAAGAATAGAAGATTTAGGGTCTTATCTACTTTGTATAGATTCAAATTGTATTCTTTTGAAACTAGTACCATATGAACGAATCTAAGGTTTACCCACCTAGGTTTTCCAAAGCCTAAAGTTGGAGTATAGCCTTATAGTTGGCCCTGGTGTTTGAACAAGTATGTTGAAAATGGGAATTAGCTTCCCCTAGATGTTTTTTTTTTTCAGCATTGGGTTTTTGTAACCTATAGTTTTAAAAGCCAACATAATTATTAATATTGTGTGTGTGTGTGTGTGTGTGTGTGTGTGTGTGTGTGTAATTTTCTAAATTTGTTTTAAGACCATTCTAATTAGAATGAATGGAAGAAATTGATAGATCATTTTGATAATAGTTTTGATTTATTAAGTAGGTATTAATATATGAGAAAATTATATATAAATATGGTTTAGAACATTTATTCTTAGTATTGCAAAATATTTTTCTAATAAGATTTAATAGAAGGATCATAATTGGGCAATAAGGGTTTACTTAAGTTTAAATAGACATAATTAATACTTGTGGATATTTTGATAATTATTAAGTGTTAACATCTTAATAGAGATATCCTTCTACTAATTTCTCTCATAGAATGAGGTACTAGCACCTATTATATTTAACTACTTAGTTTCATATATTTAGGTGGGTAATAATCCATTAATAAAATAACAATGTAATTTGAAGTAAATAAACTATAAGCTTGAGTGCATGTTGTGGATAGAACTAATTAAATAATAAAATGAGGATGGTTCCTTAATGAGAATATTTAAGGAAAATTTATTTAGTGATTTAACTAATTTGGGACCTTTAAGGACACATGTTTTGTGAGTGGGTTGTGTTAATGTATTTTCTCAAAGATTCTCTTGAGTAATATTTTAGGTGTTTTTAGTTAGAAGGATTGCTACTGATGACTGATATTAACTAAGATAAGATTTTTTATATTATTTTGAACATAATTTAATTTTCAAAACCTTGTTGGGGTATGTTTATTTCCTTTTTATCAAAGTGGGATACACCTAATACAGATGGCTTTTCAATACTCTACCCTAGTAAAAGTTGTGTACTCACCCTCATGTTTCATGAGATGTTATTTTATATGTTCTTATAGTGATCCTCTATGAGTATCATTGATACTTCTCCATCTTGAGGAAATTCACCTTTTTTCTTATGTTTTCATAAATCCCTCACACACACACACACACACACACACACACACACACACACACACACACACACACACACACACACACATTTAGTTTGTGCTAAACACATATACACATACATGCATCCATCATCCATTGATAGGGGCATATGAGGGATATAATCCTTTTTGGTGCTCATTCCTTCCTTATATGTGGTTCCCATTCCTTCCTCCAATGATAACTTATGTTTTGTAATATCCCTCCAAATATGATAACTTATGATGACTAATTTATTTGGGATTTAATAGTAACCCTCTTTCATGTCTTTCTGACTTTGATTTCCCTTTTATTTTATTTTTCTTTTCTTATGATTTATTTCCATTCTGTTATACATGGGAATGGAGTTAGCATCCTAGGTTTGAGGGCTTATGTCCTTAATATTGGTGATGTTCTACCCTCATGTGACATTTCCTTTCTTCTCTTCTTCCTTTACTAAGAGCACAATTTTTTGCATACTCCTAATAAAGTGAGGGCTAAATGCATCATCTTAAAATAGACACACTTAATTATGAGAATTTTTAGCACTTGTTAGTGTAGTTTCTATCTACTTTTCTCCTCTTCACATCCACTTCACTCAAATTTTTCATCTCTTAATTTCTTTAATGGTCTTCTAGGTTTCATTCTGATATCCTTTTGACCATATCTCATGTTCAATTCTAAACCTTTTAGTTTCATCTACACAACATTCTAGAGATTTTTTTGGATTTCCTTTCTAGTCCTCTAGGACTAGGCTAACCCAAGTCAATGTAGTCTAGCACAACATCAACCCAGGTTGACCTAATTCCTATTGATTGTAAGGATTAAGGCCCAAAATTTATCAAGTTTTTAAATTATTATATTCTTCTCCATCAGCTTGAAGTTGTTTTCCCACTTAAAAATTAGTATATAAGGAGGCTTGTGGGATTCATTTTGATATCTCATTTTTTCAAATCTCATCTCATTCTCATTTTATCTCATCCCCACAAGGCATTATTCATGGTTTCCTTCAAGAATTCAAGTCTAACCATCTTCTTCTTTCAACAAGCTTCTTCCATCGATGGCTTAATGGAGTTTGGCTCTAAGGAAGAGATCCATTCTTCTAATCAATTAAAGTATTCATGGTATGTTATATATATTTCCATACATGACTTTTCAAGTTCTTTCATTTCCTTATGGTTTCTTTGAGTCAATACTATTACATTTATATACTTGATCATGTATCAAATTCAATTATATATTTAAATTTAATTGTATATTCTACTTGATATTTTTAAAATCTACTGTATGACTAAATTTTCTTTATTAATTACATTGAAGTTTCTATTAATTCCTTAACCTAGGAATTAACCAATAAAATCCCTCATAAAACCCCAACCCAAAAACCATTCTTTGTTGTGTTAATTTTGTAGGATATCAGTGAAAGGTTTACGGATGTGGAACCTACTTTTCAAGAGCTTTCTAGAGAGGTTAGTTTGAGGTTTTTGAACTACATCAACGTAGTTGTATGATGTCTTTGAAAGTTGGCCTAGTCCTTCAATATCTATTTTTACAAATATTTATAGGTTTTTTTCCTTTTATAATTTTTAAAAAGATTCATGAACAAATATTTAGAAAAAGTTCTGATATATTAGTTTCTTTTAATCTAAAATCCATCTTGATCTATGCATTTCAGGCTGATTCTTTCATATTTCATTTTGTTTCATATCTTTCCTATAGATTCATATCTTTGGTTGATTGTGTCCACGTACAATCTAGATTGACATTATTTGAGTAATTAGTTCAATTTCATAATTGTATTATACTTTGAAGTGTAAAATGGGGAACCTTTGCATATCGAAGGATGCCTTTTAGGATGATCAATGAAGGAGTTGCCTTCTAAAGGGTGATGGAAAAAGCATTCAAAGGGTTGATAAACAAGTGCATAGTCATTTACATGGATGAACTCACTATCTTTTCTAAAGAAAGGAGTGCTCATATTTTAGACTTGAAGCAAGTGTTCAATCAATGGTGAAGGTATGGTATATCACTAAATCCAAAATAGTGTTTATTTAAGGTCACCAAAGGATAGATGCTCAGTCATATTATTTCTAAAGTTTGGATATCTATTGATCCTAAAAGGATAGACACCATTCTTAATCTGGCACCTCCTCATAGTCGTAAAGAGATGAAATTTTTTTTTGGAAAATCAATTTTGTATGGAAATTCATTAGTGGATTTTCTATGATAATATGTCCTCTTAATGATATGCTCAAGAAAGGAACAAAGACTAAATAGATTCCTCAAGTAAAGAAATCTTTCAAAGACATCAAACTGGCAATCTCTATAGCCCCAATTCTTGTAAGTCCCAACTACAACTTACAATAAAAAATCTATTGATTTGATTTAGAACATTCATGTGCTATGATTCTTACTCAAAAGAAAGACAAAGAGGATGAGAGGCCAGTTGCATTCATGAGTTTCCTACTCAAGAATGCAAAGTTGAACTATTCTAATATTTACAAATAATCTTTTGCATTGATAAAAGTACTTAATAAGTTTTTTCATTACATAGTTAGAAGCAATATGTATGCAATTGCGCATGACTCTGTAATCAATACAATACTGATGCAAAATGAACTAGGCTAGAGTTGAGGAAAATGGATGGTTATATTGCAAGAGTTTGACTTGGACATTCAACATATGAATTTGGTAAGAGGACAAGGATTGACTAAGAGGATAGCTGATAATGAGATCGGTAATGATAATGAAATTAGGTTTAATGATGTAATAGACACTAATAACCAATGAAACATCATAGTGTCTCAAGTGGGTATTGATCAAGGAATAATCATTGATTTTTGGTATCAAGATATTGTTTACTATATTTTGCAAAACCAATACACCAATTAGATTAATAGTTCCCAACATAAATACTCAAGATGAAATGTGAATCCTACTTTTTGCAAGATAGAAAAATATACAAAAAGAACTATGAGGGAATTTATTTGAAGTACTTGGGACATGAAGAAGTGAAAGTGGTTTTAAAATAGTTTCATGATAGATACGGCATAGGACATGGATCAAAAAGAGCTACAACATATATGATTTTGAGATTAGATTATTTTTGGACCACCATTTTTAAGGACACTTTTTAACATGTATGTTCTTGCTATATGTGTCAAACAAGTACAAATAGAGAGAGGCTGAAATGTCCCTTTTCTGATTTTTTTATGATATTTCCAACCTTTAATCAGATCTTTAAGATCAAAAAACTGATATCACAAAGATCCACCAAATTTCTCAAGAAACCCCAAATCGGGTATGCTGAAAATAGTGCTAAAAGCTTCACAACTTCACAAATTATTAATGAATCTGAAAATGGAAATTTTTACAGAACTTTCAGCAGCATAACAGCCTACAAATTGACATTTTCAGATCCGTATAGCCTTTACACAACAGCTCAAAAATGTAGGACCAAAACTATGCTCATCGGGCTCCCGAAATAGCACAAAATATGCCCGGAAACACCACAAAAACACTAATAATCTATCTCAAAAGTTTAATCACGTCCCAATATATATATTCAGCTCTATTTTAATATTTAAAAGTCTGATATACAACAGCAACCCAAACTGATATGAAATACTCAACTGTAAACACCAAACTCATACAAAAACACACCCGGAAACTCACAAATCTGCACTGTTCAGCACAAAGGCATACTCTGTATGAGCATGCACATGGAATGGCTTCAAACTCCCGTCCTTAGCCTTCCTGGAAACCTGCAAACTCCCATTCTTGGGTCTCCCTGGAAACCTGCAAACTCCCGTTCTTGGGTCTCCTTCTCCACAGGTTTGGCAGCCTCTGAAGAATAACAAAGAATGAGAAAAATCAAGTTCTGGAATCCCCCCCAAAATGCCTCCAAACCTCTTTAAAAAGGGCATAACTGTAACTCACGTCCAAGAGAGGTTAATGAAACATATTTTAATAATAATTATCATTTATTAGTCCAACGGTTTCCAAAGATTAACTCCCTTTTTCCGAAACTTCACTTTCTTGGGCCTGCCTGTCTTAGCAAAGATTATTATTTTTTAATTATTTGAAAAGGGGACATGACAAGTCCTCCCCTCCCAAACATTGCTTGTCCTCAAGCAATGGTTGAACAATAAACCAATCAATCCTCCTGGATCCCAAATGTAGTCATGAACTATACTACTACCAATTAACACAGACTCCTGCAAGATCCTCTGCAATATGACCAAGAGGAATCCATAATCAAACTGGCAATTATAGCTCAACCAAACTCCAAAATCACCATTACCACAATCAAAAACCCATGAGGCATAAACTCTTAGAACATCAGAACCCAAGTAAAGTGGACAAATCAAACTACCAACATAGTAAATACCATCAACGCATCCCACTGGCCTATATGGAATGTACAATCCAACTCTGCAACAATGGTGAACCCTCTCGAATGAAACTATACCAAGTATGGAGAATCCACACACTGTACAACTCCTACAGTCAACACAACTCTGCAAATCATCGGCCACTATCTCATAACCATAACTCCCATACACTGCTGATGGTGAAAAGACATTACAAGATAACGAGTAAGAAATGGAATCCAAACCAAATTTGTCTGCCATCAACTCCTCAGCATAGGGATCAAATGCTAACTGATGTACATACCCTGCAATATAATGTTGATAAAAAAAACCAACCTCAGTCAACAGCTCACCATGAAGAAGTGATACAACCCACTGATCACCAGCTAAGTCAAGAGATGTCATAGCCAAAGGAGTAGAATCAATAACAACACCTGCTAAAGCATCACTCCAAAAATCTTGCTCTAAGTCATGTATTATCAACCTATCAATTGCAGGACCTATCACCATGTCATGCCCATCACAAATCTCATCCCGAGGCATCAAACTATCCCATAACTGATGATAAGCACTAGGAACCAAAGTACATCTCTGTACCATCATCTCATCAACATGGTCATCAAAGGTAGATAGATGAGCATACCTCACAGTGTAATGCCGATAGAATGCACCAATCTCAGTTAGTGGCTTAGACTGCAATCCAGATGTAACTAACTGCAATCGATCATTAACCAAGTTGGAACTGACTACTACCTCTGAAGACATTGCGAAGGGAGTAGTATTACTAGTAGGAACCATGCCAACTATCAGCTGACCAACATCACACATGGTCTTTGATACAACATCTCTAGTCTTCGTGCCATTAGTACTAGAGGTCACCACCATGTTAGGCACACCACAAAAATCTGCTACAGCACCCAACTCAATTGAACCTGACTCTAGTGGGAATGAACCTGATATGCCAATGTTAGTATCAAGGATGGATGCATCCCCATCTCCACTGTCTCTAACAATCTCGGCCATGGACATCCTCGGATCACCAACACCATAGCTTGTGACTGTATAGAATCAGGTAAAGACTGTAGTCGCTCTAACTCCATGGTCACCTTAGCCAAATGAAACTGTGACTCCTTGAGATCCAATTGTGTACTCTCAAGAATCTCAGAAGTCACCTCAAGTTGCTCAGTAAGATCACTCACCTCATCTTCCTTGGCCAATAATGCATCACATGCTGTACTGCCCCACTCCATAAGATAATCTCTGTCGGCTACCAACTGCATATAATTCTGTCTCAAAATCCGAATAGCCTCCCATAAAGAGTGGATCTCTGTCAAGGAAAGATAACTTCCTCCCTGCTCATCACTAGTAGGAGAACCCCATCCATAAACTGCTAACAACTGACGAGCAGCATCAAAATGTTGGCAAGTGATAGAAATGTCTTGGTCACTAACTCTCAACTGATTAGACAAATGATGGCACTGGCTTGACTGTCTCCTAAAAACCTCCTCTGATGCACTATCTGAAGGAGTGTCCTCAAAGTTACTAGTCTCTAGAGTATTACCATCCATATCCTGTGAATCAAATCTAAAGCTCATATCAACATACAGAGTATCAAAAACATTAGCATTGCTGTCCAACTCCTCTATACCCAAGGAAACTAAGTCTTCAAAACTGCCCATTGCATCCTTCTGGATGTCATCAATGCCAATGTGATCCTGGGACTCATCTATACACACTGCCAAATATGAAATATCATCAACACATTCCAGCAAGTATGGCCGACTGGATATATGAACAAAGCCCAACATTGGTGTATAAAAACTAATACCAACATCAGACAAGATACTGGCACAAGAAAAGACAACACCATGTAATCTGCTAATCAAATCCATGATAGCACCCAAACAAACACTGCTACCAAAAAGTGTTAAAGATCTCCAGCCAACTGAATCCCAAATGCCAATATAACAATCTCGAGTCCATATCCGTAAACTAGAATTAGCTGGTAACTCAAACAAAATCCTGACTTGAGTAATATGACCAATACCAACTAACTCCACATACCTGTCATGATGAGATAATGTAGTGACAATACTGTCTTCACACACCTTCAGATGGCGGGATAAATCATGTGAAGTACTACTAGCCTCAACCTCATGTGACGAAGCATCTAACTGTGCCTGGTACTCTCTCTCAAAAAAGTCATGAATGCTCAATGTCTGCTCATCTACACCAGGTATCTCACCATCATGCACAACAACATCCTCATAATCATCATCCTTGAGGTCAAATCTATCTATCACTCTTTGACTAAAATCATCAAATGTAGTTACCTGATCATGACCTTGAGTAGTCATTCCATGATACAACCAATCATAGGCTGCATCTTCCAAGTGTAGACTTGCAATTTGAACAACATCACTCTCCTTCATGGGGTTAAGTGTGAAGAAGGTCTGTAATTTTTGTAGCCATGCTCTAGCTGAAATTTTATTTGTTCCATCAAAAGTAGGTGCTATAAACTTGCTTATTTTATTTTTGAGCTCTCTTCCACTTATGTCATGCTCCCTTCTGTACACTTTCTTGGGCATCAAAGTGTTCATCATATCCACATATTCTCTAAAAGGAACTGAACTACGAAAGTCATCATCTAAGCCATTATAAGTAGCTCTTAATGTAATCAAGTTACCTGTAACCTCTTCCATAGGATTAATGGCTGGATTTGGTACTGGTGGCTCATCTGCAGGCAAGAAAATAGTTTTGGTTGATTTAGATGGTGTGGATTTCAGATTTCTTGGCTCCTCTGAAGTGCTCCCTTTCTCATTAATAGATGCAACTCCTTGTAGTTTTTCTGTCAATATTCGCAAAGCCTCTCTAGTTTTTGCCAAACTATCCACTGTTTGCTTCTGAGTATTTTGGATGTCTTGGAAGAATTTCTTTGCCATCTTATCTGGATCAGCCATACTTTTCCCTTCCTTGGATTTTGTACTTTTACTTTCAACTGGAGGTTTGATCAAAATTTCTTTATTCTTTTCTCGCTGCAAATATCTTTTTTCTCTTTCACTTAGTTGCATGCAACCATAAATTTTGACATGCAACTGATTAGAAGCAACATGCAACCACCAAATTCACCAAGAACTAACATGCATATGATTAGAAGTAGAATGCAACCATAAATTTTGACATGCAAGATTTGGGTAGTTATCAAAACTAACATGCAAGATCTGGGTAGTTGTCAAAACTGACCTGCAACTTCTACAAACCCTCAGGCTGGCAAGATCATGGCTCTGATACCACTGAAATGTCCCTTTTCTGATTTTTTTATGATATTTCCAACCTTTAATCAGATCTTTAAGATCAAACAACTGATATCACAAAGATCCACCAAATTTCTCAAGAAACCCCAAATCGGGTATGCTGAAAATAGTGCTAAAAGCTTCACAACTTCACAAATTATTAATGAATCTGAAAATGGAAATTTTTACAGAACTTTCAGCAGCATAACAGCCTACAAATTGAAATTTTCAGATCCGTATAGCCTTTACACAACAGCTCAAAAATGTAGGACCAAAACTATGCTCATCGGGCTCCCGAAATAGCACAAAATATGCCCGGAAACACCACAAAAACACTAATAATCTATCTCAGAAGTTTAATCACGTCCCAATATATATATTCAGCTCTATTTTAATATTTAAAAGTCTGATATACAACAGCAACCCAAACTGATATGAAATACTCAACTGTAAACACCAAACTCATACAAAAACACACCCGAAAACTCACAAATCTGCACTGTTCAGCACAAAGGCATACTCTGTATGAGCATGCACATGGAATGGCTTCAAACTCCCGTCCTTAGCCTTCCTGGAAACCTACAAACTCCCGTTCTTGGGTCTCCCTGGAAACCTGCAAACTCCCGTTCTTGGGTCTCCTTCTCCACAGGTTTGGCAGCCTCTGAAGAATAACAAAGAATGAGAAAAATCAAGTTCTGGAATCCCCCCCAAAATGCCTCCAAACCTCTTTAAAAAGGGCATAACTGTAACTCACGTCCAAGAGAGGTTAATGAAACATATTTTAATAATAATTATCATTTATTAGTCCAACGGTTTCCAAAGATTAACTCCCTTTTTCCGAAACTTCACTTTCTTGGGCCTGCCTGTCTTAGCAAAGATTATTATTTTTTAATTATTTGAAAAGGGGACATGACAGAGGCATCTAGCTATGCCATTTTGAACAATGTTAGAGGTATGCCCTTTTGATAAGTGGGGGTTGGACTAGTAAACCCATCGTCATCTACAAGACATGTGTGTTGAAATATAGATGAAGTAACTAAGAGGGGAGGGGTGAATCAATTACCACAAAATTCAATTCCAAAAATAAATCCCTTAGATGTATTTACTCACTGCTGATACTCAGTAAATAGTGCAGGAATACTGCAACTCGGTAGATTAACTAATTACTGATTATCTAGCATTCATAGTCATTAATATGTTTGCAAAGATTAAAATAAATGAACACAAGGGACACTAAATTTAACGTGGAAATCCAATATGGGAAAAACCATCAAGTAACTAGTCACCAATTTTCACTCTTCTGAAGTGAGCCTTATTAGGAGCCGACCCTGTTAAAGGTTACAAAACACACTGTTAGGTGTGACCTTGTTAGAGGATTTAATCACCTTGTTAGGAGTGGCCTAGCTAGAGGTCTTGAGAATAATTCAACTGAACTATCACCTTGTTAGAGGATTTACAAAATGGTTGTTAAACCAACTCTGTTAAGAGATTCTAGATTCACTATTACAATGATTAGAAAGCAACAATGAGGTGACCTGAATGATATGCAACTTATCTTTCACTGATTACATATCTCTTTTTTGCTTTACTAGGTTCTTACTAATTGAATGCAAACTTTGTAACTCCTCCAAGATATCTAATCCTTCATCAAAATTTTCTCAATATTCGCTTATTTCATCCTCATCCATATATTCACTCTGACACCAATTCACAACTTTAACATCTATATATATACCTTTCAGATTATCAAGTCAACTTAAATATAGGTTACAATAACTAAAAAATCATTACATCAATCGACCACATGAAACAATTAAACTTAATATCAAAATAGTAAAATCCTTTGCTAGCCAACCCAGCTTGATAACCACTACTCTAGAATGGTTTTCTAGTGTTAACCAAGTGAAGCTCGATAAACACTGCAAACCCTACAAAAATCCTTTGGATCAAGTGAGCCCGGTTAGCACTGACCTTCCTTTGCTGACGATGTGAGCTCAGTAGACATTAACTTTCCTTTGTGAACCTTGGGAGCTCAGTAGGCATTAACTTTTCTTTGTGAACCTTGGGAGCTCGATAGACATTAACTTTCCTTTGTTAACCTTGGGAGCTTGGTAGACATTAACTTTCCTTTTTTAACCTTGGGAGCTTGGTAGACATTAACTTTCCTTTGTTAACCTTGGAAGCTCGGTAGACATTAATTTTCCTTTGTTAACCTTGGAATCTTGGTAGACATTAATTCTCCTTTGTTAACCTTGGGAGTTTGGTAGACATTAACTTTCCTTTGTTAACCTTGGAAGCTTGGTAGATATCAATTCTCCTTTGTTAACCTTGGAAGCTTGGTAGATATTAATTTTCCTTTGTTAACCTTGGGAGCTCGGTAGACATTAATTTTCCTTTGTTAACCTTGGGAGCACGGTAGACTCTGTTTGATGACTGATATGACATTTGTGCAACATCAAGGACAATACACAATTAACAATTATATCCAACAATCTCCCTCTTTGGCAGTGATGGAAACACAACATCTCATAGCAGAATGAAATTTGAAAACAAGTCTAACAAGTCTTATCTGTCAAGACAACTTTCTTTATTAGATAGCAAACTCTGCCTCTTTCAGTAATCTCCCTTTTTGAAGGAATTCCATAGCAAACTCTTCCCCTCAAATAAATTTTAGAAAGATATGATAGTAAAACTCTCCCTCTTTAACAACACATGCCAAAGACAACACAACTCAAATGGATTTGAATGTACCTTTAGTATTGATTCATATGCAATATTACCAGATTATGTTGCATCAACTGATAGATCTTCAACTTGGTATGCATTGATGCATCACTAAAACTTAATTTTTAGTGAACTTCAGATAGGGGAGTGACCCCTAACTTAAATCTTAGAGACAAGAATGCATCCTTAGGTAATGGCTTTGTGAATATGTCAGTAATTTGTTCCTTTGTATGAACATATTCCAATCTGATCTCCTTGTTTTGTACCAATTCTTTAACAAAATAATATTTTATTGCAATGTGCTTGGTTTTGGAATGCATCACTAGATTCACTGGATTCTTATTGTTGGTGTGATTTTTCATAGTATAGAAAAAATTCTAATATTTGGGTGAAAAATTAGTTAAATCTTTGTTTCTTGTAGATTAGGGTTTTCTCTTATGAAATCCTAAAAATTGTTAGATTACCCTAGTTGTGCCCTGTTCTGTGGGTTGTATTTTCCCTTTCAATTTTCAGGGTTTGTCTCTCAAATTATCCTTGAAAAGGCCCTAAGTGTGTAAAAACACTTATACCTTTGATTTGTATTGCCCTACTTTTCAAATTTTCAAAAGCTACTGTTTCAAATATTTTGGCGGGGCATTTTATCCTAAAGATTTGTTTGCATCAGAATACCTTTTTATCCTTATGATAAACCTTTATTCACTTTAATTGGATATTTTATTTTTAAAAAGGATGCCAAGATGAAATGTTTTTCCACATCGTTGATTTTCTCAAGATCAAGGGTTCCCACATTCTCGCATTATCAAGTTGCGAGGTCTTTAAATAATGCGGGGAAATGGATTTGTGACATGCAGCCCCTGATAGTTTTTGAGATTCAGTGTGCCGCAAAAGGTCTGGTATGTCAGCATGGGTCAGGACACTTTTTGTAGATTGGTCAGATTTGTCAGGACACGTTTTATTTTCCTGCACTGACATTGGTTATTCAAATCAATGAAAACTTCACCTTATGATCAATATTCATCAACCATGGATCTTGTTTAGATCTACAGTTCTCGTATTCTTGCATTATCAAGTTGCAAGGTCTTTAAATAATGGGAGGAAATGGGCACATGACATGTGGCAACGGTGACATCATGGGCCCACCTTTTGCAGAAAGGTAATAATAGTGTGTCCTCCGTGGTAGTTGTCAGATGACATGGAATGAAGAGGAAGCATTTCATTGGTCCGTTAAAATTGATTAAGGTGCATAGTCATTGCAAGATTCTGATCACTGTTGATTAAAGCAAGATCAACGGATTGCGGTTTCACGCATTATCAAGCTGCTTGATTTTTAAATAATGCGGGCAAGTGGGCATGGTGGGACCTAAACCAATCTTTAGAAAATGCACTGAGTCATGCCATGCTGGAAGAAATTAAAAGTAATGAAGTACGCTCATGGGTGGAAGGTGACAGGTTTGCCAAGTTGGAAGTAGCGATGTCATGGGCACAGAAACTTCAATTATTGCAATTGAAATTGTCAGAGCACATGGATTAAAGGGTAACATTTTCATTGGTCAAGTTGGTTTAGTTGGTTGCCAAATAAAAATATCTTCATTCATCATCGATCAAGGTAAGATTTACGGTGCCCACATTCCCACATTTTCAAAATGTGAGGTTTTTAAATAATGCATGTAAGTGGGCTTCTAACGCATGGCCAGAGATCCCAGAGTTTCAAGAGACTTTCTATTTTTGAAATGAAACTGTTCAATAAAAGGGAGACCAATAGGTAGAATTCAAATTCAAGATACAACATGAAAATAGTAGTTGTAGAAATAAATATGATATAGAGTTTCCTTCATGCGACCTAAATACTCTGATATAGCATGCTAATTTTCCATTGTTAAAGCATATTTATAGATTTTCTCAGTGCAAAAGGATTTCAAAAGCTAAGGCACGAAATTTTTCAAGGTTTTCAACAAATGTCACAAAAAAACTGCAAAGAAAGGAGGGAAAATTTGGCAGGTAAGTGATCTGTAACCAGTAGAAATCAAGAAATTTCCTATTGTAAAAGTTTCTGAATTTTTAAAGATGCCTCCATGAAAGGACTTTTCTAAGAAAACTGAATATTCAAAAGGAGGTGTGCATGATGATTTTTTGGAACAATTTCCTTTGTCAATACATGAGATAACTAAGGGGAGGGAGTTGATTCATAAAAACCCTAGAATAGTTGTATCCAACTTTTTCTTTGACAAGCGAGATGCTCAGGTATCTATGGGAGGTTTGGAATTATTTAGAAAGTGGTTTTCAAAGTGAAAACTAGATACTCCTTTGAGAAATGTCTGGGAGTTTGATATTGGAAAGTTGACAATCCCTACAGTTTTCTTCAATAGTGATTTATTAATGGATTTGGCCAAGAAGTATGACCCAATTACAAGGTGGATAAAGAATCATGCTGGAGTAAACCTCTTTAGGGTCTGCCCTGAACTGATTAGAGAAGTTTTTAATCTTAACCCTAACCATGTTGTGCATGAAACCATTGACATGGATAACCTACAAGCAAGGTATGATGCACAAAAAAATTACATGAAAAGAGAGCCACTACAGGAGCATGCTGACAAGGTTGGTAATTTGTCTATAATTACTATCAGCACCCCAGAGCCACTATTAAAAAGACATTTTAACATTAGGGCTAAGGAGTTATATGGTTCTCTTTGTAAGATTTTTGGAATAGATGAGATAGAACAAATTCCAACCTCAATTGTCCTCATTATGGCACAAATTATTCAATTTGGAATGAGCTCTATTCTGGATTTTGCAATATTTTTTCCAAGAGAAATTCATAATGGTTTGGTTGGGATAGCAAAAGGAAAAGTAGATAAACCATTATGTTGGTATTAATTGCTTATGCATGTGTGCTTGTACAAGGGATTTACATTTTTCTCCAAAGGTATGGAATTGGAAACAACCAGGGAGGCAGAGAAGAAACTAGTATAGTTGTGGAGCATAGATATGACCTCAAAAGCCATAGGTTCTAGTTATGTGAGGTTTGATAGGTATTTTGCTTCAAAGCTTAGACTTCTTTTAAGAGGAGATAACCCTAGAATCCCACAAGCATTGTTAGAATTGGTCAGGCCCAAGGACCATGCTAAAGGGATACTTGTCAGTCATAACTGGGGGGATATAATTCCCTACAATGTTTCAATAGTGATAAGAGTGTATGGTTTTTTTGGAAAACCTCATGTGCCTTTAAAGATAGCAATAGTTGAGCTGTTATGGTAGATAGGTACCATAGATCAGAGGGAGTTGACTAGGAAGGGTACAACTTTTCCAATTGTCACTACGGCCCATGATTTTTTTTTTGTAATGAAAGGTTGGAAACATCTGAACTTGTTTTCAAACAAATATAAGATGGCAGAATCTCATGCCAGATTTATTGATCCTGAAGGTTTCTATGATGTCTTCAGGGAGAGAATAAAAGCTTCTCGCATGGTCCAACAAGTCTACTATCTTGAAGATGTGATTAGAAACATTTTTGCCTTACAAGAACAAGAATTGAGAAAGGAAAAGTGGATGGTGTTTAGCAAAACCCTTGAATTCATTAATGCTTTTGATCCCCACTATGACCCATTGAAAGAAAAGAAACAATGGGGAGCCAAGATGAACACCTTGATGAATAATTTTGCTAAGATAACATAGGCTATGAATGAAAAAAGGGCTACATATGTTAGGGCATACATAGACAAGGCTTTAGAAGTGAAGAAAAGAATTAATAGTAATAACATAGTAGCTCCTGGCCAATATACCTTACAAAAAAGGTTAGGTTATGTAATGATTCAGAGTGTGCAACATGGTCATCTTCATCAAGAAAAAAGACCAGGGAGTCCATCTACAACCAGTGCTCCAAAAAGGCAAAAGGTAGAATAGGGATCTTCTTCTTCTTAGCCAGAACAATACTCCTCGAGCCAATCCCCAATCAGGATAGATGATGAAGCATCTTTAGGGGAACAATTAAGAAAAATTGGTGGAGAAGGGGATATAATTATTGCTTCCACAGATCTGGAGATTGGGGAACCATAAGAACCCCCTGCACCTTCCTTGGAGCTTACTATTGATGATTATAAAGGTAAGGAAATTGATCCTATAGTTGCCCAAGCCTCTAAGAGGTTTGTAAATAATGAAAATTTTGTGAAATCTATAGCATTTGCACAATTTTTGTGGAGGTTCAGTATAGGAAATTTTGAAAATACTTGTGATCAAAAAATAAAAGTAGAGCAACCAGATAAACCAGACTATGTTATTAAAGAAGAGGTAAAATCTAAATTTTTGAATGATTTTCCACAATTTACACCTAAGGCTAGGAGGCAATTAGTTAAACAATCAGGAGTCCTTATCTTACCTGAATGGGATATAGTGAATGCTATGGTTTTTGATTTAGTAAGAAAACAAAAGGATGTCCAGTTACAAACTGAAGAACATATACTATAGGCTCATAGAGGGATCAGATTTAGTGATGATCACCAAGCCCTTGTAATTTGGTCAATTAATAAAAGGGATAAAACTAGGATGCAGGAAATCTCTACTATAGAACATAATGGTGCTTTAACATTATATAGGGCTGGTGAGGTTGGTAGTAAATAGATAATAGGAATGGCTTTAGAAATGCTAAAATTTGGCAGTGTGGTATCTGGCCAGGAAGAAGATAAATTTGCCTAGCTAAATGCTAGATTCGAAGAAGTGCTGAAGGCATATGATGAAAGGGGCACAAACATACAAAATTTGAAAAATTAGGTTTCTCAAATGGAGAAGATACTTGGGAAGAGAAAGGTGGGAGAATCTAGTGCACCTAGAATTGCATACCCTCCATAGTCTTTTTTTAGAGCAATCCCTATTGTTGAAATACCAGACACCCTTGAAAGGCCTCAATTCTATACTGCAGAGGACTTTGAAGAAGAAAAAACCAAATCACATGAGTTGTACGTAGAATTAAAATATCAATATGAAGGAAAATTAAAGCAGGGTGTGATGTATTTAAGGGATAAAATACAATGGTCAACCTTCTTTGATTAGTTGACAAGAATTGCAACCCTCATGGATGAGTTGAACAGAGATGAGGATAAATTGACTCCTCTTGCACAGAAGTGGAGGGAGAGAAATAATGATATCACAATCATGTGTATATCTACCATCCAAATGCCTTATCATCAAGTAGAGAAAATTTTTGATTTGTTAAATAAATTAGAAGATTTGGTAAAGATACCATTATTTTATAATAGCAAGAGAAAAGAACTTGATGATTTAGAGGAATTTGCAAATTCTTTAGTGATTATACAAAGAGAGGCTCTAAATTTTTATTGGCTAGATGATGTTGCTTATAATGAATGGAAAAATCAATTTGTAGAACAAATGTCAGAAGATGATGAGGAGGAAGATGCAAAAATAAAAGTTACCCTCATAGTTAGTAATGAAGACATGGAAAATCCCCAGATTAAAGTAAGTTTACAGGTAATTGAAGATGATACGTCACTTTTAAACCTCATGGCCACTTACTCAGAGGATGAAGAATAAATGAAGAATCAGATCATATTTTCTTGTCTCAACAATTGAGAAGTGTAACAAAAAGGGACCTATCAAGGAATGTCCGATGTAATAGCCTTTCTGTTATTTGCTTTTGTCTAAAGTGACAGATGTATGTCAGTATCTTTTAGAAGACACCTGTCACTTTTTTTTAGCTTGAAGCTTATTGCATCTCACACTATTTAAGTGAGATTCCAAGGCTAAAGAATGGTTTGAATTCTATTTTTTATAATTGATATGCTTAGTCTGTCTTTGGTCCAAAATTTTGAAAGCAATTTTATGATGTATTTTCTCTGTCAATTCTTTGAGAATACATGAATATAGAATGAGTTGTGTTTCTTTCTGAAGGTCATTATTAGTCTATTGTAAATGGTATATAATTTTCAAAGAAAATAAATACAAATTGTGAACTGTCCCCATATCATTCCTTTTCTGAATCTTGTCTTGTTTTTATTACTTGGTTATCTTGATATTGTATAAGTAAAGGCTTATGCAATGGAATGCAATCTAGTTAGGTTGTATATCTATTTATCACTGATGTTAATTCAATGGATTAAATAAAAGCTTTGGTGGATCTTATAAGGTTTCTTTAGTAGTGGAAAGGGTTTTGAATGATAAATTCTGATAAGGATTGCTGATAGAATTTGTTGTAAGGAAAAAAATTAGATCTAAGGATTTGCTATACACTTTGAACCCCAATGGATTAGGCACTGATCAAATTGATTTAGCTGAAAGAGAAGTATGTCACAAATGGTTATCAAAATGCAGCATCAAATCAAATTTTACTTTTATTTCTTGTAGATCTTCAAAGCTAGCCAGTACTTGTCTGCGTGGAATGTTTTAGCTTCAGTTAGCCACTGTTGTTGAGAACATCTATAGATCTATAGAAGAATTTTTTGCCATATCTGTTATATGGGATGTATTTAGCAAATTGTCATGAATTATGCATGTATTTGAGTATTTGAGATGAGAATCAAAATGAAACTAAAATAATCCTCATACAGTCTTTTCTAGTCATGAATCATCCCTGGGTACGCCCACCCTAACTTTGTAGAGCCAGAAGAGTAGAAAACCACCCTTGGTTTTGTTGAAGTTGGGCCCAAATGCTTTGCACATACAATTGTTAATAAGAATTGGCTAGTCTTTAGATTGTGTGAGTAATGTCAACTTGGTATTAAGAATTTTGTTTCTTAGTAGTTTTAAGTTCAATTTTTAAACACCAACAAAATGGCAACTCTACTGGAGAGTTGTCCAACACATCTGTGAAGAGTACTGCAGTTTCTTTGGTCTTGCTATGTAAGTGTGTGTCATGTTATCTGAGGTTTGCCCATGGTTATAAGGGAATCTTTTAGTGATAACCCTTGAGAATTTAAAGAAGATAAAGCCCAAGTACCATAGCTACACACTGACGTATCCAACCTATCCAACTGTCTTATCTAACAAGCAAGAGTTGTAGTCTTACATCATCAGTGATTGTTCTATCTATATCAATATTTTCATTTTACTTCTGTGTTATTTTCTTTGAGTCAGCAATAAGTGTCATTGTATATTTTCTCGAGAATAGGGTGGTGACTCAGTCAAGGTTTTGAAGCTAGTGCTTATTTTAACAAAAGGTGAATATGGCTAACAAGAGATAGAACACAAGAGCTTACATGAGAGCCAATCCTAATGTATCAATGTATACTGATCTACCCCAAGCTGGTAGGAAGAACCAAAATAAGAAAAAGACAGATCCAAATTCCACCTAGAAACCCAGAGGCAATGCATTCGTCAATTCTCAATATCAACCAGTATTAGGAAGAGAGTCTTCTTCACTTAGTTTTGAATTCGAAACTACAAGACTCTTAGCAAGCATTTTTAGTACCCCATTACCAGATGAGATAGTATTTTAGGACAAAGATGTGTCCATGGTAGGAATTGCTTCATCAAGGCCAGATCCTATAGCAGATATGAACTATAGGATAGGATTTAGGAGTTCATTTGATAATCCTTTTAATCCCAGAGTAGCCCCATACATGGAACCGAATCTTATAGATTTGGATGATCTTGCTATTTCAGAAGCTACTTCTGCAGATCCTAAAGAAGTGCATTCTAAGATAGGAGTTTTGAAGAAATGGATTGCTGAGGAAGAAGCTAAACACATTCTTCTTGAAAAAGAAAAGAAGCAAGCCACTTTGGATGCCATAATAGAAAGGGATGCTTTGCTGAAAATGGTGGCTACTTTGAAGGAGTAGAATAAAAAGTTAGAAGAAAATACCACAACTCTCCATACTGATGTATTTGGAGATGTAGGCAATCTAAGAGATAAAGTTTAGGAATAAGAAAAATGCTTGAATCAAAGGCAAGAACCAGTCATTGCTCAAATCTAAGCTTATAAACCTGTTCAAGTGGACCCTGTAGAGTCCACTGCAAAAGCTGTAGATAAAGGGAAAGGCAAGGCTGTAGGAATCCAAATAAATGAACCACAAGCTCTACCAAGAAAACCCATACAACCCTCCATGTCAAAATTAGACTTAGATCTGGAGAAGGCTAGAAAAGAGAAGGAAGATCTTGCAAAAGAGCTTGAGAAGGTTGAGGATGAAGCTCAAGCTGTAGAAACTAGGAGAAAAATCCAATTCATAAAATCTAATTCTACATTGGCTTCATGGACCAATTTGTCTATCCCACCTATAATTCCTGCATTGGCTAGTGTTCCAATAATCTCAACTCAGGGAATACCCCAATGTTCTCCTGCCTCATCTTCCACTACTAGCACCCAAGTCCCATTTGTCCCACCTCAACAATCCCAAGTTGCTCCTCTAAGTCAAGCTAATATAGCTAGTACCTCAAATTTTCTTGGTTTCTAGAAGAAACCTATATACCTAGAAAAGTATAGACAAATATCATTTGTTGGTATTCCTGGTGCTCCACATCCCATATCATTTTATTTAAGAGACAAAGTGGTTAAGTTCTCTAGGAATAATGTTGTTACTAGTGAAGAACATTTGAGAAATTTGATTGATATGTTGAATGATTATGAAGTTGAACATGAAGATATGGTAATGAAATTGTTTGTGCATTCACTAACGGAGGATGCAAGGGATTGGTTTAGGAGGTTGCTTGATGACAATATTACCTCGCAGAATGACTTGGAGAAATTGTTTAAGGAGCAATATGGAGACAACACTAATGCACGATTCATGTTAAATGAATTCAACAACATGAAGAAGAATCTAAATTAGTCCACATTTGATTTCAATGTAAGATTCCAAAAAGGTATGTATAGACTATTTCAAGTTATGAGGTTGAATGAAGATGTCTGTCTCACAACATATTTCAATTCTTTTGATAGTAAAATGGCTTATCAATTGAAGGATAAGGATCCCAAGACTTTAAGGGATGCCTATAAAATTGTAGTAAATATAGAGAATAATAGGAAGGCATCTAGCAAATTGGGTAGGAGGGATGATCCAAAGCTTTTCAATCCTAAGAACAATAATAAAAGGGAGGCTGATAAAACCCCTATAGGAAAGAAGCCAGAATAATCCACTATAGGCTAGGTTTTGGAATTGCTCAAAAAGATGAATCCCACTAATTTTAATAAGCCAAATGTTGCTGGGAGAACCCCTATGAATAACAATACTTTCAATAGGCAGCCTAGAATGCAAAATTACCCTTACACCACTTAGTGGGAAGATGGTAAGTCAGTTCCCAATCAAACCCAAAATGTGAAGGATAAGGGTACTCTAGATCCCCTACAAAAGAACACTGTAAATATGAATGATGATGTACCATGGTGCATTATATGTTAGTCACCTCATTCTACTGATTATTGTGCTATTTCTTAGCCATTTTCCCAAGGTTAAGGTGTGCAACCTAAAGAAGAAAGTGAAGAAAAAAGCCATGATGATATAAGTTGCAATATGGTAAGCATGTGTGATGATTTGATAGATTTTGATTTAGAAGAGCTTGAAAATGAAATTACCAATTAGAGAATTTCTTATCATTTACATCATCAGCAAATGCTTTCAGATGATGAAGGGTATGATGCAGATAAGGTATGCATTACATCATTTGATGTAGGTCTCACAAGCTTAAGAATGAACTCCAAAGATGACATTGACAAAGTTACAACAGAAATGATTTCACAAGTCCATAGTAACTACAATTTGAGAAATAGAATAGTAAATAATAATGCAAGAAAGCCATCTAGTGTATTCATCAAAGATATCACCCATAAGATGAATGATCAAAATGAGAGAGTCAATGAAGATGTGTCTAAGATCAAGGATAATAAGGATAAGAAATGGGAACCAAAAAAGAAGGTTCAGTTTCAGACAAATGAGACAGCAAAAGTAGTTGTTCAACCAAAGAAATCAGAACTTGATACAATCAAGTGAATAGTGGTGTCTGTTGTTCAAAAGACTCCAAAGTCAAGTACTCTTGTAAAACCCACTATTACTAAACATGTTGATATGATATCTATGTTGTCCCAAATAACTATGAAAGTACCTTTGTCTAAACTTCTTAGAATTGAAGAGCATAAGAGCAAGGCTTTAGCATAGTTGGGCAGGATAGGAAACAATAATATTGTTGTAGATCAAACTATTGCCCAAAAAACCCTATTAGTAATAGCGGATAGTGGTATCATATCCTAGATTCCCCAAATATTTTTAGATGATTCCTCAATGGAATTTATAGAAGATATTGACCGTTTTTCCCTTAGTCTAATCATAAAAGGGAAGACCCTAAAAAATTATATGATAGACTCACGAGCTTCTAACACCATAATGCCTTTCAAATTAATGGAAGCCTTAGGATTGAAAGTGGATACCAAGCAGGGCAGATGTAGAGGAATGGATGCTAGGGAAGTCCTAGGCATAGGTACCATAAATGCTTTACCATTCAAACTAGTTGCATATCCTAACATAGAGTTAACTATGTATGTCTTGGTGGTGGATATACCTCCACACTATGCAATGTTACTCTCCTAAAAATGGAGTGCTATCGTGGGGGGAAGCCTATAGTGTGACTTAACCTATGCTACTTTCCACACTGGGGTTAAAGCTATTAGGGTAAATAGAGAACCAAGGGTTAATCACATTTTAGGGGAAGAAATTGACAAAGATGCCACTTGTTTCTTAGATACTAGGGTTAATGCTTTCAGAGCTAAATTGATTATTCAAGAAGTTGAGAATTTACCTACTATAATTGAACATGAAGTTGAATGTTGTAGGAACTCACCAAAATTATGGACAATGTCTTTCGAGGGTGCTAGTTATAAAGAGGGTGCAGGGGCAAGTGTAGTTTTTGTCTCCCTTGAGAATAATACTTTTAGATATTCATTCACGTTGAAGTTTTCGTGCACAAATAGTATTGTAGAATATGAGGCATTGTTGCTAGGATTGAAAGTTGCCACACATCATGGGATTAAGAAGTTACATGTTATAGGGGATTCTCAGTTAGTTATCTCCCAGATAAAATAAACTTATGCATCTAAGAATAAGAGACTAAAGCAGTATAGAAATGCAGTTTGGGATTAGATAGAATCCTTTGATGCATTTGGTATCTCATGGAGAGATAGGACTCAAAATAAGATGACTAATTTGCTAACAAATGTAGCAATCAAACCTAAGGAAATATCATTTTTAGGAATATCTCAAATTGAGGTACAAAATAGGCCTTCTATACCTGATAACATTGAAAACTAGCAAGTCTTTGAAGATGACAAAGACATTACAATTTTTTTATTAAATGAAGATAAGTTCTATGGTCAGGAAATGGATTGCAGCAAACTGATTGAAACCATAGATGGTAAGGAAACCAATTTTTGGCCAAGAGATTATGCAATTGAAAACCAATAAAATGCCTAAGGGGCTAGTGGACTTGGAAAACATTTTTGATAACTAGGACAGAGTAAAACTAGGAATTAAGGATCTTAAACCTCAAGAATTAGAAGAGATAAACCTAGGTACTGATGAAGCCCCCAAAAAGGTTTATATTGGCCAAAATCTACCTGTTAAAATTAGACAAACATTGATTGACCTACTTAGAAAGTATAGACATGTTTTTGCATGGTCATATGAGGACCTTAAAGCTTACAGGGAAGATCTGTTCCAGTATCTCATACCCCTAAAAGATAATGTAAAACCTTTTAGACAAAAATGTTGACCAGTAAACCCTACCCTAGCTCCCAAAATGCAAGATGAGTTGACAAAACTAAGGTGTGGGGGAATAATTAAACCAATTAGGCATTCCATCTGGGTTTCAAATTTGGTACCTATTAGAAAGAAGAATGGAGATATAACATTGTGTGTTGATTTCAGGAACTTAAACATTGCTTCTTTAAAAGACAATAATGGATTGCCCAATATGGAAGCCATGTTATAGCAAGTGATTGGTTCTGAGTTAATGTCAATGATGGATGGTTTCTCTAGATATAATCAAGTTCTAGTAAAGGAAAGTGAACAATTCAAGATAGCCTTCACAACCCCATGGGGAACATATGTATATGTAAGGATGCCATTTGGCTTGATTAATGCAGAGCTACTTTCCAAAGAGCCATGGATGTGGTATTTCATGATTATATTCACAAATTTATGGTTGTCTACCAGGATGCTCTTACAACATATTCTAAGAATGCTGAGGAGCACTGTAGACACTTAGAGAAAATCTTTATCAAAGCTTTGGAATATGGAGTATCCTTGAACCTAAAGAAATGCACATTTGGGGTGATAGAAGGTAAATTAATAGGACATATAGTGTCTAAGGATGGGGTGAAAATAGACCCTGAAAGAGTAGCAGCTATTGATAAAGTCCCCAAGCTGAAAAATGTAAAAGGAATTCAATCCTTCTTTGGTCAAGTCAATTTCCTTAGGAGATTTGTTACCAATTTTATTGAGATCAGTAGACCTATCTCAAAGATGCTCAAGAAGGGAGCCACTATAGATTGGAATGGTGAACCTTCACAAGCATTCTAGGATATTAAAACTACAATAAAAAATGCTCGAGTATTGAGAACTCCAGATTACACAAAGCCTATGCATATCTTTTCTTTTCCATCTTTTCACACTATAGCTGCAGTTTTATTGCAAAAAAATCAAGAAGGATATGAGTAGCCCATTGCCTTTTTCATTAAGTCATTGTAGCCTACCGAATTAAAATATGAGATAAAAGAAAAGTAGGCATATGCTTTAGTAAGGGCTGTAAAAGCTTTTAGATGCTACCTAGTAGATGCTACTATCATTGCCTTTGTACCTAGTGCTGCCATGAAAGATATATTTTCTCAACAGGAAGTATCAAGCAGAAGGTGTATATGGATCAACAGGATCCAAGAATTTAATATTGACATACATATAACTAAGTTGGTAAGAGGTCAAGATTTGGCCAAACTCATGGTGAAGCTAATCTAGAGGCTAATTAGATAAATCTGTTAAGTGATGATCTCAGAGCTGACTTATGTGACATGGATCAGTGTGATTGGTACACCAATGTTATATATTATCTACAACACATGGAAGCTTCCCATCATTTGCCTGAAAATGAAAAGAGGAGTACTAACTTGCAAGCCATCTGGTATATAATTGTCCAAGGAAACCTATGGTGGAGAAATTTTGCAGGAGTATTGTTGAAATGTGTTGATCAAGAAAAGGAAAAAGAGGTCTTAAAGGAAATGCACGCTGGAGTGTGTGGGTGACACTATATGGCCAAAACTACTACACATAAAATAATTAGGGTTGGATTTTGATGGCCTTCCCTTTTTAAGGATGCTTAGATTATGATTAGAAAATGTGACCCTTGTCAGAGGTTTGCTGGAAAACTGAAGTTCTCAGGTAATACTCCATTGAAGCTAGTAGAGGTTCAAGCACCCTTTCAACAATGGGGTCTAGATTTCATAGGAGAGATTTTCCCCAAGTCTAGCATGGGCTATTCTTGGATTCTAGTGGCTACTAATTACTTTACAAAGTAGGTAGAGGCTATCCCCACAAGAAATGCAACAAGTAGAGTTGTTAATAATTTCCTACTAAATAATATTATCTCTAGATTCAGTTGTCCTCAGAAAATTGTAATAGACAATGCTATGTGCTTCAGGTCTGAGGAATTTATTAAATTTTTTGATAAATATGGACTAACAAGGTCATCATCTTCTCCTTATGATCCACAAGGGAATGGACAAGCTAAATCCACAAATAAGAGCTTGTTGAAAGCTATTAAGAGAACCTTGGATGATAACAAAAAGGCATGGGATTCCAAATTACAATTAGCAATATGGGCTGATAGGGTAACTATTAAAAAAGACATTGGTGTAGCTCCATTTGATTCGGTATATGGAATTCAAGCCATAATGCTTTAGAAAAACTTGATGGGACTCTACAATTACATTCAGTTGTATGATGAAGATACTACTGATGAAATGAAAGAAAGGATAGATGAGTTGGTAGGACTGACAAAAACTAGAAGAGAAGCTTCCCTTAGCAACCAAAAGTTGCAACTGCAAGTTAAGACACTATATGATAGAAGAACTGTAAGCAAAAAGTTTCAAGATGTAGATCTAGTCTTAATGTGGAATGGAAAAATTGAAGATAAAGGGAAACATGGCAAATTTGATCCTATTTGGTTAGGCCCTTATTTGATTGAAACTACTTGGGATGAGGATTCTTATGTACTCAAGGATTCGTCAAATAATATTCTTGAACTACCAATTCATGGACAGTTCTTGAAGAGGTATTTTTCTTAAAGAATACTTATTATTTCCATGAGCAGTAGTTTAGGGTTTCCTTGTATGTATTTTCAAATTCTTTTTCCTGTGAGCTTCCTTGTACAGTTTGGTTTCTTGTTCCGTGTGTTGTTTTGTGCTCTCCGAAGAAGTTGTCATGTTTGCACCAAGTGTGTGGTGTTCTCTTCCATAGATCCTGAATTCTTGCATAGATTGAAGTGGTCTATCATCCCCAGATAGAGCCACTGTTTGTGTGATTTTTCACAGTATAGAAAAAATTTTGATATTTGGGTGAAAAATTAGTTAAATCTTTGATTCTTGTAGATTAGGGTTTTATCTTATGAAATCCCAAAAATTGTTAGATTACCCTAGTTGTGCCCTATTCTATGGGTTGTATTTTCCCTTTAAATTCTTAGGGTTTGTCTCTCAAATTATCCTTGAAAAGGCCCTAAGTGTGTAAAAACCCTTATACCTTTGTTTTGTGTTGCCCTAGTTTTCAAATTTTCGAAAGGTATTGTTTCAAATATTTTGGCGAGACATTTTATCCTAAAGATTTTTTTGCATTAGAATACCTTTTTATCCTTATGATAAACCTTTATGCACTTTATTTGGATATTTTATTTTTAAAAAGGATGCCAAGTTGAAATATTTTTCAACACCGTTGATTTTCTCAAGATCAAGGGTTCCCACATTACTGCATTATCAAGTTGCGAGGTCTTTAAATAATGTGAAGAAATGGATTTGTGACACGTAGCCCTTGATGGTTTTTGAGATTTAGTGCGCTACAAAAGGTCTGGTATGTCAGCATGGGTCAAGACACTTTTTGCAGATTTGTCAGATTTGTCAGGACACATTTTATTTTCCTACACTATCATTGGTTATTCAAATCAATGAAAAATTCACCTTATGATTAATATTCATCAACCACAGATCTTGTTTAGATCTATGGTTCCCACATTCCTGTATTATCAAGTTGTGAGGTCTTTAAATAATGTGAGGAAATAGGCACATGACACGTGGCAATGGTGACATCATGGGCCCACCTTTTGCAGAAAGGTAATAACAGTGTGTCCTCTGTGGTAGTTGTCAAATGACATGGAATGAAGAGGAAGTGTTTCATTGGTCCGTTCAAATTGATTAAAGTTCACAGTCATTGCAAGATTCTGATCACCATTAATTAAAGCAAGAGCAACGGATTCCACTTTCCTGCATTATCAAGCTCCTCAATTTTTAAATAATGCAGGAAAGTGGGCATGGTGGGACCTGAACCAATCTTAGGAAATGCACTGAGTCATGCCATGCTGGAAGAAATTAAAATTAATGAAGTACACTCATGGGTGGAAGGTGAAAGGTTTGCCAAGTTGGAAGCAATGATGTCATGGGCACGAAAACTTCAATTATTGCAAATAAAATTGTCAGAGCACATGGATTAAAGGGTAACATTTTCATTGGTCAAGTTGGTTTAGTGGGCCACCAAATAAAGATATCTTGGTTCACCGTCGATCAAGGTAAGATCAACAGTGCTCGCATTCTCATGTTTTTAAAATGTGATGTTTTTAAATAATGTGGGAAAGTGGGCTTCTGACACATGGTCGGAGATCCCAGAGTTTTAAGAGACTTTCTATTTTTCAAACTAAACCATTCGATCAAAGGGAGATCAATAGGTAAAATTCAAATTCAAGATACAACATGAAAATAACAGTTGCAGAAATAAATATGATACAGAGTTTCCTTTGTGCGACCTAAATACTCTGATATAGCATGTGAATTTTCCATTGTTAAAGCATAGTTATAGATTTTCTCAGTGCAAAAGGATTTCTAGAGCTAGGACACGTAATTTTTCAAGGATTTCAAGAAAATTCACAGAAAAACTATAGAGAAAGGAGAGAAAATTTGGTGGCTAAGTTATTTGTAAGCAGTAGAAATCAAGAAATTTCCTATTGTAGAAGTTTTTGCATTCTTAAAGATGCCTCCACAAAAGGACGTTTCCAGGCAAACTAAATATTCAAAAAGGGGTGTGCATGATGATTTTCTAGAACAATTTCCTTTGTCAGTACATGAGTTAACTAAGGGGAGGGAGTTGATTCCTAAAAAACCTAGTGTAGCTATAGAAGAGGGTTTCTATGACAATGCCAATTGGGTACGAGATGCTTAGGTATTCATGGGAGGTTTGGAATTATTCAGAAAGTGGTTTTCAAAGCAAAAAATGGATACTCCTCTAAGCAATGTCTGGGAGTTTGAAATTGGAAAGTTGATAATCCCTACAGTTTTCTTCGACAGTGATTTATTAATGGATTTGGCCAAGAAGTATGAACCAATTATAGGGTGGATAAAGAATCATGCTAGAGTAAACCTCTTCAGGGTCTGCCTTGAACTGATTAGAGAAGTTTTTAATCTTAACCCTTACCATGCTATGCATGAAACCATTGACATGGATAACCTACAAGCAAGGTATGATGTACAAAAAACCTACTTGAAAAGAGGGCCACTATACAAGCATGCTACCAAGGTTGGTAATTTGTCTATAATTATTATCAGCACCCCAGAGCCACTATTAAAAAGGCATTTTAACATTAAGGCTAAGGCATTATATGTTTCTCTTTGTAAGATTTTTGAAATAGATGAGATAGAACAAATTCCAGGCTCAATTATCGTCATCATGGCACAAACTCTTCAATTTGGAATAAGCTCTTTTTTAGATTTTGCAACATTTCTCGTAAGAGAAATTCACAATGGTTTGGTTGGGATAGCAAAGGGAAAAGTAGATAAACATTCTGTTGGTATTCATTGCTTATGCATGTGTGCTTGTACAAGGGATTTACATTTTTCTCCAAAGGTATGGAATTGGAAACAACCAAGGAAGGGGAGAAGAATCTAGTACAGTTGTGGAGTGTATATATGACCTCAAAAGCCACATGTTCCAGTTATGTGAGGTTTTATAGGTATTTTTCTTCAAAGCTTAGACTACTTTTAAGAGGAGATAGCCCTAGAATCCCACAAGCATTGTTAGAATTGGTTAGACCCAAGGACCATGCTTAAGGGCTACTTTTTAGTCATAACTTGGGGGATATAATTCCCTATAATGTTTCAAAAGTGATAAGAGTGTATGGTTTTTTGGGAAAGCCTTATGTGCTACCATTTCATGCATCTTTGAAGATAGGAATAGATGATTTGTTATGGTAGATAGGTACCATAGATGAGAGGGAGTTGACTAGGAAGGGAACATGTTTTCCAATTGTCACTGTGGCCCATGATTTTATTTTTGTAAGGAAAGGTTGGAAACATCTGAACTTGTTTTTAGACAAATATAACATGCCAGAATCTCATGCCAGATTTATTGATCTTGAAGGTTTCTATGATGTCTTCAGGGAGAGAATAAAAGCTTCTCGCATGGTCCAACAAGTCTGCTATCTTGAATATTTGATTAGAAACATTTTCACCTTACAAGAACAAGAATTGAGAAAGGAAAAGTGGATGGTGTTTAGCAAAACCCTTGAATTCATTAATGCTTTTGATCCCCACTATGACCCATTGAAAGAAAAGAAATATTGGGGAGCCAAGATGCAGGCCTTGATGAATAATTTTGCTGAGATAACATAAGCTATGAATGAAAAAAGGGCTACATATGCTAGGGAATACCCAAACAAGGCTGTAGAAGTGCAGAAACAAATTAATAGTAAAAACATAGTAGCTCCTGGCCAATATACCTTGCAGAAAAGGTTAGGTTATGTAATGATTCAGAGTGTTTAACAGGGGCCTCTTCATCAAGAAAAAATGCCAGGAAGTCCATCTACAACCAGTGCTCCAAAAAGGTAGAAGTTAGAATAGGAATCTTCTTCTTCTCTGCCAGAACAATACTCCCTGAGCCAATCCCCAATCAGGATAGATGATGAAGCATCTTTAGGGGACCAATTAAGAGAAATTGGTGGAGAAGGGGATATAATTGTTACTTCCATAGATCTAGAGATTGGGAAACCACAAGAACCCCATGCACCTTCCTTGTAGCTTACTGTTGCTGACTATAAAGGTAAGGAAATTGATCGTATAGTTGCCCAAGCCTCTTACAGGTTTATAAGTGATGAAAATTTTGTTAAATCTAGAGCATTTGCACAATGTTTGTGGAGGTTGAATATAGGCAATTTTGAAAATGCTTGTGAAAAAATAAAAGCAGAGCAACTAGATAAACTAGACTCTATTATTAAAGAAGAGGTAAAATCTAAATTTTTAAATGATTTTGCCCAATTTACACCTGAGGTCGAAAGGCAATTAGTTAAAAAATCATGAGTCCTTATCTTACATGAATGGGATATAGTGAATGCTATGGTTTTTGATTCAGTAAGAAAAAAAAAGGATGTCCAGTTACAAACTAAAGAACAGATACTATAGGCTCGTCGAGGGATCAAATTTAGTGATGATCACAAAGCCCTTGTAATTAGGTCAATTAAGAAAAGGGATAAAACTAGGATGCAGGAAATCTCTACTACAAAACATACTGGTGCTTTAATAGTAAATAGGGATGGTGAGGTTGGTAGTAAATAGATAATGGGAATGGCTTCAGAAATGCTAAAATTTGGTAGTGTGGTATCTGGCCAGGAAGAAGATAAATTTTTCCAACTAAATGCTAGATTTGAAGAAGTGCTGAAGGCATATGAAGAGAGGGGCACACTCATATGAAATTTGGAAAAATTAGGTGTCTCAAATGGAGAAGATACTTGGAAAGAGAAAGGTGGGAGAATCCAATGCACCTAGAATTGCATACCCTCCACAATTATTTGTTAGATCAACCCCTATTGTTGAAATACTAGACACCACTAAAAGGCCTCAATTCTATACTATAGAGGACTTTGAAGAAGAAAAAACCAAATTACATGAGTTGTAGGTAGAATTAAAAAATCAATATGAAGGAAATTTAAAGTAGGGTTTGATGTATTTAAGGGATAATATACAATGGTCAACCTTCTTTGATCAGTTGACAAGAATTGCAACCCTCATGGATGAGTTGAACAGAGATGAGGATAAATTGACTCCTCTTGCACAAAAGTGGAGGGAGAGAAATAATAATATCACAATCATGTGTACATGTGCCATCCAAATGCCTTATCATCAAGTAGAGAAAATTTTTGATTTGTTAAATAAACTAGAAGATTTTGATGATAAAAGGGATTCTTTGCAAAAGAGATTAACACATTGTTTTTTCCAGTATATTGCTGAAAAATTGATTTTATTTCCTTGTGCTATAGAATCTATTGATACAATAAAGGAAAAGGAAAAGTGGAAAAAAGAGTTGGATGAAATATTTTATGAAAGGATCAAGAACATCATGAGTGAAACTAGCCACTAGTTCTGGGCAAGGACAAACAAAGAGTCGATAAAGATACAGTTATTTTATAATAGCAAGAGAAAAGAGCTTGATGATTTAGAGGAATTTTCAAATTCTTTAGTGATTATAAAAAGAGAGGCTCTAAATTTCATTGGCTAGATGATGTTGTTTATAATTAATGGAAAAATTAGTTTGTAGAACAAATGTCAGAAGATGAGGAGGAGGAAGATGCAAAAGTAAAAGTTACCCTCATAGTTAGTAATGAAGACATGGAAAATCCCCAAATTATAGTAAGTTTTCAAGTAATTGAAGATGATACATCACTTTTAAACCTCATGGCCTCTTACTCTAAGGATGAAGAATAAATGAAGAATCAGATCATATTTTCTTATCTCAACAATTGACAAGTGTAACAGAAAGGGAGCCACCAAGGAATGTCCAATGTAATAGCCTTTTTGTTATTTTCTTTTGTCTAAAGTGATAGATGTATGTCAGTATCTTTTATAAGACCCCTGTAACTTTCTTTTTTCCTGAAGCTTGTTGCATCTCACACTATTTAAGTTAGATTCCAAGGCTAAAGAATGGTCTGAATTCTATTTTTTCTAAGTGATATGCTTAGTCTATTTTTGGTCCAAAATTTTCAAAGCAATTTTATGATGTATTTTCTCTATCAATTCTATAGAATGAGCTGTGTTTCTATCTGAAGGTCATTCTGAGTCTATTGTAAATGGTATACAATTTTTAAAGAAAATAAATACAAATTGTGAACTATCCCCATATCATTCCTTTTCTAAATCTTGTCTTCTTTTTATTACTTGGTTATCTTGATATTGTATAAGTAAAGGCTTGTGCAATTGAATGAAATCCAATTAGGTTGTATATCAATTTATCACTGCTATTAATTCAATGGATTAAATAAAAGCTTTGGTGAATGTGATAAGGTTTCTTTAGTAGTGGAAAGGGTTTTGAATGATAAATTTTGATAAGAATTGCCGATAGAATTTGTTGCAAGGAAGCAAGTTAGATCTAAGAATTTGCTATAGACTCTGAACCCCAATGGGTTAGGCACTAATCAAATTGATTCAGTTGAAGGAGAAGTATGTCACAAATGGTTATCAAAATGTAGCATCAAATCAAATTTTACTTTTATTTCCTGTAGATCTTCAAAGCTAGCCAGTACTTGTCTGCATGGAATGTTTTAGCTTTAGTTAGCCACTGTTGTTGAGAACATCTATAGATCTATAGAAGAATTTTTGGCCATATCTGTTATATGGGATGTATTTAGAAAATTTTCATGAATTATGCATGTATTTGAGGATTTGAGATGAGAATCAGAATGAAACTAAAATAATCCTCATACAGTCTTTCCTAGTCGTGAATCATCCTTGGGTAAACCCACCCTAGCTTTGCAAAGCCAAAAGCCTAGAAAACTACCCTTGGTTTTGTTGAAGTTGGGCTCAAATGCTTTGCACATACAATTGTTAATAAGAATTGGCTGGTCTTTAGATTGTGTGAGTAATGTCAACTTGGTATTAAGTATTTTGTTGCTTAGTAGTTTTAAGTTCAGTTTTAAAACTCCAACACTTAGATATGTTGATTGCACTTGTATTATCACAGAACATAACAATTGGTTCTTTGATTTCTACATTCATTCCTCCCAACAACTTTTTAAACCAAACAATATTAGAATAGTTTATTTTTGCAGCAACATACTTTGTTGTAGATTGGGATGTATAATTTTTCTTTTTTCTTGTCCAAGAAACCAACCTATTTCCAAGAAAGAATGCTCCTCCACTTGTACTTTTTCTGTCATCAAGGTTTCCTACCCAATCAACATCAGTAAACACTTTTAAATATAGATTAACTCCAAGTTTGTACCATATACCATAATCTTTAGTCCCTTTAAAATATCTCATTATTCTTTTGATTTCCATTATGTGATTTTCTCTTGGTTTTGCTGAAAATCTTGCTACAATACCAACTGCAAGGGCAATATCTGGCCTAGTATGAACTACATACTACAACTTTCCAATCATAGATCTTTACAATGTTTGATCTACTTCTTTTGATTCATTTTTCTTGGTAAGTTTTAATCTAGTACACATAGGAGTCCCAACTAGCTTACAATCATCCATACCAAAATTTTTCAATATCTCCTTGATGTATTTTGATTGAGTGATGTAGATACCATTTTAATTCTGCTGAATTTGAAGACCAACAAGGAATTTGATTTCACCAAACATAGACATTTCAAATTCTTTGTTCATTTTCTATGAAAATTCTTTGCATAGATCATCATTTCCTGTGAAAACAATATCATCTAAAAATATTTCTGCCAAAACAATCTTATTATCTGGTCCTTCCTTTATATACAAGCTACTGTTACCATTAGTTCTTCGAAAACCAATCTGATTAAGATAGTTATGCAATCTTTCATATCATGCTCTAGGGGCTTGTTTCAGACCATACAATGCCTTGTGTAATTTGCAGACCATGTTCTTCTTATCTGGATCAACAAAACCTTTAGGTTGTTCAATGTAAACCTCTTCATCTAGTATACCATTGAGGAATGCTGACTTAACATCCATCTGATAAAATTTGAATCCTTTGTGTGTAGAATATGCTAGTAAAGTTCTGACTCCTTCCAATCTTGTAATAGGAGCAAAAGTTTCTCCATAGTCTATTCCTTCTTCTTGAGCATAACCTTACATACCAATCTTGCTTTTTTTCTTGATAACTTACCATCTTCATCCAACTTGTTTCTGAATACCCACTTAGTTCCAATCAGATTTTTATCTTTAGGCCTAGGTACAAGAGTCCATGTCTTATTTTTCTCTATTTGTTCTATCTCTTCATTCATAGCCTCAATCCAACTATCATTTTCCAATGCATCATTAATATTTCTAGGTTCAAAATCAGCAAGTAAACAAGTACCTTTCAACTTGCTTCTTGTCATGGTTCCTTCAGATTTGTCTCCAATGATCTGATCTACTGAATGATGTCTCTTGACATATTTTGCTAATACGGGTTCCTTTCCTTTTGAAATAATTTCATTGTTATCCTCTTGTACTTCAATTTTAGGTTCTGGCTATTCTAGCTCGGTAGATATTGGCTCAGGTCCTTCAGACTCGGTAGACACTTGCTCAGTAGCATCTGAATGTAACTCGAGTTTCCTTAGCTCAGTTTGAACTACTTGTAACTCGGTTACTGATGACTCAAGAGTAGAAGATTCTTGATTGACTAGTACTATATCAGGCTCAGTGAAAACAAACCTTCTATAATCTTCTGGTTCCTTTTTTCTTTCTTCTTCAGTCCTTTTTGGAAACTCATCAACTTTCTCATGTGCACTTTCTATGACTTTATAAGTAGACAAGTTCAAACATCTATATGCTTTACTTTTGCAAGAGTATCTCAAAAATATTCCTTTGTCCCCTTTTACATCAAATTTGCCTTTCCTAGATTCTTTCAAAATGTAACATTTACTTCCAAATACTTTTAGATAACTTACATTAGGTTTATAGCCATACCATAGCTTATAGGGAGTTTTGAATTATTCCTTTTTAAGCTGTACTCGGTTCAAGGTATGAACTGTAGTGTTGATAGCTTCCTTCCATTATTTGATAGCAATGTTCTTTTCAATCATTAAGGTTCTTGTACAATCCATGATAGATTTGTTCCTTTGTTCAGCTATTCCATTTTGTTCAGGAGTTCCAAGAGTTGATGCCTTTCTTTTGATTCCTCTTTCAATGCAAAAGTTATTGAACTCAGGTGAAATGAATTCTCCTCCTCTGGCTGAACTCCAACATTTCAATCTTTTTCCTATTTCCATTTCTACTCTAGCCAAATACCGTTTGAATTTCTCAAATGCTTCTAATTTGTTCCTTAGATACATGACAGTCATCATTCTTGAGTAATCATCAACAAAAAGAATGAAGAATTTTTCTCCAGTATAGCTTTCAATTCCAATGGGTCCACATAAATTAGTATGCACAATTTCTAATATATATTCAGACTGATAGTTTTCACTTTTAAAACTAGTCTTTCTCATTTTACCAATCTAACAATTCTTGCATAAACCAACCTCGGGTTTCTTTATGTTAGGAATGCCTCTCACTTTCTTGAATTTTCTTATCTTTACCAAGTTATCAAAATTTACATGACACAACCTTTTATGCCATAACCAACTTTCTTCAACTTGACCAATAAAACATGAACATTCACCAAGTTCAAGATAAAATAAGTTACCTTTTGTTTGAGTGCCTAATCCAATCAGTTTTCCTTTGCCATCCAGTAGTCTTTCTTTTCAATGCATGAATTCTACTTTGAATCCATTATTGAGTAGTTGTGCCACACTCAAAAAATTATGCTTTAGTCCTTCTACCCAATAGGCATTATCACCTTTAAGTTCTTTGGTTAGAGAGATTCTTCCTCTTCCTTTTATACACCAAGGTTCATTGTTACCAAATCTTACACTACCACCATCATAGCCTTCAAATTATTCAAACTTAGTTTTATCACAAATCATGTGATGAGAACAACCACTATCTATGATCCATGTATCAATTTTTCTCATATGAGAAATGAGTGCCATTTCCTCATCATTATGAGACTCATCTTTCATAGCAATGTAGACAATTTCATCTTCTTTTTCATCATTAGAATCATTAGAATCTTTATCCATAAAACTTGTTTTCTTACCTTTATCCTTGAATGATTTGAAGTCTTTCTTGCCATTGTACTTGTAACCTTTCTCGTCATCTTTGTTCTTCTTGTTTGGGCACCTAGCAGCAATATGACCAACTTCTTTACATAAAAAATAGATTAGAGGAACTTTAACTTTATATTTTTCTCTACCTCTAGAATATTTCCTTGCTAGTAGAGCTTCAATCAGCCAAGATCACTATCTAAACTTTGGTCTGATTCATCTTCACTTTTTGACTGAGATTCCTTTTTCTTTTTACTTTTCTCCTTGAGTGAAATTGGCTTCAAATGCTGACTCAATGTTTTTGGAAGATGGAACATAGCTGTCAAAGTTTTCTAGTTCAAATGTAGTTAATCTTCCAACTATGGCCTCTAGATTTATCTTATGATTTGCTTCAAATCTTCTCTCTTGAATTGTAGAAACTTTGATTTCATAGATGGGAAGTATAGTTCTAGGAACTTTACTTATAACTATCTCTTCCTTGATATCTCCTCCAGATGCTTTGATTGCACTAACACATGCTTTGACTCTTTCAACATATTTTGCAATGTTTTCATCCTCTCTCATCCTCATCTAATCAAATTGTCCTCTCAAACTTTCTGATTTGGCTCTTCTTACATTATCATCTCCTCCATAGATTTCTTTCAACTTTTCCCATATTTCAAAAGCAAATTTGTAGTCTTTGATGTCATCAAATTCTTCATCACTTAGAGTAGATACTATATCTATCATCATAATATTGTGGGTCTTCTTTTCATCAATATCATTGATAGATAGTGTACTAGTTGGGTCTTCATATTTTTCATCAAGGTATTTTAGTCCTGTATCTCCAATAGAAGCTAGATGAAGTCTCGTCAACCATTTCCATGCTGAGAAGTTGTCCTTGTTAAGTCTTGGAATTTCCCTCTTAGAAGACATCCTAATCTTTGGCTTAGATCCTTGAAATCTTGTCCTGCAAGCACCAAAAGCTCTGATACCAATTGTTGAAATATAGATGAAGTAACTGAGAGGGGAGGGGTGAATTAGTTACCAAAAAATTCAATTCCAAAAATAAATCCCTTAGATGTCTTTACTTACTACTGATACTCGATAAATAGTGCTGAAATACTGCAACTCGATAGATTAACTAATTATTGATTACATAGCATTAATAGTCATTAATATTCTTGCAAAAATTAAAATAAATGAACACAAGAGACACTAGATTTAACATGGAAACCCAATATAGGAAAAACCACCAAGTAACTAGTCACCAATTTTCACTCTTCTGAAGTGAGCCCTGTTAGGAGCCAACCTTGTTGAAGGTTACAAAACACACTGTTAGGTGTCACCTTGTTAGATGATTTAATCACCCTGTTAGGAGTGGCCTAGTTAGAGGTCTTGAGAAAAATTCAACTGAACTATCACTTGTTAGAGGATTTACAAAATGGCTGTTAAACCAACTCTATTAAGAGATTCTAGATTCATTATTACAATGATTAGAAAGCAACAATGAGGTGACCTGAATGATATGCAACTTATCTTTTGCTGATTATAGATCTCTTTTATGCTTTACTAGATCCATACTAATCGAATACAACTTTACAGCTCCTCTAGGATATCCAATCCTTCATCAGAATTCGCTCAATATTCACTTATTTCATCCTCATCTATATATTCACTCTCACACCAATTCACAACTTGAAAATCTATCTATATATATTTCAAACTATCAAGTTGTCTTAAATATAGGTTACAATAACTTAAAAATCATTACATCAGTCAGCCACATGAAACAATTAAACTTAATATTAAAACAATAAAATTCTTTACTAGCCAACCCAGCTTGGTAACTACTGCTCCAGAATGGTTTTCTAGTGTTAATGAAGTTAAGCTCAGTAAACACTGCAAACACTATAAAAATCCTTTGGAGACTGAGTGAGCTCGGTTAGCACTAACCTTCCTTTGTTGACCATGTGAGTTTAGTAGACATTAAATTTCCTTTGTGAACCTTGGGAGCTCGGTAGACATTAACTTTCCTTGGTGAACCTTGGGAGCTTTGTAAACATTAACTTTCCTTTGTTAACCTTGGGAGTTTGGTAGACATTAACTTTCCTTTGTTAACCTTGGGAACTCAGTAGACATTAATTTTCCTTTCTTAACCTTGGAAGCTCTACAGACATTAATTTTCCTTTGTTAACCTTGGGAGCTCGATAGACATTAACTTTCCTTTGTTAACCTTGGAAGCTTGGGAGACATTAATTTTCCTTTGTTAACCTTGGAAGCTTGGTAGACATTAATTTTCCTTTGTTAACCTTGGGAGCTTGGTAGACATTAATTTTCCTTTGTTAACCTTGGGAGCTCGGTAGACTCTGTCTAATGACCGATATGAAATTTGTACAAAATCAAGGATGATACACAATTAACAATTATATCCAACAATGTGTTCATCCTTATGGCTACAGACTATTGAACATGCTAGACAAAAGCTAAAACCTTTCAAAATTGCACAATAAAGGTGGTTATAGATTTCATGGAAGAACACATTGTCACAAGGTTTGGTATGCCATTTTTCCTAGTATGAGATAATGCATCATCATTTGCATCAATTTTCCTTACTCAATGGGCACTAGATATTCAGGTTATAATCAAGTTCTCTTAAAATTACTATCCCCAAGGGAATGGTGTGGTTGAGTCCACCAATAAGAACTTGATCAAAGTGATAAAAAATTACTATGAGAAAATCCAAAATATTGGCAAACTTAACTTAAATATGCATTATTGACAAATAGAGTGACGATAAAAAATTATTTGGGGAAATATCCTTATTTAGTCATCTATAAATAAGAGATAGTGTTCCAACTTAAGCTCAAGATTGAAGCATTGAAATTTTATTAAGGGATACATTGAGGACACAGATAGAGATCAAATTAGATTAATGAATCTATTGGAATTGGATGAGAAAAGAACAACAACCTTGGAGCACATGGAAGAACATAAAGCTATCATCAAAAGGTGGTTCGAATGGTAGGCCATGATAAAATCTTCTAGAATATCTGATGGTGTTGTCCTATGGGATAAGGCAAAGGAAGAGTTTGAAAATCACACTGAGTTTCAATGCTTTTGGATTGGCCCTTATCAAATAGAAGAGATTTTTTGAGAAAATACTTTTAGGTTGAGTTCCTTACAAGGGGAATTGGTCCCATTGCCCATCAATGGACAACTCTTGAAACATCACTTTGAGGCCTAAAAGAAGAAAACAAAAAAACAAAAATAAACAAAAATAAAAAATCCTTTCTACAAGTGTGTTTACTTTCACTTCTGTGTTTTCTTTTAGTTGTGTGTTTATTTGTAGTTGTGTTTCTATTTTCAAATTCATGTTAGTCTAAGGTTAGGTGCAATCAAGAATTGTTCTTGGCACTTTTCATAAATCATTCCTTGTGGTTTTGACTTTTTGAAAGAGGTATTTCTTTGTCAAAGAATTCAAATGGTAGAATGAATATCACTTTCATTCATAAAGGACTTACAATCTTGAAATCAGAATTTCATATCAATAGTTCTCAACACTTGGAAAATTTGAAGATTAACTATCTTGGTGTTATTCAAATCTAAGGTTGACTGCAACAAACAGATAATCTAAAACTTGTCAATTAGACAAAAGGTCTTTTCAAGGAATTGCTAAGGTCACTATTTGGCATAAGAGATCCCAAAATTTCATAAAAGAGGAATGGAGTGGTTATCAAACTAAAGAGGGAATCTAAGAAATGACACCAATTCCTTGGACACATAGTCTATGTGTGGTCAAGCTACATAAAGAAAAAAAAAATGGTGTTAAGAATGAAAGATTTCAAAAGGTCAAAGAAAGATAATTTGACAATAAGGATATGCCCTCCAAAATGGCTATCCAGTGCTTATACAAATTTCTTCATGGAAGAACCAAATGAAAACATACAAGCTCAATGAGGAAGGATTCAAAATATTACCCAGTACTTAACATGAAAAATAGGATAACCCATTAAGAGCCCTCTAAATAGACTCTCCCATATAATTAGATAGTGATTGATACACATCATCTATGAGAATTATTGATGAATGGACTAGTGGAGTGGAGGATTTTTTGTAAGTTATTACAAACTCATGATAGATTACAAACTTGAAGATTTAAGATTCTAAAGTTTTGACTATCAAGGAACTTGAAAGCTATTTGAAGTGTTCAAAATTTAGTTTTTATTTGACAAATGTCAAATGAAGGATTGTTGATATAGAAATTCCTTTGTAATTTCTTCCTTTTTGTTGGGGCTATTTGTTATGGTTTCATAACTCATGCCCCATTTCTCCTAGAAATAGGGATGCCCTAGTAAATTTGTTTATCTCCAAGAAACCTAGTATAGGGCTTGGGTCATTTTGGGACTCCTTCCAGAGTTTGGATCCATCCTTTCTTTCTAACTAATGATAAGTTGGTCCCAAAATTAAAATATTAAGTAGTTAAAGTTCATGTGTATGAAATGGTGCACTAGTGCACATGCACCCCCATTCAAGGTGCAGAAGTGCATTAGATGCACTATGTGTGCACTTTTCTCCTTTGTAAATGCACAACTACCCATACATAGGTGCACACCAAAAAAGGGTGCACATTGGCCTAAGCCTATAAAATCTAGGGACCCCCTCCCCCCTTCTTCATTATTCTTTGCATGCTCTATTTTACTACACCTTTACACCTTCTCAAGTGTGCCAAAAACCTACCAAAAACAAAAAACCTAGGTCATAAAAGGTGCACACATGGGAACCTATTAAATGTGAGCAAGTATGCACATTTTTTATGCTAAAAACTAAAAGGAAGTTTAGAAAATAAAGAACTTAACTTAAACACCCAAGAGGATGGTGCACAGATGTGCACCTTCTCTAGATGCACACCATTTTTTGAATTTTAGTACAATAGAACACTATAGGGTGCACACATGTGTATCTTATTAATATGTGCATCTATGCTACCTTAGAAAAAAGAAAGGGAAGAAAAGTGAATTTCCCCCATATTACACTTGCACAAAACACATGTTTGTAGTTGCACACATGTGCATGTGCCCACCTCATCAAGTTGTGCATGCTCCCAACTGTGCAATTGCACTAAAACACCCTTTATATGCCTTTTTAGGGCACCTAGCACACCTATTAATATGTACAAGGAGTTTTTTTCCATATCAAAAATCTCTAGGGGGATTTGAGATTATTTTTCACTATTTTGGTGTTCTGGGTTAAGTGTTTTGATAACTAGGGTTTTCTTTGAGTTAGATTTTTAGCTCTTAGGACTAACATTTTTCTCATTGATGTAGATAAAATGGCATCCTCATCATCCTTTCTCATAGAAAAGATGGCTCCCAAACTAGTAGTGTTGAACTACAAAGATGTGCCAAAGAAATCTTACTTCCAACATGGACATGCAAAAATTTGAGACACCAAGATAGGACAAAATCAAATGCATTCCTCTCCATCTACCTAGGACTTTACATTAGGGGAAGCATGAAAGATTCAAATGCCTTTCCCTATGTGGTGTATCCTTAGCTAGTGAGAAAGAAGCTCTTGGGTTAGAGAAAAGAGAACAAGATGGTGAATGATGGTTTCATATTTGCAGTCATCCAATTTATAGAGGTAGATTATGCTAAAAGAATGTTTGTAGAGGTAGCAACAAGGATTGTAGAAATTGGTGCCTACTACATTCTATTCAAAATATTCATGTATCTAAGGGTAGTAGGTACAATGGTGAACCCAAAGAAGATTCCAAGGTATCCTTCTAAGAGGTTCATTTCAATGGAGATTGACAAGAAACTCACATTTACATATGACAAAGTGAAGAAAGAACATAATAAGACATGGGTGTGCCTGATCACCATAGGTTCCTTTGAGGTCAAATAGAAGTAGGATATAATGACCTTTGATTTAGAATGGTATCAATATCCATTGGAAGAATAAAACTTCCCTCACCCATAATTTGATAATATTTGAAGGGTGCAATATTTGAAAGGAAAGTAGTTTGTACATGAGGATGTGCTAGAAGATCAATAGATGAATACAATAGATGACTATGATGTCCAAATTAGAAACTATATTAGGATGACTCTATATTTAGTAGAAAAGGATCCTAAGATGAAGATTCCCCTCAAGACTATCAAAAAGGACACAAATCATGTTTTGGATCCACTAGATTAGAGGGACAAAATATATGATAGACCTATGATGAATGCATAAATGGATAGAGATGAGAATGTAGATATGAACAATGAAGCATCACATATTTTATAGTTGATAAGGGAATGGAAGAAACCATTCAAACTTGATCTCATTCCACAAATTGTTCATCTACAAGCCATAATATGCCCAACTAAGTGTAAAGGTGAAAAATTCATAGTACCAACTTTCCTTGCTCAACCCTCAATGAGACCAAAAAAAGTGCATGAGAGGGATTTTGAGTACTTTAGGATAGATAAAGTGAAGGATAAGAGGAAGAGAGTGACAACATATAGAAAAAAGATAGATTAATCCCAACCATCTCAAAAACTACAACATGGTCCTTAACAAGAAGAGTCTCAAGATGAACAAGTAGCCCAACTCCATGAGACTAAGAAAGTGCCTCTGACAAGAGAGGAAAAAGAGACAAAAGAAGAATAGAGGGTGCCACCCAAAGGGAAAGAAGGGAAATAAGCCTCCCCCTCAGCTCCTAAGATGGCCAAGGTTTAATTCACTATGAGGGAGCCACAAAAAAGAAGAAAATTGAAGAAAAAGAATACTCCTACTCCTACCCACAGGTACCTAAAACCATTCTTGAGGCTCAAGAAGAAGAAGATGAGGAATAATTTGATAATGTTTCCTTGAATCAAAGGAATCAATAAATGATAGCCTTAGAAGAGGAAAGGAGAAGGAGTTTCACATTAATAATGTCATTTAGTCAAACATAATTTTTTCAGATTACAAATTTTGAGGATGAGCAACAATAGTGGATCGAGGACATGGAGAAACAAAGGACTAATGCTTTTAACATGTCCAATTTTGATTTCATGCCTATTGGCACTAAGATGGAGGGGGGAAAATAAGGGATGCTCCAAGGAGTCAATCCCTAAGCAAGGACTAGAATTAAATACCACCTCTACCTCAAGGACCTTTCAATCTATCCTCATCGCCATCTCAAGATTAGTCATTTATGGACAAAGGATTAGTAAAACCACTCTCTTTGACTATTGAAGTAGAAGAATAAGCACCAGAGCAGGAGGAAGAGCCAAAACAATTTCTAGCCAATGAAGTATCAAAGGAGGGTCAAATACTAGAAGAACCCCAACAACCTCCTCATGATACAAAGGCTAGGATCTTGGCTAGAGTAGAGATAAAGACTCCAAGTATAGATCTTTCTTAGAAGGAGAAGATGTTAGAAAGGAGTGATAAGGCATATTGTACTATTGTACAAACCCCCTCTTTAGTCAAATACATGTCTCTAATGGGCACATGCCAGCTTGGTTGAAGAGGGAGGTTATGGTTTGAGAAATGAGGTAGCTAAATGTAACTACAGATGAGGGAATGGAAGAGTTAGTCAAAGCTTTCAAGAAGCCTAAGAAAACTATAGGTGATGTGAAACCATTGGCTTTCATAATGAAGAACCAAGACTAGGACTTTATTTCACATATTTCCATCCCTCCTCCACATGCTGACATCGAAGATCTAACTCCTATTGATTACCAAATCGAGGAGGTCTTCTTTGAGAAGCCTATGGTAGATACTACCAAAGTTTTAATAACTATGGGCATAAGAGAAATGTTCAAGAATTTGGATAAGAATGAGTTAGAAGTGGGGATGATTAGAAGAAAAAATTAGATTATGGGAGGTTATTTGCATGAACTAGTAGATGCGATAGACCTAGATCATCCAGAGATTACTCTTACTCTGACATTAGTCAAGATAGAAAAGGGGCGAACACAAATGTATTTAGTTTCAAGAGCATGTCAATAATGGCATGAAAATTTTGAATAGAAGGGTGTACATATAATACATGGTAACTTGAGACTATTTCATTATATTCAGTCAAGCGTAGATAAACTGGTGTCTGTAGTGAACTAGGATTTCGGTTTAGTGGATGAGGTACATACTTGGGCAAAAGACCTATAGATTTTGACAATAATAAAGGGTCAAAGGTATTGTACATCCATGGAGGTGTATCTATTGGAAGAGATTGATAAACTAAAATATTGGATTGAGAAGATAACTACATGTATTTGCTTAAAGATATCTCTCACTCTCAATACAAATTGAGGAGATGATTTCTTACAAATTCAGGAATGTAGAATGTAATCTAGGCTATTATTTTGATGCAATAATATATGTTATTGCTGCTCTCATTTTTAGTTTATTTATTCTTTCTGGAGTGTGTTATTATTGTGAATGCACGTTCATGAATAGTAATGGAGGCAATGGTTTTTTTAAGTTGATTTGATCATGTGATCTTTTAGTTATGGTATTTTCTACATACTGACAAATTCTACTGATGTACCGAGTTGGAAAAGGGATCACCCTATTGTTCTTGCACAACTTCTTCTCTCACATGAGTGAAAATTCTATGGCCTTATTGTTTGATGAGAAATGAAACATCTTTGGGATTTTACTAAGTTTTAGGATTTAACCTTAGACAAAAATAATAGTTACATGCAAATATAACCAATACTAGAAAGTAGTAGATCACACTAAAGAGAACACAAGACAAAAAGATTTAACATGGTTCACCCAATCCCTAGGCTATGTCCACCAATAGCAAGTCCAATATTATTATTATCTATTAATTACAACTTGATTACAATCTGTAATCCGTTACAGCTCAATACTGCTACAAGAACCAAATTTTGCATAACACACACTATAAAAATCCCTAACCCTAAGCCTCATACAATCTTTTGCCGCTTACAAAATGAGTACTAGAATAATAGAAAAATAATAGCCAATGCCTCTTATAGTATAATGGAATTTTTGTCTTTGGTGGATCTATCCTTAAAAGGCCCTATAGGGGTGTTGCCCCTCAACCCCACCCTGTACTGTGATAGGGAGGACACCTTGAGTGCTACCCTAGGAGCCCACAGGGGCACTACCCCAAACCCTTATAGAAATAACATGGGGAGAAAACTATGCTAAATGAACCTTTGAGTCTAATTACACTCTACATTAGAACAATCTCCCACTTGGAGACTAGTTAGACTCTACAAAAATAATCTCCCACTTGGAGACTGATCATAGTACTGCTAAACCTATAGCTCCCATTGGAAAATATCAAACCACCCTAGACTCTATTATTCTTGTATTCCTACTCAGTCTAGAAGACCAACCAAAGCTAAAAAGGAATTCAACTTCTCCCTTGTCACAATTTTTGAAAACATATCTATTGAATTGATATCTATATGTATCTTATCTAGCTTTAACTGTCTATTATCCAAAAGTAATTGAATGAAATGGTACCACTACTGTATGTGTTTTGTGTTGGAATGTAGAGCTAAATTCTTTGCAAGATGAATGGCACTCTGGCTATTTGTAAACAAATAATTATCCCTCTAAGGGTCCTATTGTGGTGTCCACAACACATGCCCCATTCCTCACTAGGAATGGGGACCCTCTTTTTTCTTTTACTCCTAGACTCACAATTCAAGTCAGGAGAAGAATTTTTGTTTGAAAGTTGATTCCAAAAATCACAAAAAAACAAAAAAATTAAAAAATTGAAAAACCAAAAAAAAAAAAAAAAGGCAAGTGCCACTCACCTTGACTTCGACACTCATGCTATGTGCCTGCACTCATGCCAAGCACTATGAGCACCATACACACCATGCACCAGAGTGCCAAGTGCCACCCACACCGTAGCACCATGCCTGCGCCTATGCCCAGCACCGTGGGTGCTCGTGCTCGCATGCCACGCCCATGTGCACTAATGCTTTGTCGCTCCTCGTGTGCGCTGCGCGCATGTGCTCTCGCGCATTGCCATGCTGTGCCTCGCACATTCACACTTTTCCATGGGTTCACAACTCACGCGTGCACACTTTTATAAAGGTTCACACCTCACACGTGTGCTGTGATGCATTTTGTATGTGTGCGTGCACGCATGACAAAGGGCCTTGTGTGCTTGTCAAGCTATTTTTTCACCTTCAGTTTTGTCTGAATAGTCATGAGAGGGATTTAAAATATAACGTTTAAGTATAAGTTAATTTATTATAATTAAGATATATTTTAATATATGCGATGAATCTTTTGAGATAGGTTTCAGACCTCCCAGAGATAAGGTAAAGATTCTAGGAAATTTCAAGGCTTTAGTATTTCAGACTTAGCTAGATTTCAGGGCTTCAAAATTTTAGACTTAGCCAGATTTTAGGATTCACTTCAAGTTCTGTTTGAGTAGCTAGTGTCTTTACTATGCATTGTTAACTTTACAGTCTAATCTTTGCTTCTTTTGTAGGTGAAAATGGCATTCTCAGCTTGTCGAGATCATAACTTTTGACTCGAGCCTCAAAATTCAAAACTGCTTACACTGTTGGAAAGAAGAACAGAAGATCTAATTACAAATACATAAAACAATGAGCCTTCAACTACCCATTTTTAAGGACCAACAAAGGTTTCAACTTGAAATTTTGAGCAAAATACCTCCAAAAATGTCATTCAAAAATGCCTAGAAAATTTGTGAAAAAAAAATGAAAAAGTTACAAACATTTGATCATCTTGGATAATCTGGATCACTTGGTTTCTCACTGGGGAGGATTGGACAGGTGGTGAGAAGACAAGGTCAAAGATACAGAGGTACAAGATCCTCATCTTATGCAGCTATTAGGGACAAGATTCAATGCAAGTGCCTTGAGATTTTTGATTGAAGAAGTGGAGGGAGTGCAAGTTTATGAAAGTAATTGGTTATAAAGAGGGTGTAAATCATCAAAAAAGGGCATGGAGCATATAAAAAAAGTGATCTAAAACCTCAGTTGAGAAAAATTCAGAAACTATTTTCAAAATTGAGAACTTTGATTTTTTGGTGAATTGAGCTCTACAGGTACACAGGTACGCAGGTTCGTAGCTCTACAAGTATGCAGGTCCATAGGTCCATAGCTCTATAGGTATGTAGGTCTGTAGGTTCGTAGCTCTACATTTTCATGTAGCTTCACAATTTAGAGGTGCACCAACAGTTGACTGCCAGTTCCAAAAATATCACTTTCCATGCATTGGGAGCACATTCTGATGGCGAGTTAACTCCGACACATGCCTAGTGAAGGGCCATCTTCCATTTTTGCTGTCTCTATGCACTTTTACTTCGACTGATGGCTTCCTCCTACTTTCTCTCTCGTGCTTTCATTTTTTTTGACATGTAAGGGCTCATGCATCCAATTAATGAATAAAATATGGATAGAGTACCTCTAAGCACCAGTTAGATTGATAGTTTGTATATATTTAGTTTGTTTTTATTGTTAAAATGCATTTTATTGCATCAAGATACCTCTCACTCTCAACACAAATTGAGGAGATGATTTCTTATAAATACCCCATTGTAAAATGTAGAAAGGGTCACCGCTATTATGCAATAAAGTTATGCTTTTGGTGCTAGCATTCGGAGTGTAGTTATTCTTGCCTAGATGTGTCATTGTTTTGTGGATTTTATTCATGAGATTTTGATTGAGCCAAAGGTTTATTGCATTTTTTGTGGTTCTAAGATCTTTTAGTTTTGGTGTTTGCTACAGATATATGAATTTCATTTACGTAACAAGCTTGAGAAGAGATCACCCGATTGTGTCTACATAGCTTTTTGTCTCACATGAGCGCACTTTTCGTGGCCTTGTGATTTGATGAAGAGTGAAACATCATTCGATTTGTTAAAGATTCTCACGAATGATTGCATCAGTGGATTCTAGGAAGTGCTACTCCTATTTTCATTGGTTTCCTACTGATTTCTTCAAAGGTTTAACTAGCAGTGTGTTTTGTTCTGTAGCTTATGTCCGTTTAGGAATTTCACTTTCAAGTTATTTGATTTCATGTTATTTTCTTTTAGTTTCATTATTTTCTTTGCTAACCCTCCTATTAGAATAGGACCTCATAGTAGTTGCATTGTTAGAATTGCATTCATTGAAAAATAGAAAATACAAAAATATTGTTCTTTTGATGTGATATTTTGAGATAGCAAACATATTTTACTTGATTCCAAGGTAAAAGAGTTTTTCGAATCAGCAAAGGCCTCCTCATGAAAATTCACATTTATCTTCTACTTAGTGGATTTTGGTACGTTGCAAGACAAACACTGAACCTTGGAGTGGATCCTTAAACAGAGTTTCTTTTCAAGAGAGGAATTATACTATGGATTCCTACCGTTGACCTCGTGCAAAAAAAATGCCCAATAGGTCCCAATTATTCTAAGAAGAACTAAAGCCATATCATCTCCTTGGCTGCTTATGTAGCAGAAACATACTCTACCTCTGTAGTCTATAAAGCATTAACCTTCTATAACCTAGAAACCTAGCTCATTGCTGCCCCATCAATAGTAAGTAGATAACCTATAGTACTCCACCTAGTATCAATATCCCCTTCCAAATTTGAGTCAACATAGCCCTATAAATTAGTATTAGAACCCCCAAAGTGTAAACACTTATTGGATGTTCCTCTCAAATATCTAAGAATCCATTTAACTGCATTCTAATGCTCAATTCTTGGATGACTCATATACCTACTAACAACTCCCACTGCATGTGCAATATCTAGCCTTGTACATACCATAGCATACATCAAGCTTCTATGGCTAAAGCATAAATTACCTTGGACATCTTATCCTCCTCTTCTTGTGTCTCTTGGGACACATCTCCTTAGTCAACTTCAAATGACTAGGTAAAGGTGTGCTCATAGCTTTAGCATTCTCTGTAGAGAAACATTGCAACACCTTCTCAATATAATTAGCTTGACATAATTTCAATTTCCTATTCTTCCTATTTTTACAACTCTTCATACCAAGGATTTTTTTTGTTGCCCCTATATTTTTCATAGTGAATGTAGCTAACTAGCATTTTAGCCCCTTAATATGATCCATGTTAGACCTAGCGACAAGCATATCATCAACATATAAACATAAAATAATGTAGCTTTCATCATCTAACCTTTTAAAATAAGTACAATGATCAAAATGAAACCTACTATGTCCATGCTTATGCATAAATTTGTCAAATTTTAGATACCATTGCCGAGGTGCTTGCTTCAAGCCATATAAACTTTTCTTTAATCTACACACTAAGTTCTCCTTACCTTTGACATCAAAGCCCTATGACTATGCCATATATATCTCTTCATCCAAATCATCATGAAGGAAGGTTTTTTAACATCAAGCTACTCTAAATGCAAATCTTTAGTAGCCACAATACTTAAAATAATGTGAATAGAAGTCATTTTAACAATAGGAGAAAATATCACATCAAAATTAATGCCCTTTTTCTATGCAAATATTTTTACCACTAATCTAGCTTTAAATATTTTCTTACCTCCATCCTCTTCTTTCAACCTATAAACCCATTTATGTTATAAAGCATTTTTAGTTGTAGACAACTTGCATAAATCTCATGTCTTATTTTTCAGCAAAGATTTCATTTCTTCTTTCATTGCAAACTCCCATTGAAGCTTTGTATCCACCTGCATAGCTTCATCGTAACATTTAGCTTCACATTATCAATAAGTGAAATTGAATAAAAGGAAGGAGGAAATACTTCTAGAGGTCTTATTAGCATTGTTGACTATCTAACATTCACTAGTGTGGGTGGTATTTGTTGTTGTGGTTGTTGCACATCATGAGGAATTGTTGGAATATCATCTTTTGGAGTATCATCTATCACTACATAATCATCTTCTTTCTTCTCATGTTGCTACAATAAATCTTTGTACAACGCTTTCTCATTGAATATGACAACCTTGCTTCTTACAATTTCACAATTTTCAAAATCTCAAAGCATATAACCAAATTCATCAATGCCATAGCCAAAAAATACACATTTCTTTGACTTAGCCTCCAGCTTGGTTCTATTTTTATAATCTATATGAGCAAATGCTTCACAACTAAGGATTTTGAGAAAAGAATAACTCACCTTCTTACCAGTCAATGCTTCCTCTAGAATACTACAACCCAAAGGAGTAGAGGGACCTTTATTAGTCAAATATACAATAGTATTTATAGCCTCCACCCACACATGTAAGGGAAACCTAGCATGCAACCTAATGCTCCTTTCATGCTCCATTATAGTCCTATTCATGTATTCAGCCACTCCATTTTCCTATGGAGCCCTTCGAGTAGCTTTCCATCTATGAATACCATTAGTGGAGCAATAATCTTCAAATTTATGACTGTAATATTCACCACCATTATTAGATCTTAGACATTTTAATTTCTTACCAATCTCATTTTCAACAAAGCATTTCCATTTCTTAAAAGTTTGAAATACATCAGATTTCTATCTAAGGAAATAAATCCATAGTTTTCTATTTACATCATCAATAAATGTAAATAATAATGAGATCCACCAAGGGAAGATACCTGAGCTGGTTCCCATACATTTTTATGCACAAGCTCTAATTTTTCCCTTTTATTTTCCTTCCCAGTATTCACAAAACTCAGTCTTGTTTTTTTTCCATACACACAACTTTCATAGAAATCCATATTAACACATTTCAAACCTAGTAAAGTTTTCTTTGAATGAATTACTTCCATACCTTTGACACTCATGTGCCCAAGTTTGTTGTGCCACAATGCTATATCAAAATTTAGAACTATTTGTTCTCCCTACTCAACTATAACAACTATTCTTAAACATTCATTTTTCTCTGAAACAGTTAAAGCAGAGGGAACAATATGACCTAGAAAAGGATATAAGGTGCATACTTTCACACCTTTTGCTACTACAAAGGAACCTTTTGAAACCTTCCAATTTTTATCATTAAAAGTAACTACACAACCCCCACCACCAACTTGCACTACTAAAATTAAATTCTTACTCATCCTTGGAAATCTATTAACTCATCTAGTAGTCAATGATTCACATTCTATAACTTAATCTTAACTTCCCTTTCCAACAATCTGACAAGGTTCATTATCCCCCAAATAAACAAGCCCAAAATCCCCTTGGACATAATCAATGAAATACCCTCTATGAGGTATAGCAAGAAATGAAGCACAAGAATCTAAAACCCATGAATCATCAACACTTTCTAAAGATAGAAGCAAAGCATCCTCTTTAGATTTGTTACTTATCACATTTGCCTCCTTATCTCCATTTGGTTTATCTCCTTCATTTTTCTTTCTAGTCTAACAATCTTTCCTTGTATGCCCTGATTTCCCATAGTACTAATAGTCATTTAGTATTCTTGATTGAGAACTCACTTTTTAATTTCTTCTTGATTTCTCATGATTTTTGGAATTATTTCCTCTTTCAGTCATTTTGTTTCTACTTTGTGCATTCAAAGGACTTTCTATGTAGGTCCACCTAGTGATTTCCTATGAGCTTCCTCACTCAAAATAACACTAATCATGTCATTATAGTTTAGGTTACTAGATCCAAAATCATAATTACTCATAGCCATTACCAATTCATTCAAGCTTTCAGGCAAAGAACACAAAATCAAGAGAACCGTAATTTCTTCATCAAAATTGATACCAACAAAAGATAACTAGCTAGTAATAGTATTGAACTCATTTAAATGATTTGCAATAGATCCATCTTTTGAAATTTTCTTATTAAATAAATGCTTCATGAGAAAAACCTTATTTGAAGTGGAGGGCTTTAAATAAAAAAATGTTGACCATCTTGCTCTGATACCACTTGTTAGTATTTAACCTCAAAAAGAAATAATAGTTACATGCAAATATAACCAATAACAAAAAGTAGTAGATCACATAGAAGAGAACACAAGACACCAAGATTTAATGTGGTTCATCCAATCCCTAGGCTACATCAACCAAAAACAAGTCCAATATAGTTATTATCTAGTGATTGCAACCTAATTACAATCTATAATCCCTTACAGCTCAATACCACTACAAGAACCAATTTTTGCATCACTCACACAATTAAAATCCCTAATCCTAAGCCTTTTTATACAAGCATTTTCCACTTAAAAATTTTGGGCTAGAATAATAGACAAATAATAGTCAATGTCTTTTCCAATACAAGGAAATTTTTGGCTTCGAGGGCACTAGCCCCAAAAACCCCCATGGGGGTTGTACTGCAATAGCAAGTACACTTGGGCCACTACCCCAAAACCCCACAGGGACATTGCCCCCAAACCCCTGTAGAAATAATATAGGGACAAAACCACACCGAGAAAACCTCTAAGTCTGATTAGGATCCACATCATAATACTAACTTCCCTTCAATGATTACATTAGTGGAATTGACGAAGCACTAGTCCTATTTGCATTGGTTTCATACTCGATATTTTCAATGATTTAACTCGCAGACATCTTGTTACCATAGTTAATGTCTACTAGGAATTTTCCTTTCAAGTTATTTTCTTTCATCTCTCATCACCTTATCTTTTTTATTTCCTTTTCTAACACTTGGTTAAAATTAGGAATTTATATAGTTGCATTATTAAATTTCACTCATCATAAAATAGAAAATAATAAAAATATTATCAATCTCAGATTGGTTTTGAGTAGTGAGTGAATATACACTTAAGTCATTTGCTTAGTTGATTCTAATAAAATAGTACATGCCAAACCAAAAATGTATGTAATAGAGCATACCAAGTCCATAGTGAGTGTCAAGCCACTCATGTGCTGATTCACTCAAGTGTTGATCAGATAGTGTATGTCGAGTGATTTAGGAGCTTAGTAAACAATGAATGCCGAGTGATATAGATGTAAAGTCACAATATAGGAAATAGTATATGCTGAGCATCAGAGACTTTAGATGTCAACTAAGATATTTTTTTCATAGTTGTTTTTAAAGGTACAAACAACTATGTAAAGCATTTTTTAGCTGATTTAAAGATTGAATTACGATATTTTGAAGATAGGGACACATGTTAAGTTTGAATCCCTATGATGTACATGCAGCCTATTAGGAAAAGGGAAGCATTAAGCAAAAAAATGGATGAACCACACCCATTGATTCATACCTAACCCTAAGCCACCTAAGTATATGGAAGTGAGACATCTTATCAAAAAGGATCAAGAATAGATCAGTTTAGAGGTGATCCACCATCAAGCAGCAAAGTGCTAACCATAGGATAAATTTTGAGTCATTCTAATAAGTCAATCAGTTAAATCTCTTAATAGAGTAGTCCTGCAGGCTGTATTGAAATCTTCTAACAAGGTTCTTAGTTAATTGTGAGTTGAATTCCTTTTAATAGGAACACTTCTAATAAGGTGTTGAAATACTTTAACAAAGTAAGACCTAAAAATCTTTGTAAGCCTTTAAAAAGGTAGACCTTTCATGGGGTAGATCATGCTTGATGATCAAACATTGTAACCTTAATTGGATACACTTTATTACTATAGTAGTGAAGATTTGTGGGTATCATCCCCACCCCAGTTTTACCTTCTCATTGGAGGGTTTCTAGGTAATCATATCTACTGTCATATATGTGAATGCTTACTTGATTACATATTTCAAATGTACATGCTTTACATTGTATTTTTATTTTACTGAATGAATGTATGAGATGGATGTGTACTGAATATTTTTATGGGTCAAATTTTAAAGTATTGATTTTCTCCTCACCTCCCTCATAAGTTTAACTTTACTATAATAATTAAAACAATTGGTATTAGATCCTTGTTCTCTAAAAAAGAAGATTTGCATCTTTGAGGAAAGATTTTGAAAATTGAAGTATACAAGTTGGGAAAGATCATTGAGAGTTAGGGAATTGAAATAAAACTCATTCTACATAAATTGAATGATGAAAGAGAAGACTTAAATAAATCTTTGAAGAGAATGAATGAAATCTCTATTGAGGAGAATGACACATAATACAAAGAGATGGACACTACTAAGCTATTTGCTAATGGAGACTCCAATTAATTTGATGCAATAGTTGTAGATCTAGTGAAAATGAAAAGAGCCCAAGGAGAAAAAATAAAAAATATCAAGTTAGAGCAAGAATTAAAAGCCATACTACTATGTGAGGTGATTGAGAAGAAGAAGAAAACTATGGAAGAAAAATCCATGATTGAAGATGACAAAAGAGTTTTGACCAGAAGACTAGAAGATAAATCATCAGAGCTAACTACTATTTCCAACATGCAATTGGATACTTTGAGTCAAACAATGAATGCCAGCTATGAATTAAATGTCCAAGACATTTAGAAAACAAAATTGAAGTTTCAAAATGAGCAACTAAAGGGTGACCTAAAAAGTGAAAAGGAATTTGTTGAAGGTTTCAACAAACCTAGTGAAGCCATCAAATACTTTGAGTAATTATTGAGATCCCCTAGATCCAACAACAATACATCTAGACTAAGATAAGCAAATACCAAAGAAGGAGAGTCATCCAAAAGTGCAAAAGAAAGGAGCAACAAAGGTAAGAGCTCCAAACCTAGTTGTCATAATTGTGGTAAGAAAGGACATACAACTAATGTGCACAGAAGCAAAACTAAAAATCAAAATGTCAAGCTTAAGAGCATGGTTCACTTCCATAAGTGCAACAAATAAGGTCATCAAGCACATGAATGGATAACTAAGACCATGCATATAGAGAAATTTGAAGAAAATTGTTATAACTATGAGTAGTATGGACATAGAGCTTTTGAGTGTAGACATAGAGCTTTTGAGTGCATATCCAAACCCATGCAGTCATAAAATATGGAAACAAAGGTAAAGAACAATGGAAAATCTTAGATCTAGGATTATAATGCAAGGTATAGTTGTTATTATTTTCAGGTGTATGGACATATTCATGAGAATTGTATTAGGACACACTTTAGAAGTCACTACAAAAGGTGGTTGAGTCAAATAACATGTTTTAGCTATTTGAATATTGGTCACATTAGTCTATATTGTCCAATATGGTCAAAGGCACCAAGTTGTGAGTTTGATTAAGACAAAGGCAAGGCAGATGTTGGAAAATGTCAAAAATGAAATGAACAAGACATGGAAGAAAAAGGATGATTACAACACATCAAGCAGAGAAGGGATCACTTCATCCAATGGGTAAGGTGATCACACTTGATAAAACTAAAAAATCAAGAGGTATGTGGGACTAATATTCAAAGGTTACATCATACATCAGTTCCAAAGGATTTAGTACTATAAAGATTACATAATCATGAATAGAGATGCAAGATGTTATTAGGAATCCAAGTAAATATTCATTTTTTTCATGTTATTTCCAAGCATGAAAAGTTTCCTATGATTGCCAAGTGAAATGCTAGAGGATGCTGAGCTAACAAAATAGCTAGTTGATTCCAAGCTCGTAATGACTTTTGAATGAATAAAATGTTAGTGGATTCCATGAGCCTAAAATTAGTTGATGCCAATTTTACAACTATGTAAGCACTCAACATTGATTGTAGTACTCCAAAGAGGTATTTGATCAATTTTTAGCTCATATTACATCATTTCAAAATCAAGAAAGAGCAAGAAGAGAAAGAGGTAATTTATAAATTCATCCAAAGTAATCATAGAGAGATATGAATAGAAATTCAACACCATTTTGTTAGATCTTGAAAAGTATTTATCAAGTGCCAAGTTATGCTATTTTAAAATTTCATAAACCCTAGTTTTACATAATGGCATCTAGTTCTTCTAAGGAAAAAGAAGTAGAGGGTAAAGAGGTTTTGAATGTTCAACTAGTTAGTACTGAAGTAAGACAACCAATTTTCAAGGCCATACCTAATTTTGCATACAAACAAGACCCATATGGTGCATTATCCATGATACCAATGAAAGTTTTAATGGTTTAGGATGTCAAGAAATGTTACAATTAGAAAATTTGAAGTATTGGAGATATGGAGATTAGGAAAGCATATGATAGATTATGTAAAAATAGTGTACTATGGGAAGAATACAAAATTGTAGAGAAGAAAGGGTTAACTTGTGCCCTAGATTTCTTGAATATTTTCAAACCCAAATGAACTGGGATTGTATTGAGTAGGATTCATGATAGTTCACTTTGGTTAGATAATGGACCTATTAGAATCACCAAAAGAATAATCCATAGGTTGATAGGGTATCCAACCCTACATCGGCCTAAGACTTTGAGGAGTGATTCAAAAGATGTTATTGAGAAAACTATAGGACCTATGTGGAATAAGAGAGGAATGATAATTGACACCATCAAAGATTCATTGATAGACTTTGTAGTAAGGGTAATTGCACATAATTTTTACCAATAAAATAGACTAAATAGTGTGCCCTATATTGTAGTGGATGTGGGTTGCAAGATTGTCAAGAAAGATCACAGATATGATCTTATCAAGCTACAACTACAACAATTGATTGAAAACCTAGGAGAAATAAGCAAGACAAAGAGTGCTCAATGAAAATTTGGATCAATCTTGGTATGTATCTTCTTTTATGTTCAAAATACATTTCCCACATTTGTTATGATGGCATGGAAAAAAAATAGGTCAATGGTGTTCCAAATATGTGAGTTCATTGAACAATTGCGTGAAAAATTTGAGTCAGTAATGAAAAGTTACTTTGAGGACTTTAAGCAATCTATGAAGAAGGGGTTGAAAATTCTAGTATCTTTAGTGGAAAAGCATTATGATGATGTTATTTTCCTAGTTGATGTTGATTATACATTTTTGTAAGAAGCAACTCCAAGGGTATGATGGATAAGGAGATTAGGCTATGAAATAAATGTAGATGAAGCCTCTAAAACAATAACAACATTACCTACACAAGATACTGATGAAGATGCTAAAGAATTTGCTAATTATGAGATGGCCAAATCTAAGATTACCATGGTAAAGAAAAAGGAGAAGTTGGCAAAGAAATTGAAAGCTAAATTTGGTGAAGGTGTCAAGCAAGAAGAGGATGAAGAGGAAGAGGATGAAGAGGAAGAAGAGATCCAAACCCAAACATCACTTGTATTAACACAAGGAATGGATGAAGATCGGCAAGAGGAAGAGATATAAGCTGCAAAAGGTGTTGAGGAAGAAGAAGTTGAAGAAGCACCTGTCCCTACTGATCAAAAGAAGAGAAAGGCTAAGGTTCAATCAATGAGAAGGCCTAAAAGACTCTTAAACCAAGCCAACCCAAACCTATTGTACCTAATACAAGGGCTAGTGCACGTACCACTGCATAAAAGGAAAAAGAGAAGACCAAATCTATATACCAAGAATGAGGAGCATTGGAAAGACCAAGGAGGAAATACATTTCACAAGATGAATCTGATGAGAAAACAACAAAATCTGATGATAATAGCCAATTCCAAGTGGTGAGCCACAATCTATTATCAAATCTAGAAATCCTATGTGAAAATTTTAGAAATAATGTAGAATCAAGTGGAGGAGGCAATATATGCCATGATGGAAAATTTTAAGAAAGCTCCATTGGAGATTTGAAATTATATGCCCAAAATTTTTTATGAAAGAGTGGAGTAGAAATGGCATTATTGTTTGAATCTAGAAAGAAAAATTAGAGAGACATTAGTTGCTTAAGTTATTCCTAAATAGAGCAAGGCACATATAGCTAAAGTAGTAAAGAAATATGCTATTAGATTTGTTACAAAATATAGAGCCTACAACATATTGCAAAATAATATTGAAGATGTTGTAAAGAAGACTACTCAAATGTCAAAAATTGCATATGGGCTTGCTATAGTAAAAGAAGGAGAACAAGAGCCTACTAAAGTTAAGGATGATCAAGAAGATGACAATGTTGGTGGTACAAAAAATGAATATGGATGAAAAGGAAATAGCTAAGGTGGAACAACAAAAAAAATAGAGTATGTAAGATACACAATTGCCAAATGTTAGCCCTCAACAAATATCAAGTGTAAACACTAAAACAATCATAGTAAAGGATGTTTTTCATCTAACTATTCATAACATCAATCCCCTAATAGAGGAAGATCTGGAAAAGATACTTGATCAATCTACACTATAGGATAAATTGTGTGACAATTTTGTATTAGTGAGTATAGATGAGATTCAAAAAGTATTGATTGACAATGCAAGGGAAGAGGTGAAACTACAAGAACCACCTACTATCACCCCTCAAGTTAGTAGTGTAACTCCTTTAGATAAAATACCACAAGTTATACCAACAAAGGTTGATACAATTGCAAATTACATAGTGGAAACCGAAGGCATTACTAAAACACAAAGCCAAGTAGGTCAGATAGACTTATCAGCACCTTTAGCACAAGTACAAGGTACAATTCAAGGCATTGTGGTAGAAAAGGACAACCTTGAAGAGACTGATTTGACACCAAAGTTGAAGGAGCAAGTAGAAATTCAAGCCCTGGTAACTTTACTAGAATCTAGCACTCCTAGTCACACTCTTTAGAAGGTAAGCATAGATGCACAACCTTTCCAATTCTTAGTGTTTAGTCCAAGTTCATCAAAGGAAGAAGAGGTAATACAATATGGAGATGTAAGCCTTCATGAAGAAATTGTTTTACCTAGATATGATTATTCCACAATGACAATAGAGCATATGGGCATATTGTGAGAAGCCCTGGCTAGAAAGAAGCATCAAGAACTACTCAGAAGGGAGCATAGGTAGAAACAAGCTTTATTGGATATTAAAGACATCTTTTTAGATGCATTTAATCTACCTACTCTAGATGATACAAAGCCAATTATTGAATAATTAACACATATAGTGGAAAAGAATAGTGATGTAGACCTTGATACAAATTCTAAATCATTAGAATGGTCCCTAAATAAATTCCAAAGTAAACTGAATGAGAAAATATCAAGTGATATAACACTTACACAAGTTGTATTGGCAACTAAAATAGAAAGTGCGAAGAAGGTCCTTTAGAAAATTTTCTAACTATACAACCCCACACTCTTCACAAAAGAGACAAGAAGTCACATTTTGATTTTGGAAAGTCAAATTAATGCATCAAGTGCAAAATTTCCTATGACTCTAGCTCAAAGTGAGAAGCATTTTAGAACTTTGTTGCAAACCTAGAATTAGTTAGCAACTTTATTAGTAGAAGAAGGAAACATAAGGGTCAAACTAATTCAAATCCAAACCACATTGACTCCACACATGGAGAAACTCTTATGAAGAAAGAACCAAATCTTGCTACAATAGATGACCTAGTTCACGTTGTTGTCAAGCTAGCTATCCAAATTAAGTCTTTGGATGTAGCATGTAAGAATTGGGATGCAACTCTCAAGATTATACTAGAGGCCCATAAATATTTCTTGGACAAACACACTATTAGTGTATAGCCATTGACATAAGTGTAAAAAAAGGGGAGAAATAAAGTAGTATAAGATTCAAGGGGGAGAAAAGTGAGCTTAAGAAAAGGGGGGAAAAGAAAGTTAAGCTAAAATAGAGTAAGAGCATGGAGGAGCAAGTATGAAATGAAAGAGTCTTACATGAAAGAGTATTAGTTGAGGCATATCAACTTAGTAGGAGTACAATATTTTGAGTACAAAATAGAATGAGCAACTTAGGGAGCTATAAGATTTTGAGGTACAAGTTCTTGAAAAATTATGATATCTTTGAAATTTTGTACATAAGAAAAATAGGAGATATGTTATGCGCATAACAATAAGGATATTAATGCATGAAGAAGTGTTTTTGACACTCATGTCAAAGAGGAAGATTGCTGATCTTAGATTGGTTTTGACTAGTGAGTGTCTATACACTTTAGTCATTTAGTTAATTAATGTCAAACAAGTACTAAATGTTGAGCACAATCTGTATATAATAGAGCATACCAAGTCCATAGTGAGTGTCAAGCCATTCATTCTTTGAGTCACTCATGTACTAACTAGACAGTGTACACCAAGTGATTCTGGAGCTAAGTAAGCAGTGGATGTTGAGTGATATAGATGTTGAGTCACAGTATAGAAAATAGTATATATCAAGCATCAAAGACTTTAGATGCCAAGTAAGATAGTTTTTTCATAGTTTTTTTTAATGGCACAAACAACTATGTAAACCATTTTTGAGCTGACCTAAAGATTGAATTACGATATTTTGGAGATAAGGATGAGTCTTAAGTTGAAATCCCTATGAAGTACATGCAACCAATTAGGAAAAGGGAATGACTAAGAAGAAAAATGGATGAACCATAGCTACTTATTCATACCTAACCCTAAGTCACATAGGTCTTCTTAAGGATGAAAAACCCTAAACTATCTAAGGAGTGTAGAAGGAGCAAAGAGAAGTTTTCATGTGCAAATAGAGCATTCATGGTGGCTAAGAAATTGTGAATTGTAATTGCATTATAGAATAGTTGAAGCAGAATAGAGAAATGGAAAATTATATACCATTGTAATTGCATTGCAAAATCAGTTAAAGGATCAAGAAGGATCAAGAATATATTAGTTTAGAGGTGGTCATTCATCAAGCAACAAAGTGGTAATTGCAAGATCAATACTAAGTCATTCTACCAGATGAATCAGTTAAATCTCTTAACAGAGTAGTCCTAATAGGTTGTATTGAAATCCTCTAACAAGGTGCTTACTTAATTGTGATTTGAAGTCTTTTTAATAGGAAAACTTTTAATAGGGTATAGAAATCCTTTAATAGGGTAAGACCTAACATTCTTTGTAAGCCTTTAATAAGGTAGAGCTTTCATAGGGTAGATCATGTTTCACGATCAAACAGTGTAACCTTCATTGGATATACTTTATTACTATAGTAGTGAAGATTTGTGGGTGTCATCCCCACCCCAATTTTACCTTCTCATTGGAGGCTTTCTGGGTAATCATATTTAGTTTCATATATGTGTGAATGTTTACTAGATTACATGTTTTAAATGTACATGCTTTACATGGTATTTTTAGTTTACTTAGTGAATGTATGAGATGGATGTGTGGTGAATTTTTTTATGGGTCAAAGTTTAAACTACTAATTCACCCCTTCCGCCTCTCAAAAGTTTACCTTTCCTATTATAATTCTAACAAAATATATCTCTTTTGTGGTTACTTTTCATTATAGCAGATCAAACATCTTATCTGAATTAGTTTGCACTAGAAAAGGCCTCCCTAGGAAGAAATACATTTATTTTCAACTGAGTAGATTCTAGTAGGTCACAAGATTACCTAGAACCTTGGAGCTAATCCTAAATTATCTTTTCAAGAGAGGAGTTTGAAAGTATTACTATCATTAAGAATCATGGAAAACATCTCAATACCGAGTTAAGGTATTGTATGATCTAATAGATGCATTCATGTTATGGTTTATGGGTATAAATCTAATTAGCATTAAAATATTTATATGTATATTTGGACCTTCGATAACTAATTTAGTCCCCCTCTTAATTATTTTAAAGAATTTGAATAATTGGTATCAAAGTCATCGATGCTTCAGAGGAAATAGTTTGAAGGAACTAAGAGCTAAAGATAAAGATGTATAAAAGGGAGGTCCCCAAATTGAACAAGGAAAAATTTCTTGCATGAAAAATTTTGATGAAGCTACACCTAGGAAGTCATAGAGACTATGCTCAATCTACCATTTTCTACCCTAAGTGACTTAAGTTTGATGAAATCAAATATTGTTGCACCACAGAGAAGATGTTAGATGCTATACAAAAAATTTATAGAGGAAATACAAATGTTTTGAGAGCCAAATCTAAAAGTCTAAGAGGGAAGTTTGATGACATGATAATGCAAGAAGGTGAGAACATTTTTGATATTGCACTAGACTAAAAGATGTTGTGAATGCTATTATAGGAGCTAATGATATCATTGATGATGAGACTATAATCAAAAAAATATTAAGAATGCTACTACCTATCTATGTTATTAGATTTTCTACCATATAAAAACTAAGATGCATACTTGGTAGTAATTTAATCCTTGAAGGATAGATGAGTAGACTCGCTGCATTTTAACTCTCTAATTTTCATAATTTCAAAATTGAAAATGTTGAATCTATTTTGAAAGCTAAAATTTCATTAAAGGAACCTAAAGATAAAATAAAAGGGTGAAATATGTTTCTAGTGAAAGTGATATTAATGAGGAGTATGTAGAATATCTTGCAACATTGTTGGCAAGGAGATTTCATAGAGGCAGAGGAAAATTCAAGGTAAGCTACCTATCATGTTCTTTAATGAGGTTGGTCATATTTCTACTAGATGTCCATAGAAGAATAACAATAGAAGTTGAGACAAACACAAAAGTAAAAGATATGAGAACAACAAACATTATAAAGACAAAGAAAAGAAGTATTGCTACATTGCTAAGGAGGAAACTAAAGCTGAATCTAATGACCATGATGATGAAGTGGTATATGTTTCTATGAAGGATGATTATGATGAGGATGAGGGAACTACACTAGTATCTTATGTGAACAAGAGTGATAGATTTATCATTGATACTAGATGCTCACATCACATGTCTAGAGATAAAAGTAAGTTCATTACCCTTGATTATTACATGGTAAAAGTATAATATTCAGTAATGATCCACCATATCTAATAAAAGCTAAAGTATCAATAAAATGAGTAGAAAATATCATGAGTTACAATGGTTATTATCTAGAAGGACTTAACTATAACTTTTTTGAGTGTGTCATGACTGAATAGTTCACATTGCAAAATTGAGTTTGAGAACAAGAAAGCAAATATCTATGACATTGATGGAAAACTAATTGGAAATAGAGATTTGACTAGAGCTAATCTATGTTATCTTGACATGAATGATGCTACTTGTCTTGTTTTAGAGTTCCATGATGTGTGACAATGATACAAGAGGTTATGTCATGTTAACATTGATAACTAAATCAATATCGATAAGATGAAATGAGTTAGAGGCTTGCCTAAACTGAAGAAACCTAACAATAAGATTTGCAAACAATGTTAGTTAGCAAAGATGACCAAATATAGTTTTAAACGTAAGACTCACTCTTGTAAAGAAATTCTAGAATTAGTTCATATTGATTTGTGTGGATCAATTGATGTGCAATGTTACAAAGGTGACATGTATATTATAATATCTTGTGATGATTGTTCTAGGATGATGACAATCATATTTCTAAAATAAAAATCTAATGCTTTCCAAATGTTAAACTAGTAGTTCATAAGAGTTGAAAAGGAGGACATTAAATAGCTTAAAATGTCTGAGATCTGATAGAGGTAGAGAATTTACATCAAATGAGTTTTAGATATTCTATAATGATAGAGGAATCAAGATATAGACTTCTACACCTAGGACCCCTCCACAAAATGGGATTGTTAAAAGGAGTACCATATATGTAGTGGACTATGCTAGAACACTCATGATGGAGAAGAATGTTTCCTTGAAATACTAGAGAGAAGCTATAAGTACAATTATCTATACCTTGAACTGTGTACAAGTCAAGAGAGATATTTATTTTACACCTTTTGAACTATGGTATGGATACTTACCCAATGTAAAATATTTAAAGGTATTTGGAAGAAAGTGCTACATTCTTGAGGACTTCATGAATGGTAAACATGATGCTAAAAGTGAAGAAGGTATATTCCTAGGCTATTCCACAAGAAGTAAAGCTTATTGGTGTTTAAATACCAACACTAAAAAAATTGTGGAAAGTGCAAATATGAAGTTTGATGAATATATAGAGGTACATGAAGTTAAATCTATGATTGAACCTGAAGATTTCAAATCCTTTGTATACCTTTATGAAGGTATTCCTACTAATGAAGGTTTTGTGAACCAAGCTGTAAATAAACAGAAACACGTTTCAGTGACTATTGAGTCACATACAATGAATGTAAAATTGCATTCAAGAACCAAGTTGCTTTTAGGAGCAAAGTTCTAGATAGAAGCTAACATACAATATGATTATGAGATAATTGTACATGAATGTAATGTAAATTTGCATGATAGAGAAGTACATAGTGATTATTAAATTGATAGACACATTGAAGAAAGAAGAGTAGAACCAAGACTATCAAAGTATGTCAAAAGACATCACCTTGCTGAAAAAATTATTGGAGATAAAGAAGCTAGACCAATGATGAGTAATATGTTGATAAATGATAAAAAAAATTTGAGCATGCATGAGCCCAAGTCAATGAAAGATGCATTAGATAAGGAGGACTATAGTAAAGCCATTAAAGAAGATATTGATTAGATTGAAAATAACAAAATATGGACTCTAGTACCTAGACTAGAGAATAAGCATGTAATTGGAACCAAGTTGGTGTACATAAACAAGTTAGATGAGAATGGTGAAGAGAATGGTTAAGTTAAAAGGAATAAGGAGAAATTATTTTTCAATGAGTATGCAAAAGAAGAAGAAATTGAATACAGAGAAACATTTTCCCTATTTGCAAGATTGGAAGGAATAAGAACTCTACTTGTGCACTATATATAGAAAGGTTTCAAAGTTTATCAAATGGTTGTGAAGTCAGCATTGCTGAATGGTATATTAGAAGAAGAGGTTTACATAGAACAACCAAAAGGATTTTTTGATCCAAACAATAAGAATATGGAATGTATACTACACAATGCTTTATATGGTTTAAAGCAAGCCCCAAGAGCATTGTATGAAAACCTTTACAATTATCTTATGAAGATTGGTTTTGAGAAGACCTATGATAACACAAATTTTTATTTAAAGAAAGAAAGAGGTAAAGGTATTTTACTAGCTGATTTTTTTGTTAAAGATATCATATTTGGAGGTCAAAAGGCATTATGTAAGACATTTACAAATGAAATGAAGAAATAATTTGAGATGTATATAGTTGGAGAGATCAAGTTCTTTGTTGGTTTGTGAGTATATCAAATGAAATATGGGATATACATTACTTAGTCTAAGTATGTGAAGGAAATACTAAAAGCTTCTAGATTGGAGGATTCAAAACCAATTAGCAGTCCTATGATAATAGGACATAAACTTTCAAAGAATGATCAATTTGGTGAATTGAATCAAACATTTTACAGGTTTATGATTGGTAAATTGCAATATTTAGTACATTATAGACCTAACATTGCATTAGCTATTGGGATTGTTGCAAGATTTTCTAAAAATCCTAAGGAAAATCATTTGATGGATGCTAAGAGAAACATGAGATATTTGAACAAAACTGAATATTATGATCTATATTACAAGAAAAATGACAAGTTTGAGTTAAGAGCCCATATAGATGTTGATTGTGTTAGAAAAATTTATGATAGAAAGGGTACAAGTGGTGGAGAATTTTTCTTAGCAAAGAGATTGGTCACTTGGACTAGTAAGAAGAAAAATTGTAGATCTCAAACTACTGTTGAAGCTAAATATGTGACTCTTTTAGTAAATTGTACAAATGTGGTATGGATCAAATAGCTACTCAAAGGCATAAAGGGGGAAACTACTAAACTTGTGGTACTTTATTGTGATAATAGAAGTGCTATAACATATCAAAGAATTGTGTGATGCACACAAAGACAAAGAACATTGTAATCAAGTATCATTACTTGAGAGAGTTGGCTCAAGACAAAGAAGTGAGGATGAAATATGTGAATACAAATGAATAGATAGTTGATATATTTACAAAAGCTTTACCTAAGGATTCACATGAATATCTTAGGGGTAAACTAGGGCTGATAACCCAATCCCAAGCTACTTAAGAAATATGAGTAGTGCCTTACATAAACTAAGTTTAATATTGTATCTTACAACTTGATGCATTGGATCTTACTTTTGTAGCTACCTAAAATAATGGAGCAGCTGAATTAGAAGATTTATAATCATATAAAAAGTATCAAAGGGAGAACCTAAATTGATTATATTTGCATGAAAAAATCACAAGTCTTTGGCATTGTTGTCAAAGAGGCAGAGGTAACCTAAAATGGAATAGATATAGGGAGAAGTAACCTAAAAAGGAAGAAATATAGGCAGAAGTAACCTAAAGAGGAAGAAATATCTATGAGGGAGAAATCATATCAGAGAAAACTAGATTAAGATTGTTGTCAAAGAGGGAGATTGAAGGAGATTGACAAATTTTACATTACCCTATATAGAGGAAGGAAATATACTAATAGAGGGATAAATTTCAAAGATATTAGTTTCCTTTTTGTATTGTTATTGGTATTAGTTTTCCATTAATGCCAAATAGGGAGATTGTTGAAAAGAGATTTTTTTGAGGTATGAAACCTTTAATGGAACAATAACTATTTTTTCAATGATGTCAAACCTGCTACCTATTGGTGAGATAATTTCTTTTTGGTTTGAATATTATCATGTGGTTGATTAATGAAGAGGATTTGAAAAGAGGAGATAACAAGAGAACCTAGAGAAAGGTTTAGTTATTTGGTGTATAAAAGGAGCACTATGAGTAAGTAAGACATTGATAATAATTTAAAGTCTAAAATGAAAGATTACGCAAGCAAAGATATGAAGAAGATCAAGTGAGTAAAGTGCTTTGCAAGCCTTGCTAAGAATTGAGTGCAAGTCAAGCAGAAGATAGTAGAAGTCGAGAAGAAAATAGTAGAAGTTAAGTAAAAATCAATAGGTGTCAAGAAAAGAATAAAAATAGTGCAAGGTGAGTGAATGTTAGTATATGTTGAGGAAAGTTTAGTTGGTGTTGGGCATCAGTAAAGTTTAGTGCTTTTTGAGTGAATTCTTGTTGGCCAAGTGACAGAACACTATGACTATTGAGTGATAACATATTGATGTCGAGTGATGGTAAAATATTTGATCAACTATTTATTGAATCTAAGATAACTAATTTGACTTCTTGAATTATGTGAAGCATGAGAAGGATAACTATGATGAGCTAGTGGCAAAAAATTCAATTTAAAACATTTTGAGTTGAATTTAAGGAAGATTCCAGAGGAAGAAATATAGAAAATTTGGTAGATTCATTGAATCCTACCTAACCCTAAAATAGGTGATTATGGTTAAGTAGCAAAATATCTAAATTCTCTATTTATAGAGATAGATAGCCAAAAGAAAAGATTGTCATGTTCAAGAAGCTAAGGAAGATAAGGCATGTAAGGTATTGCTTCATCTAGTGGCTAAATAGAATAGATTGTTTTTGGCATGTTGAGAAAGAAAACATAAGGGGATGGATTCTTGAATGGTGAACACACTATTATAAATGAAGAGTATGAATGCCAAGGAGAATGGAGGATTAAAACATAGATCTATAATCTACAAGAGAGTTGTAAGTTTTTATCAAATCAAGTCATACTATTGCTTTCTAACAATTGTACTAGTGTAGATAAAATCCTTTGCATTATTTTTGACCTAAACGTCATTTGTAAATCCTTTAACTAGTTGGGGTAAAATTACAAAGCTATGTCACTTTTTAGGATGAGTTATTAGAATTCCTAAATTTGAGTATTTCTATCTAAAAATAAATATTGTTCAAACATATGATCTAGATAAATTCATTTTAGCTAAGTTATATATGGTGTCATACTTTCCAATTAGAAATGTCTATTAAATGTAGGTTTTATACTAGCTTGTATTCAATTACTGAAGAAATAAAATTATTTTAGAGAACTAAAATTTCAATAAATCTTACTATTTTATATAATATTTTTTTAATAACATATAAAAACCATTTTATAGAACCCAAAGAAAAGAATATTTTTATATAGATTTTATAATGTTTTAATTAGATATAGTATATTGTAATTAAAAAAATTTATAAGAATGTATTTTAACACTTTAAAATATGTCAATTTTTAGAAAGAAGGAAATATTAAATCATATAAAAAAAAAAAAACTATATTACATTCTAGAGGAGAGAGTCCCCTTCTAGAATGTATAATGTATCTTCTAGTTAGAATAGATTTATTTCAAAAAATGTGGTATTTTAATGTATCTTCTTCCTCTTGATCAAGAAGTTGAAGAGTAGTTTTTAACAAGTGCATGACTTTAAACACAACATCCACCAAAGTGGTGAAATTTAGGTTCAGGTTCAAGAGTGTCTTCTCAAAATTCCTAAAATCCTCTTTAAGATTCATTAGATTCTCCTCCTGCAAGATATGAACCTACTTAACATTCTCTAACCAAAGAAGGGCTTAATAAAATTTGGGGAAAGGGAAGGGGGTGAGGGGAGGGCAGGGGGGTTAAAAGGGATCCATATCCTTAGCAAGGGATTTGGGATGATAGGAAAAGGATGAAGGAAACGATAGACCTTGATTAATCAAGGGGGAAGTGGCCTTCATGGGGGAAAATTCTTTCAACCCCTAATCGCCCTTCATTGTAATAAGGTTCATTGTCTCTATTCTCAGAATTGATATAGGCATGCAAGATCACCTTGCACATTATTGAATCATCCTTAGGAGGGAGGGATTTAACACTATCTAGTTGTAAGCCATCTTTATCATTTTCAATATAATTTACCCTCATCGCTATCTAATTTTTCTAGGCTCTATTCTCATTTTTTTGACATTCCTTAGACTAAGACTCAAACTACACCTCATCTAGATTGACTTTATTATCTATTATTATCTTCTTTAAAGGGTTAGAAGAAATTTTGTGGGGCTGTCCATTCCCCGCAATGAACTCTAGTATAGGCCCCCCATAACAAATAGACAAATCTAGCATTGGGTTAATCTTTGAAAATACATATAGAGGGAGACCTTAATTTTTTCCACTCAATGATAGGGAATCGTATGAGACCTATGGGGAGGGGGTGATGAAAGAAAATGCAAAAACATGGTTGATATAACACACAAGAGGGTAATAAGATGATGTTGCAGATAGAGGAGAAGGAATGCTAAAATTTCTATTGGTAAAAAATTAGGCATTGGCAAAGGATAGTAATTTTTTTCCTTCCTCCCTACACATTCTAACCTATCTAATGGAAGCTTCAAGATGACATAGTTAAAAGAATGGAATGGAAATATTATCAATGTAAAAAAAAATTAAGAAAGGTAAAATGGCAGTAGTAGCTTCCCCTAAACAAGTCTTCTAGAGTCAAACACTTTATAATAAAAAATTAGACATATTTCCACTACTCTAAGAACTTTTCTCTATCAAATCCCCTATGCATGCAAACTAGATCTTCATCAACCTTAAAAAATTGTTCTAGATTGGTTGTATTGACAACTGTCTAGTACTCCTTTTCCATTTCCCACCATTTAGAGAAATCCTAGTGACCTAAGTAATAACGTCATTAATCTTGAATATGATGCCAGTAATAGTGACTTTTTTACCCTTCTAGGTATTCACAAGCTGAATTGAAAACATTTCACCATGCCCTTCCATATGTTGAATTAAATGAAGAATCCTACCATCAACCATGGTCATCTAGGGAAAAGGTTCTGATGTTACATGTCTTCAATTTGTGTGGGTTCCACACTCATCATTTGACCACCCATATCAACAATAAATCCAATTGTTGGAGATGTTCCAATATGAATTTAGTAATGTTATATAAATTAAATATGAGGTAGAATATATAGAAACTCACCTAGTTATACTATTATGTTCTTGTGAAGTTACTTAAATGTGTCCCTTCACATAAATCCCTTCCCATTAAATGGTTAGTCAAATTGAGATAGTATAAATACACACTGTGGCACTACTTAGCCACATGTAAGGAGCATTTGGACTAAACCATAACCCAATTTTTAATTTTTAATATCAAGAAAAATATATAAGGTATGATCTTTAAGGTTAAAATTAATATGGAATCCTAGAGTGTACTTGGCACCATCTCCCCAAATCTTTCTCAAATACCATTGATAGTAATGTGAAATTAAACCCAAGTTGAAATAATAATGACTAGGTTCCAACCATACATCTTTAAAATCTCTAAAAAAATCCAATTAAAATCTAGCTCTAGTGAGCTAGTTGGAGACTTTATATAGCTCTATTTCCATTTAGAGTGTTATGTAAAAATTCTCTCTTAATGAAAGTTTAAATTTTTACTGGGAGAGATGTCATTTGCTGCAAATAACCCACCCCATCAATCTCTATGCCAAGATATTTTATATTTTCTACCACCCTATTTCCTTCCCCAAATGTTTATTGGCTCCTAGTTTCCTCTACCCTATCTAGGATAAGCATGAAATTTACCAAAACACTAACCAAATATCATCCCATTATCAACTAGTGATTGACATTATTGATAAAACTTGGAATCCCCATCCACCCATATCTTGTTCTTCCACATGAAAGTGTGGAGTGAAATAAAATAGCTAAAAACTCCTCCATGTTGTTTGACTTGATGCTAAAGTTACCAAAAAAAGCCAAGATAAAATTCCTACAGCTATCTTTGACAATTATACTAAGAGAAACCATACAATCTTAACTAGCACCATCAAAATTCATCTTGAGCCAATCAATGAGGGATAGAATCTATTACATAATAGCCATATCCATGTGGTTTGAGTTGTCATAATTGTAGACAGAGTCAAGAAGCAATCATTCTAGGACCACATGACAATCCCATGGGGAAGGAGGGTTAGAGTGTTTCTTCAAACTTAAAACACTAATATTTTCTTGTAGCAATTTGACAACAATGAGAAAAAAAATACACCCTCAAATTTAGTTATGTCTCTAAATATCTTATTATTCCTTTCCATCCAAATATTCTAGTAGGTATGTAGGGGGATTGATTTCCAAGGGAGTAGGGAGGGAAGATGATAACTATGAATCTTTCTATCTATCACAAACTATTGAATACTCCCTCAAACACCCAAGATCTTTGAAACTTCTTTGGATTCCAACCCATATTTCTAAGATAAAAGGGATGGGACAAAGAGGTGATAAATTTCCTCCTCTACTAGCATTCAAAGGACACATCTTTTGGGTAGAAGAAAGCCCCTCCTAAAATTATCAATAGGAATAAAAATTAATGTACTATCACCCACCAAAAGAAGTTAATTTTGGGTGTTATTTGCTCTATGAAAAATATTTTCTAGCAGAGAGGAAGGTCCTTCGATCACATTAACAAGATATATGATATTTGGACAAAGAAATCACCAAACTAAAATATCATCCAAACAAATCTTATCTTGAGTGGGATAAACATGGATTGTAGATATTTTAACCAAATTCCAAAGTTCCCTCACTAACTCAATCTGCTAGGGAGACCACCTAAATTTTTTTTCCATCCTGATTTCCATGCATGACATGAAGAGATGTAATACATGACCAACAATCAAAATTATCCTTCAGATTCTTCATAACATGAAATTTTTTTTAGAAAAAAGGAGGCTTCCATCCCATCCAATAACCCACCTAGAATGTGATTTTAGTGAGGAGCACCATATTTAGATATCCCACCTTTATAAAGCCAAAAGCATCCAAAGTTTAAGGTTTGAAGATAGTGTCCCAATTGACTAGACTGATCCTAAATTTCTCCTCCAAGATAGTTCAAACAAAATTCATTTGGATCTTCTCCAAAAGCATTCTTGTAGAGTTAGAAATTTTAAATAAGGAGAGAAAATAGACCAAGATAACACAAAGAGAAGTTGTAAGGAGTTTTATTTTTCCCACATTACTAAGAAATTTTCCTTTTCCACATGCAAGCTTCTTTTATAATGTCTTGTAAATAGAGTTCTAGAATTTTTTTGTGAGGAAGACCCAAATAAGTCTCTTGAAGGGTAGACACATTGAATCCCAATGTATGCATAGTTCAATCTTACAATTTCGACTTAGCAGTGGAGAAATACAATTTTATTTTCTCAAAGTTGAAATGTTGCCCAAAGATGTGTTCATAAAAATCCATGAGTCCCATCCATTGCCCAACTTCAATAGCCAAGGAAATGTTAAAGAAGAGGGTTCCATCCATGATTTATTGTTTTAAACCCTGTGGGGGAGAGACATAACCACTTTAATCTAGTATAATACTCCCTACTTAGATTTACAAATAAATATTCTTCCCAAGACCTCCACCACCATAATAAAGAGGCAATAGAAAAGGGGATCCTCCTTATGTAAACCCCTTCTAAAGATGAAGGAGCCCCAGGGAGTTCTATTTGTGATCACATAGAGTTCATTCATCTATATTATCATTCTCATCAATTTAATAACTCTTTTATTAAAGCCAATTTGAGTTATAGAAACAAATAGTAAGTTCTAGTTGATTTTGTCTTAGGATTTGAAGATATCCAATTTTAGGGCCATCCTTGGCCATCTACTTCTTTCCTTATGGTGAATGATCTCATGAGTTGAGATAGCCACATCAACAAACTGTCAACCTGAGACAAAACCTTTCTTGGTGAGGCCAATATTTTCATCCATTAGAGGTCCGATATGATTGGTTAATAAATTAAGGAATACTTTGTAGAAAATATTACACAAGATGATAGGTCTAAAGTCTAGTATGGAATTAGGCTCCTAAATTTTACACTGGTACATTTGCCCTTGATTTTTTACCAAGATATTTGACCAAAGATCATTTTGGCTAATGATTTTAATTTTTTTTTTCTTATATGTCTAGAAACTATCAATTTTTTACATTACATAGGTTTTTTTATTTTCATCTAGTAGAGGTTCGATATGTTTGGTTAAAAAATTAAGGAATACTTTGTAGACAATATTACACAAGATGATAGGTCTAATGTCTAGTATGGAATTAGGCTCCTAAATTTTACACTAGTACATTTGCCCTTGATTTTTTACCAACATATTTGACTAAAGAACATTTTGGCTAATGATTTTTTTTTTTTCTTATATGTCTAGAAACTATCAATATTTTACATTACATAAGTTTTTTTATAAAATTTTTGATGGCAACTAAGGTTATTATGGAAATTTTAATGAAATCACACTAATACATTGAGCATCAATTTTTTACCTTCATTTTTTTTATCTAAGAGCCTTTAATAAATTTTAAAATAATTATTTTTTAGTTTAAATCAATTGGCTTTTTTAAATTCTTTTTTTTTTAAAGATTCGTTGTTGGTCCCAAATTGGACCAAACCTAACTTTCTTGTGAAAATTTTGACAAACACAAGATCATAAACAAAAAAAAAGAAAAGAAACACACTTCATTTTTTGGGAAAATTGCAGGTAGGAGGTTTGGCTAACACTATGTGCATTGCTTAATTATAGAGGCAAGGAAGTGACATTTCTATTATCCTTCTATGCTCTAATTGACTATTATGCACTTTCATAGTTGCAAAGGAATATTTGATCCTAACCTTACAATGTAGAAGACATTAGGGCATGCAAAAATGTCATGTAGAAAATGTTAGGGTTTCATTCATTTCTCTTTGATTTAATACAACTCTTGGATATTATTTCTATAATTAATATCAATTTCATGCCCTAAATTTACCAAGGTAAACACAACTAAATTTTTTATTTTTTTATTTTTTGAAAGCATGTATCTTAGTTTTCGACGTCAGTGCCAATATATCTTTTAATGTTAATTGACAATCTAGATATGACAAAATGGATAAGTGATGTTTCATTTTTTATTCACAACCTATCCTTGAGGTGAAATACTACAGATCAAATTGGGAAGCACAATTTCTGCATCAAATGTTGCTAAAATGGTTCCATGGTTGTTTTGATGAAGATGTTTTACAACATAGTATTTTACATTGTTTAACATTTATCCACTTTCCAAATTTTGAAATGAATTACTATTTACCAATCTTTTAATATTATCTGGAAGTCATCCTATAATGATTAAATGTAATAAGTAAGGAATGCATAGAGATCCAATTGAGAATAATGATTTTCTTATCAACTATAATCATTACTCTTAACTATGAATCTTTTTTTATGTCTCAAATAAATAAATAAATTATATTCTAACTATAAAACATCATCTATTACCCACTATTAAAAACATTGTCATTACATATTCTCATCCATCCACCAATATTTATTTATATAAATCAATTGCTCTATGATTACTATACTAATCCTATAATCTAATGTGTTATTCACTATAAAAAATTAATCTATAGCATAGTTACTCTATAATATATTAAATAAGTCATAATAATTCCCAATTAATGAAATGCATTCCTAACTATTCCATACATTATTTAGGAAATTTACTCCTAATCATAATTTTTTTACTTGTCAGAATTCCATGTCCCAACATTACCCTACACATGTCCTCATCCCATCTTAACCAATGTTTACCTTATTATAAAATTGAAAAGAGTCTACATCCAGATATCCCCTTTTTACCCCTAGTCTAACACCTTTTTTACAAGGTGGTTATCCTTTGGTTGGGCAGCCATCTTCCCATCACCCAAGATGGACACTAAGGGGAGACTTTTTCTGACTTTATGTCAGTGTCAATATATGACATGAACTTTCATAAGATGACTTTTGAAGAGGGGAAGATGTTATTCTATGTTGCTTGTTTTATCTTTGTTGTTTTAACCAAAGTTCATGCTCCCACCACTTGGCGCCTAGAGAGATACAAACATTTCATGATTGAACAAGTTCTTTTAAGGAACATCACACTTCACCTTAGAAAAAATGCATTACTCAAGATCCAAGATGGAAGGTGGCTTGGGCTTTAACACTGACTTATGTCAATAATTTTTTCCCCCTCATGATTACTTGTCACATGCACCTAATTTCTCCAAGGAAAGGTAAGCACTTGGGTGGGTGTGGTTTTATATATATGTATTTTTATATTTGGATTTACTTTATTATTTGGTGGGGATTTTATAGGGTACTTCCTAGTTTTTTGTTAAAAATATTGAGTGTCTAGGTTTATTTTCTTTTGATTTCATATAGACATAATTTGTGTGTGTGTGTGTGTGTGTGTGTGTGTGTGTGTGTGTGTGTGTGTGTGTCTATATATATATATATACATATATTTTGTTATTTTCAAATATGATGATCTGAGGATCACGGGATTAGTATGGCATCTTCCTACAAACAATCTAGGGAGTAAGTTATTATTACTATTTGAGCCTTACTATTAGTACATGTGTTCTTATCATTAAAAAAAATTTCAAGCACAAGATTCCTAGTATATCGTCTTGATTAAAATATTACTTTGTAATCTAAGAGAGGGAACTATTATCTTTTCCCATACATTTTCTAGAGGCTTAATGTGGACCTACAGGCTTGTCTTCTTATGGATTTTGAACTATGTATTCATTTCCAAACTATGTTCCTCTTATCCTGCCATGGTATTTTAATGCATATGTTTTGAGAGTGTACTATTGTTACCTAATCTATGAATTTTATTAGGACTTGAAAGGCCAAAAGGACTAATTTTCATGAACATGAAATGGACTATGATATCTTCCTTGCATTATAATGAATGCATAACATATACATTTACACTATAACCACTTATGTATTAAATCAAATCATTCATTACAAGAAAAATTACAACCACTATGAAAGATTTACGCTAATTGAATTGTAAAGAGAATTTTTTCTTTTACATGATTTCTCATATTACATCAATCACTCAATGTAAAGACTTACAATGAATAATTCTTTACAACACAACTTCTCAATACACCTTTTCAACAAAATACAATAATCTGAAATTTTCATTTTACATCACATTGAAATAACAATGGAGACTTAAAATCACAACACTTTTAAGATGACATGAAACATTTGTCCCCCTTTACACACTTGAATCTTTTCAACTTTATCAAGGGTGAAACCCTAATGTCTTCAAGGAATTCATCTTCACAAAACCTACATATACACACAATCTAGGAACCATGGAGGCTCACCTCCCATCCTAAGCTTCTTTGAAGCCACCCACTGAGTAGGGGAAATAAGTCCAAATGGGCTATGCACACACAACATTTTCCAATGCATAAAACATATTACATAACACAAAAAAATCCCTCCCATGGCTTACACATTGATTCTCCATTAGAATCATTGAACATAGGGTCAAGGTGTGCTTTCAAAAAGGAGACTTTCTATATCATCACATATCTGCAATAAATAATTTTCATTCCCTTTCAAGGATTTCACAAATCAACAATTTCATGACCTTTCATGGCTTTCACAAATATCCTCCAACATACCACCATTAACTATGGCACCCTTGAATACCTATACTCCATAAGCTTCCTTTCTACATGATCATGTTCCTTATCACCCTCAAAGCAAGATATGAATGACTATGGCATACAATGGAGCCCATACTCCAAGGTTCTCAACTATATTTTGATCCCAACCAAGCCCTTCACCCTAGACTTCTCTTCTCTTCCCAAAGGTTGAGTAAAGCCCTCACACCCATAACAACACTTGACATTCAACTCCAAAACAAGGAGATTCAAGCAAGAAGAACACCAATAAATTCACATGAACACACTACACATTTACATTGTCACAACTCCATACCAAAATCTACAATACAAAGATTCATCACACAATGTATGATTCCAAGACACATACTCCATGCTTGAAGATTTCTTTTACAATACTATAAGAAAGGAAAATGAACATGGTTCGAATCACCAACCTTGGTCCAAGCTAAAGGAAATTATAGTTGTAGTAGAGCTCCCTTAATCTCCGTCCAAAACCTTACTATCTCTAAACTTAGAGAGTGGGTGAACACCCACTAATTTGACCAAGACTCTCTAATAATTACTTCCCAATAACTAATTTCAGCAAGGACATCAACTCACTTTCTCTTACAAACTTGTCTCCCTCTAAGTTCTCTATATTTGTCTTAGTGGGAGCATGGGAGAAACACATGTGACAACTCTAATTTCAAATTGGTGTAAGAATGCATGGGTAAAGGGACCCCTAGGCTGTCTAGGTACTCACATGGTCAAAATTAGGTCCCTAACATGATGTGCTATCATATGGGTAACTTATTTTCACCTAAGAGACACTTTGGGACCAGCTAATGACCCCCTCAAAACCCTACCCAAGTAAAATTTTTGAAATTCCATTGATTGTGACCCATCCTATCCCTTGTCAAGTGGGTTTACTTACTCATTAACAAGGTAATTAGTTCTAGGGTAAAATGCCACCATGATCAAAACCCTAAATGACATGTCATTCCACACAAAATTCACAAGTGTCAAGTGACACATAAAAGCACATTCCACATCACCACGACATGTTCCTAATGCATCTTTATGATTAAAAATCTCAACATATAAGTAATTTTACATTTATGAAATAAAATACATCACAATGAGGCCTTTAAATCTTCCAAAGATTCGCCTTGGTTAAACTATATTCACATAAGTTTGAAACTTGTTCTCCCTCCCCCAAGAATTTCCATGGTTCCACTTCTTGCACATTAACTTGAGCATTAGTAGTCCAAGGAGGTAATATAAAATATGTATTGTTAATTCATATAATCTCAAATTTTATGTAATCGATATTAACATAATTCAATCAAATTCCCTTTCTTGATCATTTCAAATAAATCATTCAAACTATTAAAATACCAAAATTTGCATATCATAAACCATCATAATCAAATTTATATTAATCTACATATCACATTAAATCATAATCATCATAATCAACTTAACATTTCACATCACATATTAATCTAATTCAATCTTGTCCTAAAGTTGTATCCATATGTGTTTGATCATTTCATTCACAATATTAGGTTCATAGTACATATCATAGATGTAGAATACTACTATAAATGTCAAAATATCCAAATCCTAAATATGAGAATGTAACATATTCCCACTTAAACATCGCAATTTTTACATTAGAAGTATTTTTGAATTTCTACTTCTATCAAAGAAAAGGATTAGAACATGCACGAGATCATTAATTATATCATTTAGGTCTTAACTATGCAGATGTAAGTATAGATCATCAAAATGCAAACATAACCCTATGGTTTTGAAAGTATATCAAAACATCAAATTAGGAGGATCATAATGCAAATATGTCATCTATACTATGATGGATTAGTTGAGGCCTCACAATCAACAAGCACATTGATCTACATATCGAATTTCTCAATGTTTTTCTTGATGTCATAGTTGTAAACAATAATGCTAAGGAGCCACCCAAAGTTGTAATAGTAAATTAGGTCTCTAGAATTTTTCCTAATGATTTCTTCTGATGTTTTTTTTCTTGTTTTACTAGTAAGACTCTTACATATATCTATAATATTTAGTCTTTCTATATATATATAGTATTGATTGTAGGCATGAGGGTTTCATCGATCACATAGTGGATTATCACATCGATATATTTCCACAAATTCTTACAAATATGCAACTAGGCATCATGACTCTTAAATATAAGTGGATCATAAAGTTTAGAATGTTAATGATAAAACTATGATATTTACATCCAAAAGGACTCACAATCACTGACTGATCTATGGTAATGTAATGTCTCTTTTAATGGGTTCTTGTTTCAAACTGTATAACTTATCAAATTTGTATACAACTTATGTTATTTATATTAACATCAACATTCTATGTTTTTTCATAAAACTATGTTATTTTACTTACAAGGTATGGTATTTCTTTAAAATGTAGAGATGCACATACATCAAACTATAATGTTCTTAAAATACCAAGCCAAAAAGTAGCATACTAAAATTTAAGAACTCATAGCCTTCCATTTATATAATTCAAATTAAAATACAAAATGGGGATATTATATGACAATATATTCAAGCTCTTTTTCCTTTCATTAGTAATGGTGTAAATATTCTAGTGTCACTAGAATGTTCACATGAAAAAAGAAAATCTTACAAGTGATATAAAGTCTAATTTACTCTACAAACCTCTTAAAGAATTCTTGCTACTTCAAAACACTACAAAAAATCATCTTATGAAATTTCTTTAATGTTAGTATCCATCACTAAAAAATGTTGGTTGCAATTCATTGAGTAGTAGAATGCCAATTTAGGCATATGTAGTATTACCAATTTTAAGAGGCCTTTACTACATGGACATACTCTATGTTCATACTTCTATAACTCTAAACTAAATAAAGGTTCTAATAAAGGAACAATATGATTTCATGGCTTAGAAAAGATGTATTGGAAGCCCTCTAATAAATGAATTATTATGGTTGAACGGGGAGCCCAAAAAGTAAATAAGAAAAGCTATTTCCTCTACAATATTAATATTTAGCTAAATGATAATATCCAAACTACATCCTTTTCACTTACCTAACTTGCAAAAAAATAATTGTGAGGAGCCAAAGAAATAAGTTTTTACCTACACACTTTTCTTGGTTTATCTAACATAGAATTTCTTTCCAAGCTTGAGTTTTTTAAGAAAATGAATTTCATTATACCATATAGAATCCAAGATACCTACAACCTATAAGATATGTATAGAAAGAAAAGATAGTGCCTAATTTTGAGCATATAAACTTCCTAGCATAAATAAATATCAATATATCGGGGAAACAAGGAAATGCCATGTAATATTCATAGAAAAGTCATAAAAAATTGTTAAAGATAAGAACCATTTTTTTTTGATAAATTTTAATTGTATTATGATAAACTAAAAAAATTAATTTCCTCTAGATTAAAAATACATGGAAATGTTGCATGGGAATGATGTTGGCATTACATCATATTTTTCATTAGTGACAACACTTATTTGATTCTGGATGCTTACCGAGCTCATCACTCAATCTACAATTTATACTGATCATTCAGTGGCTACCTTGTAAGATTAGTAGTTAAGTAGTTTACATTGAGCATTCCAAAAACTACTCAGTGAATATAGCTAATGTGAAGACCAACAGTGTCTAACGAGCTTCCAAGTATCTATTGTGCTTCACAGTGTCTACTGAGCAGTAATTTTGTGTAATGGAAATTCAATGTAAATTGAGTATTGGAAGAAGTAATGTCTACCAAGTAAAATAAGGTAAACTCAGTGTACAATATCTATTGAGTGACACTACATCTATAGAGTCACCAGTGGTTACCAAGTTCAAAACTACATCGAGTGATTAGTAAGGACCAAACGTTCACTTCTACCAAGTGCATGACGATGTCGAGTAATGTAGTGGATGCCATGTATCAGAAGGTCACTGAGCCTATTCAATGAACCTAAGTTAGTTACTATTACGCTAACTTTGTAATATGTTGTTCACTTGTGTTTTGGCCGACCTTGCAGTTTTGTGAATTTGAAAGGTATATATGTAAGGTGTATATTGTAAGATATAACTATGTATGAAGCGATAGTGAAGTAATGTGAAGTAATTTTGAGAAGTTTCTATGAAGGATTATCAACAACAATTCAAGGTATATAGTAGGGTCATTACAAAGGAAAAAAAGTTATATCATCACATAAGGTGATTAGTGCATAAAGTATCTTATCAGAAATTAGTTGTAAGTAGATCCACTGCTTCATCTTAATAGGTGAATCCATTTCTAAATCTTCTAACAAGGTAGACTTAATAGTCTTTTTATAAATCTCTTAACTAAGTGCATACTTAATTGTATGTTTGTAAATCCTCTAACAAGGTGGACCTAGTAGTCCTTTGTGCTCCTAATAGGGTAGATCACCAAAAGTGGTCAATGTAAGCCTTCACACGTCAACTTTATGCTGCAGTATTGAAGTTTTGTGGGTATCATCCCACCCCAATTTTACTTTCTATCTGGAAGGTTTCTAGATCATCAAAATATTGTGTTCTTTTGTATGATAAATGTTTTACCTTTCAGTACTAATGTATGCAGTAGCATAGAAGGATGTGTGGTAAATTTAAAGGAAAGTGTTGAAGTTACTAATTTACCCCTCCCCTCTAAGTAACTTTTCATATCTTCTATATTTCCAACAACTGGTATCAAAGCTTTGTGGTTCTTAGGATAAAATTTTGGCAGCTTGAGTAAAGATCTAAGGAAAAATGGAGATATTCAAACTTGATAAGGCAATTGAAAATGAAAAGCTAGATCTGGAGATGGCCATAGCTCAACTCAAAGAAGAAAAGGAGCATCTTTCCCAATCCCTGAAAAGAAAAAAGGAAGTTGCAAGACAAATGAATGACCATCAGTATGTTGAAGAAAAGATTGAAGACTTTTTCCCATCAAGTAGCTTAGATTAAGCTAATGAGACAATCAAAGAACTCCTAGCAAAGAATGGCTCTCTACAAGAAGAAGTGAGGAAACTCAAAAGAGAACAAGAAATTCAATCAATCAGGCTATGTGAAATTTTGGAACAACGAAATAAGGAAAATTAAGACTTGGAGGCAAGAAACAATGAAGAACAAAATCAATCCAATCAGCATGAAGACCTCATTAATCAAATCACTAAAGCAAATGAAAACATTAGGATTCTCAAAGCACAGAATCAAAGAATAAGAAGTGTTCTAAATTATTAAAGGGAAATTAATGAAAGAATAATGAGAGAACTAAGATGTGAAAAGAAAATTGTTGAAAAATTGAAGAATGACCTAAATGCTGAAAAACAAATCAATGACAGAATGTTGAAATTACAAGAAGAAATGAATCAATTGAATCAGCAAAATGAGCAAAATCTTCTTAGGAAAAAAGGTAAAGCAAGACTTGGATACAATAAAGAACAAGGTGAATCTTCCAAGCAAGGTGCAAAAAGGAATAAAAAACCCTCATGAAATCATTGTGGGAAAATTGGTCATACATCAAACAAATGTTGGAGCAATGGCAAATCAAAATTCAATGGAAACTACTATAACTATAATCAACATGGTCACAAAGCTAATGAATAAAAGGACAAATTGAAATTTGAAGGCAAATGTCACAAATGCAAAAAGCATGGTCACAAGCCATCTCAATGCAAATCCAAATCATTTAATCCAACTGAACAACTTGTAAAGGAAATATTTGGATGGGAATACAATACCTAGTGCATATGTCATTATTATGGAGAATATGGACACACTGGCATAAATTATGCAAGACATCACCTAAGGAAGAAGGATACTACTATAAGGTGTTACACATGCACTGAATTTGGTCATATAGCTAAAAATTGAATGAATATTGGCAAAATTGAAGATGAAAAGAAGGCAAGGGCTAACAACATAAGGAAACAAATGAGGTAGCAATGGATTCCTAAATCTACTAAGGATACAAGCTCAAATCATGGAAGTAAAGTCACTCAAGAAGTGGGTGACTCCATCCCCTCAAACTAAATTCTTAAGAATGTGTTGTAGCTATACTCAGTAAGAAATCATAAGTTGTTCCAAGAAATATGAGGAATGCAAATGATCCAATCAATATTCTAGATACCCCAAGATCATATAAAGGTTATCTTTCACCAAGTTGCATTAGACTCCACTGAGAAAAGTTGGTTAAAGACCTTACCAACTGAGGTCAAGAGTAAAAGGAATTTGGTTCATCTATCGAGTTGATACTCTTTCTGAGTTAGGTTAGTGGATGAAAATTTTTCATGTACTACATTAGTATGGTACCTAGTATTAATGACAAATTTTCATCAAAAAGGGAAAAATCTGACTTCATTTTTCACCATATCTTAAGAGAAAAAAGATTTCTAGGTGCATTCAAGCGATTCCAAGTGATTTTGGGGGAATTTGAAACTAGGGAATTTGTTTGAATATTTCCATCACTTACTAAGTAGTAATGGCATCTGGAAGCATCAGTAGCAGCAAGGCAAAAATTGGATCAAAGATGTTGGTCAAGGGTGTAGAGTGGAAAGCACCAAATTTCAAGTTAGTTGTAATAGTGATGGAGGCACTCGACACTAATGGTGCACAATCACAAATTCCACCAAAGGTACTTCTGATTAATGATATCCACACTCATTTTGAGTATTCAATTCAAGAGATAGGAGCCTTAGAAATCAATACTACTTTAGAAGAAATGAGTGTTGATGGTTCATTGAAACTTGAGCACAAGCACTTGGAAACTAAAGGGTTGACACACATATCACACTTGCTAAGAAGCATTCAGATAAAATCTATTAGGTATATTCATAGCAATATACACAATGGTTAGTTATGGTTGGAGTAGCCCATATTGATTACAAAAAAGATGATTCACAAGATTATTGGCCTTCCCATTTTGAGCAAAGCTAAATCCACGAAAACCCTAGGTTGGGATGAACTCTAGAAGAAACCCCTAACCAAGTGGGATGGTAGAGGTTTGAAAATTAGCAGTATTACTAATGTAGAGCTGAGGTTCAAAATTCATGTAATTGCACACAAAATTTATAGTTCTAGTCATTTAAATAGTGTACCATGTGAGGCAATAGACTTAGCATTCAAAGTTGTGAAGAAAAACTTAGAATTTGACTTGTCAGAGCTACTACTAAAGCATCTAAACAAGAATATGGACAACATCAGGTCATCAAAGAATAATCCCTACAAATTTGGTTCTTTATTGATGTGTCTTTTCTTTTATGTGTAAAAATTATTTTCATCCAAATCTATCGTATGGAGAAAGGATGTTACCATTTTGTATTAGATAAATGATTTTATTGTAGAAATGTGTGTAAAATTTGATAGTATCATGAATAATTATTTTAAAGACTTCAAAGAAAGAATGAAGAATAGGTTCAAGATTCCTCCTAAACTTGTTCAGGATTATAAAGATGATGTATGTTTCATGGTAGACTATGATAGGGTATACATTCAAGTAGTTAGGCCCTGAGTTGCATGAACAAAACCTCTCCCTTATGAGGTCAATATTGATGAAACTAGAGACATCATTGAAGCATTGGTAAATGAGCCTATAGATCCCAAGAAACCAATATTTGGCACTTATGATGAGACAAAAGACAAAATTGAATTGGAAATTAAGCTACCTCAAGCGATTAGTAAAGGAAAGAGGAAGATTGCTAAGATGAAAACTGCCAGTGGTCCCTCAATGCTTACCTAGTGAAAAGGAGAGCATGATGAAGAGGATCAAGAACAACAACAAGAAGAGCATGAATCAAAAAAGGAGGTACTGCTAGCTAAGAAGAAAGGGAGGGTTATCATTACTAAACCTCCAAAGGCCTCCACAACTATTTTCACCAAGAGAGGAAAAGGAAAAGATAAAGGTGAAGTAATATTCAACAAGCCCCAAATTACCTTCCAAGAAAAGATGAAAAAAATGGAAGAAGGATTTGGCATCAAAAACTTCAAGGCTCTAATGTTGGAAACCAGAATTGATGTCGAGAAGATGCAGATTAAGGAGCTGGTACTCACCAAAGTGGGAAAGTGGAAGTATTCCCCAAACTAGATTGCTCCTCGGATCTCAAAAGAATTGTTAGTAGGATTGCAACTAAGGTGGGAGTCAGCTACAAAGACAACCAAGGATATCTATGAACAATCCTTGAAGAAACTATTTCCAAATCTCATTAAGGAAAAAGTAAAGGCAACCATGAAGAATAATGAAGGTAAAATGATGATCAAATTTCACACATGTTTGGTTTTAATTAAGGACATTGAGGATGTTGTAAGAGATTTAGCAAACATATGGAAGAATATCTATCATCTCCATAAGCCTAGTGATGATCCAATTGAGATCAAGGATGATGATGGTGATAGTGATGATGAAGAAGATGATAGCACTCTATGTGCTACTATTGATGTTGAAGATTATTAGGCACTAAGGGCTAATGATGAAGAGAAAGGGGAAGAAGCTAAAGCGGAAGATAAGAAGGAAGTGGATGAAGAAGATGATCCAATGAAGATTGTAGTAGAAGTAATTGCTTCCCTTCCTCACTCTCCACCTAAGCTGGCAACATCATCAGGGTTGGAGTCAACTTCAACAGGATTGATTGCATCTACATCAAAAATATCATCTACTCCTACCACCTCACAACTCCAGGTATCTTCAATGGAAGTATTAGTTACTTCATCTACCAAGCCACAATCCTCTTCATCAGCACCCAAGCAATCCATTATAGCAATTTCCACAGCTATCAGTTCCATGACTATATCAACTTCTTCTAGTCCATGTATAGTAAATCTACCAATTTATTCTACAATTTTGTCTACCACAACTCTAATTGCACCAATTTCTATTAGTTCTTCAATTGTAAATATTCCATCTTGTACATTACCTATTGGTACATCATTTTTGGGAAGCACATCAATTTTGGATACAGTTGGTACTTCTCTCAATTTTCCTCCAGTTGGACCAATTCAATTCTTTTCTGCTAGTCCATCTATATCAACTATTGTGTCTATTTCTTAATTCAATGAACCAGTGAAGTAAAACCAAAGACTCCTCTAGAACTTCTTCTTAATAGTAAGGAAATTGATGAAGATATAGACTTGGATAAGGAAATTATTATTCCCAAGATAGATTTGGACACTGCCTCAGCCAAAAAAATGAGATTGGCCAGTTAACTTTTAGAGCAAAAGGCAACATAGAAGTAGCTATGAGAAGAGAGGGATAGAGAATTCACAATAATCAAGAATACCAAAAACATAATTACTAAAGCTATAGGTGTTGATGTTGATCGATCTCAACAGATTTTGTTATAATTAGAAGAGGCTATAAATAAGTTCAATGAGGACACTTCTGGCCAAGAGAAGCTCATTGAAAAGGTAGAGAAGAAATTTGACAATAAGTTTCTTGAGCACATTGTCGAGCACATTGCAATAAATTAGGTAGAATTATCCATAATTTTGAGCAATCTTGAACAATCCTTTACAAATGTAGCATTACTTTTTGGCAAGCTTTGTAATGTTACCAAATATACCAAGGATGTTAAAGAAAAATTAAATAAGATTGATGTGGACATGAAGGCTACCGTTCAAAAGTTATAGCTTGACCCAAGTTCAAGCTCATCATATCACATGAAGGTGAAATTTTTGTTAGAAATGTAGGCAGAGCTACTCAGAGAAGAAGCTAGGATTAGGTCTACACTAACTAGCATCCAAAATATGATCCTTCCAGTTATGGACCAAATGTAGAAACATATTGCTTATTCAAAAACATTGATCCAAGACAACAATTTTTCAATAGAAAATCATATGATTGAACTTTCTATAGAAGTTCAAGTGGCAGTCTCTAACTGCAAAATTTTGCAAGATAATTGGGATAAGAAATTGTCTCTTATTCTCAAGGTACAGTCTTAATTTCTCTCACATTTTAGTGTCCCTATTTGAATTTATTGTATATACTATTTGGCATTATTGTCAGAAACGGGGAGTATGAGATGAACAAGGGAAGAGAATAGGGGGAGTAAAAGAGACTTGTGGAGAAATAAGAAAGAAAATAAATTGATATATACAGATAAAATCTATGTATATATTATGCCATATGTATGGGAGAGATATGTAAGATATGTATATTCAACAGCTTTACAAAGATCAATTTTAAAAAATCAAAATTAGAATGTCAGTGAACATAAGTTTTGGTTCATAAGTGTTTTTGTCATCAATACCAAAGGGGAAGATTGTTGGCATTATGTTATATTTATCATTAGTGATAACACTTATTTGATTATGAATGCTTACCAAGATCATCACCTAGTCTAAAATTTATATTAGGCATTCAATATTTACTTTGTAAGCTTAGCAGTTAAGCAGTTTACATCAAGCATTTCTGAAGCTATAGAGTGAATATAAGCAATGTGAAGACTAGAGTTTCTACCAAGCTTTCCAATGTCTACCATGCTTCACAATGTCTATCAAGCAGTAAGTTTGTGTCATGGAGATTCAATGTAAACTAAGCATTGGAAGAAGTAGTGTTTACCAAGTAAAACAAGGTAAATTCAATGTGTAGTATCTACCAAGTGACACTACATCTACCAAATGACTAGTGGTTACCAAGTTTAGAACTACATTGAGTGTTTAGTATGGACCAAGCCTTCACTTCTATCAAGTGCATCATGATGCTAAGTAATGCAATGGATGTCATGTATTAGAGGGTCACCAAGTCAGTTCAATGAACTTGAGTTTTTTACTATTAGGCCAACTTTTTAATATGTTGTTCACTTGTGTTTTGGCCGACCTTGCAATTTTGTGAATTTGAAAGATATATATGTAAGGTGTATTGTAAGATATAATTGTGTATGAAGAAATAGTGAAGAAATGTGAAGTAATTTTGAGAAGTGTCTGCAAAGGATTATTAGTAGCAGTTCAAGGTATATAACAAGGTCATTATAGAGGCAAAAAAGTTATATCCATCACATAAGGTGATTAGTGCATAAAGGATCTTATCAACAATCAGTTGTAAGTAGATCCACTACTTCATCTTAATAAGTGGATCATTTTCTAAATCCTCTAACAAGGTAGACTTAACAGTCTTTGTATAAATCTCTTAACCAAATGCATACTTCATTGTATGTTTGTAAATCCTCTAACAATGTGGACCTAGCAGTCCTTTGTGCTCCTAATAGGGTAGATCACCAGAAGTGGTCAATGTAAGCCTTAAAAAGTCAACTTTATGTTTCAGTATTGAAGTTTTTTGGGTATCATTCTCACCCTAGTTTAACTTTCTATTTGGAAGGTTTCTAGGTCATCAAAATATTGTGTTCTTTTATGTGATAAATGTTTTATCTTTTAGTACTAATGTATGTAGTAGCATAGAAGGATGTGTGGTAAATTTAAAGGAAATTTTTGAAGTTATTAATTCACCCCCCCCCCCCCACCTCCATCTCAGTAACTTGTCATATCTTTAATATTTCCAATAGGTGGCTGTTCTTGGGTACCTAAGGTATATGAATGGATATTAGTATGCCTATTTTTAAAAATAGGGGATGGGGGTATTTCACCATATTAATCATCTCATATCTAGTTCATGAATAACATAACTTGATTTTTCAAATGTAGAAATAAATTTAACTATATAACACATCCATGAAATGTAAACACATAACCCAAAAGATTTTCGTTTACCAGAAACCCTTCAAGGTAAAGGTAAAACTAGGGTGGGGATGACACCCACAAATCTTCACTACTATAGTAATAAATTTAGCATACTAGGACTACATATTTGATCACTTCTTATGATATGCCCTATAATTGGTATGCGAAGTTAAAGTCTTTACAAAACTATAATGTCTAACTTGATTAGAGGATTTAACACTTACAATGAAGTAAGGACTCTATTAAGAGATTTTCAAAGGTTTGTTAAAACCTCTCTGTTAAGAGATTTTCTTTGATTCAATTCTATCAAAATTGTTTTTGTACCTAATCTTTTAGTCTACACTTATAATTTTGATTACAAATCCCCTCCTTGCTATTTATGATATGATCTATTATTTGATATATCTATATTTTGTCCTTCACTACTTCATTCAAGTCACTAACATCTATTCCTTCATAACTTTCACATGCAACCTCAAAAACCTAATGCCTTTGCATAATACTTTTCTTCACTTTTTCATAATCTTCTCTTCTTCATTTCTATATAAAAATAGGTTTTGGATGTGCTCTTTTGAAAGACATATGTAGAGTCTTCTAAACTAACATCAATAATCTAGATGTTTTCCTTTTTTCCTCTTCATTTGATTTGTTGTAAGTCCCTCATAGGATCAATGATCCATGTCAAAATATGTAAGCTAAAAAAAATTTTACCTCAAATTTTGTACCATTTTAGAATTTTTTTTTTACTTTGTGTTACTTTGCATACACCATCTCTGACGGTTGTTCATAATTGTTCTTCCTACTATTACTCAACCTTAAAAAATGTGTCTCCTTCTATATGACTCAATATTGATATGTTCTATGTTCTCATCATTAACTATACTTAGCTTATACATGAAAGTACTTGGTGACCAAAGAATTTCATGACCCTTATAGAGCTCAACATTTATATGATTATTTAAAAGTCTTTACATGACTTGGCCTATATAGAATACACCAGTCACATTATTGACTAACTAAATATTCTTTGTATATGACTAAGTGTTTGACACTACTAGACAATGAAAAATAGAGAAACCAACAATATCTCCCTTTGAAATTAGTGGAAAAAATACTTTTTCATCATTACATGTTTACATTTCAAAAAAAATAGTACCCACCCCCACCCCCCTCCCACAAGACTATGACTTCAAAACTTTATTTACAATAGACTATACAATACATATATTAGATGACTCAAGTAGTTTGATGTTTCTTGTCATACCTTTGTTCGAACTGATAAGCTTCAATTTATTTCTCATCTATCCCCATTAATGGCTCTTTACTTCTTCTCACTTCTTCCTTATCTATTTTCCTTGATTTTGACACTTATGTCTGCTACTGGGGCTGTGTAGATGGAATTAAACCATATTTTTCAATAAATGGTTTATGTGTTTGAATGATCATGGAAAGAGCATGATTCCATGTGGTTATCACTAATTCCAAAACCTGAATATTTATATCTAAATTGTCTCTTAAGTAAGCTATCTATAATAAGAATATTATGATCTCTTTGAATTAGATTCTTTATTAAAAATAACTCACATTGCATAAAATCCAAGTGAGGTATCAACATGGTTTGTATGGAGATAAGCTTGGCCCTCATTCTACTATTTTCTATGTGTAGCTTGACTAGTCTCCCTTGTGCAAATAATAATCTACTATAGTGCATTGAGCATGATTTAGTTGACTAAGAGATAGTGTTTCATGATAATTTCATATTAGCCTAAATCTTCTTAATGTTTGTCTAAAATTCATTTGTAAATATTGGCATGTCACAAAGACTGTTGTACACATTTTGTATTTTTGGAACAATTTCTTCAATATTCTGTACAATTGTCAATAATTTTTCTTTCCTTACTATAATTACAACATAAAATTTATGTATTAATTTATTTTCAAACATATTTTTAGACTAGGTCATTAGTTTTTCGATTTCTTTTATATCTCCAGTGTTGAATTTTTTCAACCATTTCCATTAACTTATAGATAATGATGACATGTATCAACAAATATATATTTGATATCATGCAACACTTATTTATGTTGGTCTTCTCTCCCTAACTCTTTTTTTCTTTTATTTCTTATTCATATATCTTGCATGATGATAGTCCATTCAAATGTGAGATTGTTTAGATCCCATTTTGACATTTCAATAACTTCATCTAGAGTAATGGTATTACCTAGAGAACTATCATTTTTTCCCTTTCTTCTACTTATAAGCATGGCTTCTTGACATTGCTAGAGTCAAAGTAGGTAAGAAGGTTGCACCACTCGGTTTAACTCATATTTCAATGCTAGAGACAATAGTAGTTACACTTGGCACTATCTATGAACCTTTGTGCTTTCCTTTTTCCTTTTCCTTCTCTTTATATTTAGTCTCCTCAATTCCCCTTTTACTAGATATGTATTTTATCTATGACATAGCCTAAGATCAGAGGGAAATAATTTTATTTCCAAATGGTTTTGTGCTGGGAACTAAACCACTAATTTTCAACATTTTTTAGAAACCAAAAAAACTATCTATAAAAATTAGGAAAATATATCAATTCTTATTCCAAATCATTATTAAAAATTCTAATCCTAAAATTCATTGATTTGTACACATTTCATTAGTTTACTTACTTTTCAAATGCTAAATAATAATACCATTTTATTTCATCGAAGGTGAATAAATATAATTTTGTTTGCCTTTTCATTTACAAAAGGGTGACATACATTTGTGCTTTTACCCTAAGACAGGTGGTCCTTCTTAATCTATAGTAGACTTTTCTATATTTGGTTCCTTTTGTTATTGTTTCTCCTTTACTTACTCCTTAATGTCTATTATCAATGTTCTAGTTTGTTAAACATGTTTTCATTTTTGCTCCATCTTTTTTACTTGTTCATTTTAATAAATAATTTGAAATTGTATTTCTCCTATCTAAGGATAGTCATTTATTTGTTGTAATATAGGAGTGTGAGGTGTAGTATCATGAATATGTGATACATTTCCCTATAAGCTTGGTACACCTGAATTTTCTTCATCACTTTGAAAATATTCAATAGTTATTGTGTCTATTCCTTTCTCTTGTGTTCATCATTTTTGCTAACATCTTTTATGTTTAGGCTTAAAAAAATTCCACTATAGTTCATTTTATTGTACAAAAAGCTCAACATTATTTTGTAAAATCATAAGTGCTCTACATTTGGGAACAAATATATTTCTATAGTGTTGGATACAATTGATTAATTGTGTATTGTCTTTGATGTTACAAAAATGTCATATCATTATCAGTTAGTATATGTTGAGCTCACTTGGGTAGTGAAGATAGTTTTATGTGTCTACCAAGCATTCCTATGGTTGCCTAGTTCAAAGAGGTAGTGTTTACTGATTTCACTCGGGCATCAAAGGAAAGTATGTAGAAAATGAGTGTTAACTGAGATCACTTGGTTAATCTAGTAAAAGGAAGAGCTCATACTAATAGAGGGAGTTCTTAAGAATAAATCAAAAATTTCAATATACTATGACATGATGTGTTGCCATCAATGCCAAAGAGGGAGATTGTTGGATACAATTGATTAATTGTGTATTGTCTTTGATGTTACACAAATGTCATATCATTAGTAGTCAATATATGTCAAGCTCACTTGGGTAGTGAAGATAGTTTTCCACGTCTACTGAGGATTCCTATGGTTTCCTAGTTCAAAAGGCAGTGTCTACTAAGTTCACTTGAGTGTTGAAGGAAAGTAAGTAGAAAATTAATGTTAACCAAGATCACTCGATTAATAAAGAAAAGTTGGATGGAACCAGTGCTAACTAAGATCACTCAGTTGCCAAAGGATTTTTGTGAGTTTGTAGTGTTAACTAAGCTTCTATTGGTTAACATAGGAAATCATTTTTGAGTTAGTTTCTATTGAGTTGGTTCGGCTAATTAAGGATTTTATCATTTTGGCATATTAAGCTTAATTGTTTTATCTATTGGTTCTAGCCAAATGAGCTAATGAATATTAATTATTCTAAGTTGTATTTGAGCTGACTTGACAATATGAAAGATATAAGTATAAGGTTGACTTGCTATTTCTAAGTGTGTAAGTATGAAGAAGTTATGAATGTATTGAAGATGAAGAGAGAGGAAGTGAATTTGAATGATAAATAGAATATACTTGTGGAGCATAAAAGCTTCATTCAATTAGGAAGGATCAACTACAAGCTAGAACAAAGATCTATAATAAAAGAATTAGTTGCATTCAAATTAGGTCATCTCATTGTTACTCTCTAACCATTTTTGTAGTGATCTAAATCTCCTAAAAGAGTTGGCTTAACAACTATATGCAAATCATCTAACAAGGTGGTAGTTCTATTGAATTATCTAAAGACCTCTAACAAGGCCACTCTAATAGGGCGATTAAATCCTTTAATAGGGTCACACCTAATAGTGTGTTTTCTAACCTTTAACAAGGCTAGCTCCTAATAGGGGTCACTTTAGAAGAGTGAATATAGTAACTAGTGACAATTGGCAGTTTTTCCCAAATTCAGTTTCCATGTTAAATCCTGGTGTCAAATGTGTTCATGCTATTTTCCTTCATTTGTTTGAAACTAAGTTAAAGTAATGATAATCAAAAATAACATTTAAGGATTTTCATAATCAGTAACTACCGAGTTACAACATTTGTATGTGTGTTTACTAAGCATCAACAATATTCAGGGTTTAGACTTTATTTTATATTGACATCTAAGGAATCTAGGATTTATTTTAGTAGTAATTGATTCACCCCTCCCCTCTCAATTACTCCTCTTACATTTCTAGTAGTTGGTATCAGAGCTTTTGGTGCTTGTGAAAATTTTTTCAAGGACCTCAGCTAAAGATCAGGATCTCTTATAGAAAAAAAATCCCCAAGCTAAATAGAGACAATTTTGCAGCATGACAAGGACTTATGAGGTTACACTTGGCTATCATCAATGTTTCAAAAAGAAAATATCTTGATACTAAATACAAGGCTCCCACTGGAACAATATCTATTGAATATATTGCTGAAAAGAAGAATCATAACATCATGATGATTGATATTGCATATGCTCTTAGTTATACTAAATTTGATGAACTCAAAGACTACAAGATATCTCATGAGATGTGGGTCAAACTAAAATATATATATGGAGGAGATGAAAATGTAAGAAGGGCTAAGGTTGAATGTCTTAGAGGTCATTTTGATTAGATGAAAATGTGAGAAGATGAGAACATTGTAAAATATGTGGAAAGGATCAAACCAAGTGTAAGTGCAATCAAAGGATTTGGAGGAGACGTTGAAGATAAAATAGTTGTAAGAAAGGTAATTAGAACTATTCTTGCTATTTGTGCAATTAGAGTATCTACTATTCAAGAAATGAGATGTGATGCAAATAGTAAAATATCTTTGGATGCTTTAATTTGAAGATTGACAACTTTTGAGTTAGATAAATTTGATAACTAAGTTCCTAGTTCAAAGGTCATTGAATCTACTTTTAAAGCTAAACTCTCACTCAAAGAAAAGGGTAAAAAAAAAAGTACAATCAATCAAGAAGTGAAGAAGAAAAATCAAAAGAAAGTTCAAACAATGATCTTGTAGTTTTTGAAGCCACAATTGCAAGGAAGTATTCCAAAGGAAGAGGAAAGTACAAAGGTAAATTTCCTCTTATTTGTTTTTCCTATGAAGAAGTTGGTCACATTGTTGCAAGGGGTCCAAATAAGGAAATCAAAGATGAAAAGAAAAGAATTAAGCACAAATGAAATAAGGATTCAAAGAACTAAATAAATAAAGGTAAGAATTCTTGTTTTATAGCTAAAGATTATGATAACAGTAAAGATGAAATGGTATATATTGTTGTGAAAGATGAATCTAATTATGAAGGAGATAAGATGGCACCTACACTCTCATGTTAGCAAAAATTATATATGGATTATTGATAGTGGTTGTTCACATCATATGACTAGCAACATAAGAAAATTTGAGAACATAGAATATTATGATGAAGGTAGTGTGAGATTCGGAAATAATGAAGCTTGTAACATAAAAGCAAAAGGATGTATTTTATTGACTAAAGAACTTGTATGTGGCAATGCTTATTGGGTTGAAGAACTAAAACAGAATCTAAAGGACTAAAACATAATCAAATGAGTGTGGCATAGTTAAATAACATTGGATTCAAGGTAGAATTCATGAATGGATAGACCTAATACTACTCTAGCAATTGGAATGGTGGGAAGATTCTCAAAAAATCCTAGAGAAAATAACATGATGGAAATCAAAAGAATCATGAGATATCTAAAAGGTACTAAAGGCTATGGCTTATGGTATAAATTTGGATTCAATTTGGACTTGAAGGTATTTACTAATGTTGATTGGAAAAAAAATATTGATGACAAAAAAAGCACTAGTGGTGGAGCATTCTTTCTTGGTAAAAGACTATTGTCTTGGACAAGCAAGAAGAAAAATTATACATCTTAATCCATAGCAAAGGTAGAATATGTTGTAGTAGTAGTTAATTTTTCTAACATTGTTTGGTTCAAACAATTATTAGAAGGAATGAAGATAGGAATCAAGTATACAATAGTCATATACAATGATAACACCACTACAATCAATATATCAAAGAATCCAGTGATGCATACTAAAACAAAGCACATTGCTATAGAATATCACTTCTTCCATGAGTTGGTGCAAAGTAAAGAAGTTAGATTGGAATATGTTAAGACAAAAGAGTAGGTTGTAGACATATTCATGAAGCCATTACCAAAGGATGTATTTTTGTATGTAGGAGGAAAGCTAGGGGTGATTCCCCTATTTCAAGTTCACTAAATAAAGATTAGTGATGTATCAACAAGAGCTAAGTTTAAGATCAATGAGGTGGTGTACAATTGACAAGGGCATATTGCAAATGAATCAGTACTTAAGGTACATTGATACTAACAAAGTTGTTGTCTTTGGCATGTGTTGTCAAAGAGGGAGAAGTTTACTTTCATTTCTCATAGGAATTTTTGTCATTCCAAAGAAGAAGAAGTTTGTTGTAAGATGGAGAAATTTTTGTAAATGAACTTGGTAGAAGCTATTCTAGACAAAGGAAGAATTGAGTAAAAGGAAGAGCTCATACTAACAAAGGGAGCTCTTAAGAATAAATCCAAAATTTCATTATGTTATGACATGTTGTATTGCCATCAATGCCAAAGAGGGAGATTATTTGATAAAATTGATTAATTGTGTATTGTCTTTAATGTTACACAAATTTCATATCATTAACCATTAGTATATGTTGAGCTCACTCAGGCATTGAAGACAATTTTCTATGCCTATTGAGCATTCCTATGGTTGTCTAGTTTAAAAGGTAGTGTCTACTAAGTTCACTAAGGAACCAAAGGAAAGTATGCAAAAAATGAGTGTTAACTAAGCTCACTCAATTAATAAAGAAAAATTGTATGGAACTAGTGCTAATCAAGATCACTTGGTTGCCAATGGATTTTCACAATTTTGTAGTGTTAACTGAGCTTCTATTGGTTAAAATAGGAAATCATTGTTTCAGTTATTTTCTATCAAGTTGGTTTGGCTAACGAAGAATTTTTTTATTTTGGCATATTAAGATTAATTGATTTTTTTTTTTTTTTCGATTTGACTGAGGTGATAAATATTAATTATTCTAAGTTGTATTTGAGCTAACTTAACAATATGAAAGTTATAAGTATAAGGTCAGGTTGCTATGTCAAAGTGTGTAAGTATGAAGAATTTATGAATGTATTAAAGATGAAGAGAGGAAGTGAATTTGAAGGATAAGTAGAATATCCTTGTGGACTACAAAAGCTACATTCAATTAGGAAGGATCAAGTACAAGCCAAAATAGAGATCTATAATTAGACAATTAGTTACATTCAAATCAAGTCATTTGATTGTTACTCTCTAACCATTGTAGCAGTGATCTAAATCTTCTAACAAAGATGGCTTAACAACGATTCACAAAACCTCTAACAAGGTGGCAATTCTATTGATTTTTCTAAAGACTTCTAACAAGGCCACTCCAAGTAGGGTGATTAAATCATTTAATAGGGTCACTCTTGAAAATGTGTTTTTTAGCCTTGAATAGGGTTGGCTCCTAATAGGGTTCACCTCAGAAGAGTGAAAATAGTATCTAGTTGCAATTAATGGTTTTTCCCAAATTGGGTTTCCATGTTAAATCTTGGTGTCAAATGTGTTCATGCTATTTTCTTTCATGTGTTTACAATTAAGCTAAAATAAGGATAATCATAGATAACATTTAAATATTTTCATAATTCTTAACTACTTAGTCACAATATTTAATGTGTGTTTACCAAGCATCAACAATATTTAGATTTTAGACTTTATTTTGTACTAACATCTAAGGGCTCTGGGATTTATTTTTTTAATAATTGATTCACCCTTCCCCTCTAAGTTACTCTTATGTTTCCAACACATAGTTCCATGATTTTTTTTTTTTTTTGCTTATTTTTTATCTCAAGCATAATTTTGGCTAATGTGCCTTCTTATTTTCTACTCAATTTCTAATCCCTATTACAAGTTATCATCAATTATCCTATACAAGTAATTAGGATTCTTACTTCCTATCTCTGAAGGTGTCAATTTAAATATTTTCCATCATGTCTAAAATGCCTTCCTCTACTCTTGACTTGTAACTATTACTCATTTTATCATACCTTACAAACTTAAAATTTCATAACCCCACTAAGCTTTTGATGTTGTCACATACCTCGTCAATAGTTTTAGGATTTGGATACATACCGACTCAATGGTGTGTAGGTTCATTAGATTTAGTTCTCTTCCCATCATCCTCTATAGGACCCTTTTACTTTACAAACTTTATTCTCTTTGGATGAGTCTTAGTGGCTATGATTTTCCTATTATTTGCACTTGTGCTAGTTGACCTTTAGTTAGTTTGGTAATATTTACTACACCTTTTCTACATTGGTGGCTCAACACTAACTATTGCCACTATCTTGGTTCTCAATCTTGATTATGTAGATGGAGAGAAGGTCTTTGGTGTTACCATCTTTACATTCCTCTACACCTTAGACAAAATAATTTTTAATGTTTTAGCCTTCTTTGCTGGTGGGGTGACAAGTACTAGAAATTTTCCCTATTTATTTGCACTTTCTTCATCTTCCTTTGCATCACTATCACTGTTTTGATCTTCTCCAAGACTTTTTTTAAGTATTAAAGTTCCTTTACCTTTAGTATATGTATCATCAATCTCAATTTCATCATGAAAGGGTTTAAGCAAGGCCATCCTTGTCTTAACTACATGTACATATGTGTAATAAGTATTAGCTAGAAAATACACATCATTATAATGCTTTTCAACTAAACATGTTTGAATCCATAATCTCTCGCTTATTTTATTCTTGAATTCATCAAAATATCCATCTAGAGCATTCTCAAAAATTTCTCCCAAATTTGATATGTACTCACTGATATGCCTTGTAATAGGTTTTCCTTGTTCCAATGCAATATTTCTAACAATCAGAAAATAACTCTAGGTAAAAAAGAAAATACTCATAATTAGTGATCCAAACTTACACATTTAATTCTTTTCTTTCCTAATTAATATCAAGTTCTTTTCTAGTTACAATTATCATAACTTAACATGATCATATTCATGATTGTGCATCACTATCTTCCACTCCAAATCAACAACCATACATGCCACACTATTCAATTAGCTTGATAGACAAAATTTATGAGAAACCATTATCACTGAAAACTCAATCAATGGATTAGTAATGGTTGTAATAGATATGTCACATCCATTTCACTCACCTTTTGTGTTTTCTTCAATTGTTTCTTTTCCTTGGAAACACATTATCTTTGTCTTTTCAAATGTAGGGTATCTGGTGATAGCATGAATCATCCTCTTTGTGATTTTAACTAGTCTATTCTCTAGTCATAGTTCCATTTTATGAATTATGCTTAGCACAAGCTTAATCTATTCAATCTTCAAATTTCTTGGAAAACTTAGAGCATGAGTTAACCTTTTCCTCTCAATAATCTTGAACCCATCCTTTAGTATTTCTTCATCACACAATTTGTCATATGCCACATGAATTTCATAGTCTCTTGCATAACCAAATTTACACATATATAAACTATATACATCATGAATCATAATAAATTTATGTGGAATCAATGATAATGCACCAATTGAGTCTCCTTTCATTGAAATTTTAGGAATAACATGATATTATGGTAGAGGAAAATTGTCACTTCTCAACAATTCAACATTTAATACCTCTCCTTAATTCTTCATTGTCGATATTCACAAAGATACCATTTTTTAAATTAGTGTTTTGAGAATTTTCCTTCTCAATAACTTGACACAACTAGAAATCAATACTCAATCACTCTTCCACTGCTAATTTTCTTTTGATTGCCTTAGAAAACAACTTCACAAATTTGTCCAATCTCTTTATGTTGCAGAAATCTGAATATAAGGTGTCTAAAATTACTTTTAATTATCAATTTATACATTAATTTGGTCATGTTAGGTCTTTCATAAATGTTTGGTACTTAGTTACATAGAATTCAACCATCTTGATCATTATTAAACATTTAAATTTAGTCTTCATTGTACAACTTAGGTTTCACTGTACAACTCAATCAATACCATCTAACTTGACCAATACATTAGTTTTTCATTTAGTGTACTTAGTAGATATTGCAATACTTAGTCAATGCAAAGAATATTACTAATGCTTGACACTCAAAACATAATTGATTCCATTATACTATATTTTCCATAAGTTTATTATAATGCATGTCTTTTCTCATGGAGACATGGACTTTGGCTCAATTAATGTTAGGAAATGATGTAAGATAATGTTGGAAATATAAGAGAATTAATTGAGAGGGGAGAGCTGAATTAGTTACTACTCAAATAAATCCATGATACCTTTAGATGTCAGCGCAAAATAAACTCTAAAAATTGAAGACTACTGAAACTCGATAAACACACATAAAAATTTGTAACTCGATAAACACTAAATATGCTTGGTAAGTACTTAACATGAAAATCCTAGATGTTATATGTGATTACTTAGGTTACATGAAAAAACATAAAATAAAATAGTAGGAACACATTTGACACCAGGATTTAACATGGAAACCCAATTTTACAACTAATTATTATTTTCACTCTTCTGAAGTGAGCCCTATTAGGAGCCAACCCTATTAAAGGTTAAAACACACACTATTACATGTGACCCTGTTGGAGGATTTAATAACCCTATTAGGAGTGGCCTTATTAGAGGTCTTTAGACAATTTAATAGAACTACCACCTTGGTAGAGGTTTTACAAAGAGCAATTAAGCTAATTCTATTAAGAGATTTAGATCATTGCTACAATGGTTAGAGAGTAACAATGAGATGACCTAATTTTTAATGCAACTGAATTGTTGATTACATATCTCTATTTTGGCCTATACTCAATCCTTCCTAATCAAATATATCTTTTTAACTTCACAAGGATAGTTTACTTATTCTTCTAATTTGCTTCTTTTTTGCATCATTAGATCTTCAAAATCTTCCATGCATTCACACTCTTACACACTTTCAAATTCCCAACTTGACCTTATATGTATATCATTCATGTTGTCAAATCAGCTCAAATATAACTAGTATTTATCACCTTAGTCGGCTAGAGCCAATAGATAAATCAATTAAACTTAATATGCCAAAACAAGAATATCCTTCATTAGCTGACCCTTCTTAGTGAACACGAACTTAGAAACAATTTTTGTGTGTTAACTAGGTGAACTTAGTTAAAATTGAATATTTGCAATGATCCTTTGCTAATCGAGTGAGCTCAGTTAACACTAGTTCCATCCAACATTTCCTTCATTAACTAAGTGAGCTCAGTTAACACTCATCTTCTAGAAACTTTCCTTTGGTGCCTAAGTGAAGTGGGTAGACATTGCCATCTAAACTAGGCAAACACATGAACACTCAATAGACATAGAAAACTGTCTTCACTATTCGAGCAAGTTTGACATGCATTGACTAATAGTGATATGAACAATTCCTTACACACCTTTCTTGATTAGTTTGACCTAGATTAATTACCCTCTCCATTGGATTGGGTGATCATGTGTTCCACTTCTTCTAGCTTCCACCATTTTTTTCAAGGTTGGATGCATCTCCTTCCTTTTTTGTTCAACATCCACTTTGTTTTTTCTTTTGATGTTTTCACTATTTTATATTGGTGCTCAGTTTATACAATTCTTACTTGCATGTACAACCTTGTGATAATTAAAACAAACTTTTTGAAGAGTATAGTCCTTCCATCTTCTTGTGCAATTAAATTTTGCATGTAATTCTTCTCGTGATCTGTAATATCCCTAAAATTGAGATGCAATAGATTAATTGTTCATGTCTTTGATCTACATTAATTTTCTAGATGATCTTATTTCTTGCAATTAAAGAAGTTACCTGTAAAACTAGGTTTAGGGTTTTTCATACCTTTTTTTCTTCTAAAAATGTTTGCAGTATGTCTAAGTTTACCACAATAATAACATGTAGGTTTTCCTTTTGATTAGCCATTTTTTGGTTCTCCACTCTTGGATGATTCTCCTTCTTTAGTAGATGAATGATGCTTGATATGTCCTAATCTATAGGTGTCATTGTATAACAGAGGTGATTTCATTAATTCTTCAAAATATATTATTGCTTCATTGGGCTTGTTCATACTTTTGACAAGTTCTTTCTCAGATCATATTAAGGAGCTGAAATGCTAGTTAGCACATGCATTTGCTATGAAGAATTTGGGGGCAGCAAAAGAATCCTTGGTATGAAGATTTGTAAAGATAGGAAGAACAAAAAATTGATGCTATCTCAAGATGATTATGTTGAGAAGGTGTTGCAACATTTCTCTATGGAGAATGCAAAAGTTGTCAGCACACCTTTACCTAGTCATTTTAAGTTGACTAAGGAGATGTGTCCCAAGACACAAGAAGAGGAGAATAAGATGTCCAAAGTACCCTATGCCTCAATTATAGGAAGCTTGATATATTCTATGGTATGTACCGGGCTAGATATTGCACATGTAGTGGGAGTTAATAGGTATATGAGTCATCTAAGAATTGAGCTTTGGAATGTAGTCAAATGGATTCTTAGATATTTGAGAGGAACATATAATAAGTGATTAAACTTTAGGGGCTCTACCACTACTTTACAGGTCTATGTTGATTTAGATTTGGCAAGGGATATTGATACCAGGTGGAGTACTATAGGTTATGTCTTTATTATTGGTGGGGCAGCTGTGAGCTAGGTTTCTAGGTTACAGAAGGTTAATGATTTACCCACTATAGAGGAAGAGTATGTTGTTGCTATAGAGGTAGCCCAAGAGATGATATGGCTTTAGATATTATTAGAAGAATTAGGACACCCTTAGAAGGAAAATTATTTTTTTACAGATAGACAGAGTGTCATTCATTTTGCAAAGGATTCAACTCTGCATTCAAAGACAAAACACATATAATTGTGGTACCATTTCATTCAATCAATTTTGGAGGATGGATAGTTAAAGCTAGAAAAAATAAATATAGATGACAATCTAGTATATATTTTTACAAAGGTCATAAAAATGGAGAAGATGAACTTCTCTTCATCTTTAGCTGGTATTCTAGACTAAACATGAATATAAGAACAACAAATTCCAGGGTAGTTTGATCTAGTGGAGCCTCATGGAGTAGTTTCATAGCTACAAGATCAATCTCCAAGTGGGAGATTGTTGTTTTGTGTGGAAAATAATTAGTCCCCAAGTGGGAGATTGTTAGATTGTGGTGATTGATTAGGGAAGTATTGTACATACTCTATTATTCCTTGTAGAGGTTTAGGGCTAAGCTGGGCCCTGAGCAGGAGTTTGGGAGTAAAGCCCCTGAAAAAAAATTAGGCCCTATTTTATTGGGATTTTGGGGCTAACATGTAATTATTAATTATAACCCTAAAGTGGTAAGAAAAATAATTGTATAAAAGGGCTTAAGGTTAGGCATGTTGGAAATAATCAAGACTAGCTTGGTTACTAAGAAGGGAGGGGTGAATCGGTAACCTTAAAAACTTTTAACAAAATTTAGCACTTAATCCATTCATCATTAGATCATCTAATCTATTACATGCATGAGAAACTAAAAGATAAATATTCATAGCACATGAACATAATATTTGGTGACCGATAAACCTTCCAAATAGAAATTAAAACTAGGTTGGGGATGATGCTCACAGAACTTCATTACTGTAATACAAAGTTGGCCTATTAAGGCTTACAATGATCACTTCTGATGATCTTCCTTGCGAAGAGCAATTTGGACTAGTAGATCCACCTTGTTAGAGGTTTTACAAACATACAATGAAGTATGCACTTTGTTAAGAGATTTAAAGAAAAGACTATTAATTCTACCCTGTTAAAGGATTTAGAAACTAATCCAAATATTAGGATGAAATAGTAGATCTAACTTACAACTTGATTGGTGATTATATCCTTGAAGTGCAGATTAGCTCTTGTAATAGATATAACAATACTACTTCTTATTTGACCTTCTTGAATACCTTTCTCTGCTACTGATTCATGTCCACATGCTAATCTTCTCAAAAACATTACTTTGTCATATACTCATACATAGATAGGAATGATATAATGTATTACATATATACCTTTCCAATTCTTATATTTACAAGGTTGGCCAAAACACAAGTTAACACAAATATTACTGAGTCAGCCCAAATGTAGAAACTCAAGTTCTAAATAGCTGACTTGGTGGCCTTTTGATACTTGATGTCCACTACATTACTCAACATCATCATGCATTCAATAGAAGTAGTAAGTTCGGTCTATATTAATCTCTCAATGTAGCTTTTGAACTCGGTGAACATTAGAGACTCAGTAGATATGGTGTAACTTAGTAGAAACCAATTTCTATGTTTACCTTGCTTGCACTTGGTAAACACTACTCATCCATCACTTAGTTGACATTGGCTTCACATCATAGAAACTGATGAATTGGTAGACACTATGAAGCTTGGTAACCACTACCTACTTGGTCTGAACTGGTAGACTTTACACTACATGTTTTGACTTGGTAGCCTCTGGAATGCTCAGTGTGAATTGTTAAACTATTGAACATACTTGGAAACCACTGAATACTTGGTAAAGACTATAGATTGAATGATGAACTTGCTAACCATGTAGAATTATGAATAAGTTTTGTCTCCAATGACAAACATAATTTAATTCCAACAATCTACCCCTTTGGCATTAGTGACAAAAACAATTATTAGCCAAGATTGATGTACAATAACATGCTGATTTGTTTTTTATTATTATTTAATTTTTTTTTTTTTAATACTATTGTATATACATTTGTACATATCTCCCCCATATAGTGTACATATTATATAAGGCATAGTACCATATTGTATATTCAGGTCTCTTTTTATTATTATGTATTGTACATATGTAACTACTTACTTGAAATTTTGCTCTCTTTCTCTCTATATTTCTATAATTTCTACGCGAACTAGTTACTTTACAATCTTTCCAAATTCAACATAGTCTTCTTAGTAATTACTTTTGCTCAAAAAAAGCTTGAAATCTTTGTTCACCTAAGGTGGAAATGAGAAAATCTCCTGTATTATACTCTATTTTTCCTCACACATGAAGCTTTCATGTCTAATTAATACATAGAGTGGCACCACCTTTTGCATTTAAATCTGTGCCATCAATCTTTAAAAATCCTACGATCAAGGGATGCAAAGAAATAAAACTTGGCATTCAACTTGACAAATTGGCCAATCAATCCAATGAAAATTGACCATGTACATAGCTCCTTCCTTGATGGCATTTCCATCTGGACCCACTGGCAATTGAGGACACATGTTGATAGGTCACTACTTCGTTATATATAAAGAATGAGCACCTTGCCATAACAAAGTAGCCACAACCATTGATTCAATCTTTGATCTTGTGGATGAAACATTAATGTGTTGCTTAGAAGAACAGTGATGGGCCCTTATTTTCTACCTTGCTATACATGTCCTTCGAGAAAATCTTCATGGCAAGATAGTGATGGCCATTGATCTATGATCAAATCAAAGGTAAAGAAACTGCAAAAATTAACCAAAGAGTGGTGGGTCCCATACTTGCTATGTCACATAGAGTAAACAACTTGCAAATTTCCATAGAAAGATAGTGAGGATTGTTGATTCAAGTTTGATCTAATGATTGGAATCCCTTATATGCTTTATAAATGAGTGGTGGGTCTGGGGTGCTAATCACATAGAAAATTGTGCACTGGTTGCAACAAGTTAAACCTTTCTTTAATCTTAGTCATCTTTCCACATTTCTTGAAGTCCCACCAAGTGTTGATTTCATTGTGCCTTGCTATGTCGCTAACAGTACAATGCCAAAAATTTCTAATAGCGAGGTAATGAGCTTCAGTGATTTTGACAAAACTAGGTGCCGGAAGAATAAAAACCAATCAAATCACCATCACCTTTATTAACTACTTCTAACAATACTATTTATTACTTACCATGCCACTTAGACAAATTATGATTATTGAGAAACTTGAAAGTCACCATGTTTTTTCACTTATGGACTACTCACTACTTTGCTAATGGTGAAATGCTTATTTTTTCGATAGCAAGATAGTGAGGCATTAGAAAATACCACTTTCCAACACCATTTTTTGGCTACCTTTTACTATGCTTCTTTTCCTACCTAATGGTACTAACAAGGTGCACATGACTAAAAATTTGACTATAACACAAATCTCCAACCACCACCCCTTCATTTTATGGTCCCATTCTTTTAAATTTTTTGATGCTCGCTACTTTTCCATGCATAAAAAGTGCACATCTTTCTATAGAAACATAGTGATAACTATGGATTTTTCCAAATTGGATAGTGAGGAATCATGAGAGAAAGACTATGTCAAGGGTGCAAAAAATAGAATATTTGCCAAAGCTCCCCTTTTTAAAAAGGATTTCACATCCTAGAGTTTTTTTATAAAAGGAATGAGACATAGGGTTTTAACAAGTACTTTCAAAAGCTAACAAATTGATGATTAAACTAGAAACCCTATCCACCAATAATGGATTTCAATTTGATTTTTTTACTTGGAGAAAGGAAATTTTGTCATGCAAAAAATCATACAAATAATGGCTCTATATGGGGACATTGAATTCTCTAGATTTTAATGAGGGCTCAGAGAAATCTAGGAGAAGCAAACCAACTAGGCTCCCTACAAGCTTACCACTACAAAGAGAATAACACACATAAGAAAACTATGCACAGGAAACTATATAGAGACAAAAGGATTTACACATATACAAAAAAACCCTAAACTACTGCTCATGCAAAAACAAGTATTTCAGCAGAAATATGTCTTCAAGAACTATCCATGAACTGGTAATTCAAGAATGTTGCCTGATAAATCTTTAAGAATATAGGAGTATTCTCCCCATGAATTTTCAACTAGATAAGGACCTAACTAGATAGGATCAAATTTTCCATGTTTTCCTTTATCCTCAATTCTGGAATTCCATATTAAGACTAGATCTCCATCGTCAAACTTTTTGCTTACTATCCTTTTATCATAGAGTGTCTTAACTTGTAGTTGCAACCTTTGGTTCTTGAGAAATGCTTCTCTTCTAGTCTCTACTAATCCTACAAGCTCATCCAACCTTTCTTGTATGCCATCGGTAATATCTTCATCATATAATTGAATGTAATTGTAGAGTCCTACCAAGTTATTTTGACACATCCTAGCCTAAATTTTGTATACCAGATCAAATGATGCCACACCAATAGCCCTTTTAACAATCACCCTATCAGCTTATATGGCTAATTTCAATTTAGAATCCCAAGCTTTCTTATTATCATCCAATGTCCTTTTTATTATTTTCAACAAACTCTTACTTGTGGATTCAGCTTGCCCATTCCCTTGTGGATGATATGGGAAAGATGTTGATCTAGTGATTCCATATTTGTCACATAATTTCTTAAATTCTTCATATCTAAAACACATTGTGTTATCCGCTACAATCTTCTGAGGACAACCAAATCTAGAAATAATGTTATTTAGCAAGAAATTATTGACAACTTTACTTGTTGTATTCCTTGTGGGGATAGCCTCTACCCACTTTGTGAAGTAGTTAGTAGCAATTAGAATCCAAGAATAGCTAGTGCTAGATTTGGGAGAAACTTCACCTATGAAATCCATACCCCATTGTTGAAAAGGTGCCTAAATCTCAATTGGCTTTAATGGAGTATTACCTAAGAATCTCAATTTCCTAGAAAATCTTTGGCAAGTATCTCATTTCCTAATCATGATTTGGGCATCCTTGAAAAGAGAGGGCCACCAAAATCTAGCTCTCATCACCTTATATGTAGTGGTCTTGGCCATATAGTGTCCTCCACAAACTCAAACATGCATTTCATTTAAGAATTCTTTTGCCTTTTCTTGATCAATACATTTCAATAACACTCCCTCAAAATTTCTCCACCATAGACTGCCTTTGACAATTATGTATCTAATGGCTTGCAATTTACTACTCCTTTTTTCATTTTCAACCAAATGGGAAGGAGCTTCCATGTGTTGAAGATAATAGCTAACGTTAACATACCAATCACAATGATCCATGTCACATAAGTCATATCTAAGGTCATCAACTACCACATTTATCTGATTGTCATCCAAATTAGATTTAGCCATGAGTTTAGCTAAACCTTGACATCTTGCCAACTTAGTTATATGTATTTCAATATTAAATTCTTTGATCCTATTGATCCATCTATGTCTTCTCCCTGAAACCTCTTGCTGAGAAAATATTTCTTTGACAATGGCACTAGGCACAAATGCAATGACAATAGCACCTATCAAGTAGCACTTGAAAGGCTTAATAGCCTTTACTAAAGCATATGCATATTTTTCAGTAATCTCATATTTCAATTTAGTAGGCTGTAGTGACTTACTAAGAAAGGAAATGGGTTGTTCATATCCTTCTTCATTTTTTTGCAATAAGACTAGGGCTATAGTGTGAAAGGATGCAAAAGAAAAAAAGTGGATAGGCTTTGTGTAATCTAGGGTTTTGAGGACTCGAGTATTTTTGTTATAGTTTTAATATCTTGGAATGCTTGTGAATGCTCACCATTTAAATATATGGTAGCTCCTTTCTTGAGCATCTTTGAGATAGGTAATTTCAGCAAAGTTAGTAATAAAACTTCTCAAAAAATTAACTTGGCCAAAGAAAGATTGAATTCCTTTTACATTCTTTGGCTTGGGGACTTTATCAATAGCTACTACTCTCTCAAGATCTATCTTCACCCCATCCTTAGACAATATATGACCTAGTAACCTACCTTCTATCACCCCAAATGTACATTTATTTGGGTTCAATGATACTCCATATTCCAAGGCTTTGATAAAAAGTTTTTCCAAATGCCTACAGTGATCTTTAGCCTTTTTAGAATAAGTTGTGAGGTCATCTTGGTATACAACCATAAATTTGTTGATATAATCATGAAATTCCACATCCATGGCTCTTTGCAAAGTAGCTCCTACATTGATCAATCGAAATGGAATCCTTACATATACATAGGTTCCCCATGGGGTTGTGAAGGCTATCTTAAATTGTTCCTTTTCCTTTACTAGGAATTGGTTGTACCTAGAGAAACCATCCATCATAGACATTATCTTAGAACTAGTTATTTTCTACAACACGGCTTCCATATTTGGTAATCCATAATTATCCTTCAAGGATGCAATATTTAGATTTCTGAAATCCACACATAATCTTATATCTCCATTTTACTTTTTGACAGGCACCAAATTTGAAACCCAAGTGGAATGTCTAATTGGTTTGATTATCCCATCATCCCTTAGCTTCATCAACTCTTCTTCCATTTTTGGAGCTAGGGTATGGTTTACTGGCCTCTGTTTCTGTCTAAGAGGTTTTACATTATCCTTTAGTGGTATGACATGTTGGAACAGATCTTCCCTATATGCTTTAAGGTCATTGTACGACCATGCAAAAACATGTCTATATTTCCTAAGAAAGCTAATCAATGATTTTCTAATTTTAGAAGGTAGATTTTGGCCAATATAAACTTTCTTGGGAGCTTCATCAATACCAAGATTTATCTCTTCTAATTTTTGAGGTTGAGGGTCCTTAAGTCTTAGTTTTACTCTATCCTAGTTATCAAAAATATTTTCTAGAACCACTAACCATTTTGGAACCTTGTTGGTTTTCCACTGCATAATCTCTTGGCAAAAAATGGTTTCCAAACCATCTAGAGTTTCAATTAAATCATTTCAATCCATTTCTCGACCATGTTATATGTCTTCATTTAACACAAAAATTAAAATGTCTTTGTCATCTTCAAAGACATGCCAATTTTCAATATTGTCAGGTATCGAAGGTCCGCTTTGTATTTCAATTTGAGAAATTCTTGCAAATGATATATCCTTAGGTTTGATTGCTACATTTTCTAAAAAATAAGCCATCTTATTTTGAGTTCTATCCTTCGATGATATACCAAATGCTTCAAAGAATTCAATCTGATCACACACAACATTTCTATATTGTATCAACCTTGTGTTCTTAGAAGGATATGTTCCCCTTACTTGTGAGATAATCAATTCTGAATCACCTATAACATGTAACTTCTTGATCCCATGATGTGTAGCTACTTTTAGTCCTAACATCAAGGCTTGATACTCAGCTATATTCTTAGTGCATGAGAAGATTAAGGTAAAAGAATATATAAAAGTGTTTTTCTCAGGAGATAAAAAAAAACCCCTGCCCCTGCACCTTCTTTAGAACTAGCCCATCAAAGAACATTGTCCATAACTTTGGTGAATTCATACAACACTCAACTTCATGTTCAATTACAGTAGGAAAATTCTCAACTTCTTTGATATTCAATTCAATTCTAAATGCATTCACACTAGTGTCTAAAAAGCAAGTAGCATCTTTTTCAATTTCTTCACCCAAGATGTGACTAACCCTTGGCTCTCTATATACTTTCATATCCTTATCACCAATGTCAAAAGTTGCATAAGTTAATTCACATTGTAGGCTACCTCCCATAGTAGCACTTTATTTTCTAGAAGGCAACATTCCATAGTGTGGAGGTATATCCACTACAAGGACTGACATGGTCAACTCTACCTTAGGATATGTAGCTAGTTTAAATGGAAAAGCATTTATAGTATCTATGACTGGGACTTCCCTAGCATTAACACCTCTACATCTACCTTGTTTAATCTACTTTCAACCCTAAGGCTTCCATTATTTTGAAAGGCATTATGGTGTTAGAGGCTTCTGAGTCTATCATGAAATTTTTAAAGGTCTTCCCTTTTATAATTAGACTAAGAAAGAATGGGTCAATGTCTTCTATGTATGCTACTGATGAGTCATCCAAAAAAAATTGAGGAATTTAGGACATGATACCACTATCTTCTATTACTAAGGGAATTTATTGAGTAACAATTTGTTCTACATTGTTATTGCTAGTTCCTATCCCTTCCAACCATGACAAGGCTTTATTCTTATGTTCTTGAATTCTAAAAAGTTCAAACAAAGGCACCTTAATAGTGATTTGGGACAACATGGATATCATATCAATTGGCTCAGACATATTAGGTTTATCAATCATACCTGGAATAGGAGCCTTTTGAGTAGTAGGGATTACTATTTTCTTGGAATTATTAGATCCTAATCCCTTCTCTTGCACAATTGCTTTTGATGTCTCATTAGCTTGGAATTGCATTTTCTTCTTAGGTTCCCACTTCTTAGTTTTAATGTCTTTAGCCTTGACTGTCTCTATACTAGCCCTCTTATCTTCATCTTTCATCTTATGTGTGATATCTTTTATGAATATACTAGAAGGCTTTCTAGTTTCATTGTTAACTATTATGTTTCTCAAATTATAGTTGTGCACTTGGGAAATCATTTCTATAGTGATCCTATAAATTTCTTCTTTAGAAGGCATTCTTAAACTTACATGACCCACTTTGGAAGATGTAACACATACGTGATCTTCATCACAGCCTTCATTTTCTGAAAAAACTTGTTGATGATGTAATTGATAAGCAATTTTCTTATTATCCAGATCACTTTCTATTTCTTCTAAATCATAACCAACACATTCAGCACACATGCTTACCATATTAAAACTTACATCATCATGACTCTTTTCTTCTTCATCCTCCTCAATTAGTAGACTATGATAAAAAACAAATGACTAAGCAACTGCACAATATTCTGCTAAATGGAGTAATTGAAAAATAATGTACCATGGTAGATTGTCATTCATATTTACTAAACTTCTTTATAGAGGGTCTGGTGTACTCTTATCCTTTACATTTTGAGTCTAGTTAGGGATTGGCTTTCCATCCTTCCATTGGGTAGTATAAGGGTAATTCTACATTCTAGGCTATCTATTGAAGTTGCTATTATTCATAGGTCTTTTCTCAGCAATATTTGGCTTATTGAAACTAGTGGGATTCATCTTTTTAAGCAATTCCAATACCTAGCCTATTGTAGGTTCTTCTAGCTTTCTTCCTACAGGAGTTTTATCATCCTCCTTTCTATTACTATTCTTCGGATTAAAAAGCTTTGGATCATCCCTCCTACCTCATTTTCTAGATGCCTTCCTATTATTTTTTATATTTACTGTAACTTTATAGGGATCCCTTAAAGTTCTGGGATCCTTATCCCTCAATTGAAAGGCCATTTTTCTATCAAATGCATTGAAATATGTTGTGAGACAAACATCCTCATTCAACCTCATAACTTGAAATAGTTTGTACATGCCTTTCTGGAATCTTCCATTTAAGTTGAATGTGGAATCATTAGGATTCTTCTTGATATTGTTAAATTAATTTAACATGAATCCAACATTAGTGCTATCTCCATATTGTTCTTTGAATAACTTCTCCAAATCACTCCATGATCTAGGACTGGCATTAGGTAGCCTTCTAAACCAATCCCTTACATCCTTAGTTAGTGAATGAAAAAATAATTTCATGACCAGATTTTCATGTCAACTTCATAATCATTTAACATATCTATGAAAATTCTCAAATGTTCTTCACCAGTAACAACATTATTCCTAGAAAACCTAACCAATTTGTCTCTTAAATCAAATGATATGGGATGTGGAGCACCAGGAATACCAACAAATAATATTTTTCTATACATTTCCAAGTATACAGGTTTCTTCAAGAAACCAGAAACATTTGAGGTACTCACTATGTTAGCTTGGTTTAGAGGAGAAACTTGGGATTGTTGAGGTTGGACAATAGGGACTTGAGTATAAGTGATGGATGATGAGGCAAGAGTAGACTGAGATATTCCTTTCATTGAAACTATTTTTCTAGAGGGAGGTATAGAAGTTTAAGATAGGAGGAATAAATTTGTCCATGAAGATAATGCAGAATTAGTCTTAATAAATTAAATTTTTCTCCTAGTTTTTATAGCTTGAGCTTCATTCTCCACCTTCTCAATCTCTTTAGAAAGATCTTCCTTCTCTTTCCTAGCCTTTTCTAGGTCTAAATCTAACTTTGACATAGAAGGTTTTGTGGGTTTTCTTGGTTGAGCTTGAGGTTCATTTATTTGGACTCCTATAACTTTACCCTTTCCTTTGTCTGCAACTTTCATAATGGGTTCTATAGGATTTACTTGGATAGGTTTATAATCTTGGTTTTGAGCAATAATTGGTTCTTGCTTATGATTACGGTATTTTTCTTGTTCTTTAACTTTAGCTCTTAGATTTTCCACATCTCCAAATACATTAGTGTGGAGAGTTGTGGTATTCTCTTCTAACCTTTTGTTCTATTCTTTCAAGGAAGCCATCCTTCTTAGTAAAGCATCTCTTTCTATTATGGCATCCAAGGTGGCTTGCTCCTCTTTTTCAAGATGAATGCAATTAGCTTCTTCTTTACCAACCCATTTTTTTAGAAATCCTATCTCTAACTGTACCTCTACAAGATCTATAGAAGTAGTAGGGTCATCTAGATCTATAAGATTTTGTTCTTTATATGGAACTTTCTTAGGATGAGAGGGATCTCCAAAAGAACTTCTAAGTCCTAACCTACGATGTATTTCAGCTATGAGACTTGGTCTAGGGGATATATTACCTACTAGTGACATATCTTTATCTTGATATGCTCTTTCATCTAGTATAGGGGTAGTAAATATCCCTCCTAAGACTCTTGTCGTTTCTGATTTAGAGCTAAGTGAAGAAGACTCTCTCCCTATCACTGGTTGATACTAGGAATTGATGGATACACTATCTTTGCATTTCCAAGTGGGATTAGGATCTATCCTTTTCTTATTTAGGTTCTTCCTACCACCTTTTGGTAAATTAGTAAACATTGGTTCATCACAATGATCTCTTGCATAAGCTCTTGTGTTTTTTCTTTTGTCAGCCATTTTATTAAATAAGCTTTAGCTTCAAAGCCTTGATTGAGTTGCCACCCTTCTCTTTGGGAAAATACACAATTATAATTACTCTTGACTTTGAGGAAAAACACAAGTAAAAATAGAAATATTTGATACACATAGACCAAGCACTAATATTATATGACTACAACTCTTGCTTGTTAGATAAGACACCTGGAGAAACTAGATACGTCAGTGTGTCAATGTGGTACTTTGGCTATTTTTTCTTTAAATTCTCAAGGTTTGTCACTAAAATATAGCACAATAAAAACTTAGATAATCTAACATACACATAGGCAATAGGACCAAAGAAATTGCACTACTTTTCATAGATGTGTTGGACAACTCCCCAATAGAGTCGCCATTTTGTTGGAGTTTTGAAACTACTTAACAACAAAATTTTCAATACTAAAATGATATTACTCACACAACCTAAGGATTAGCCAATTCCTATTAACAATTATATGAGCAACCCATTTGGACCCAACTTTAACAAAACCAAGGGTGGTTTTCTACTCTTTAGGCTCTGCAAAACTAGGGTGGTTATACCCAGGGATGATTCAAGACTAGAAAACACTATAAGAGAATTACTTTAGTTTCATTCTAATTCTCATCTCAAATTTTCAACTACATACATAATTCTGACATTTTGTTAATCAAATCCCATATAACAGATCTGGCCATAATTCTTTTATAGATTTGCACATGTTCTTAGCAATAGTGGCTAACTGAAGCTAAAACATTCCATGCAAACAAGCATCGACCAACTTTGAAGATCTTTAGGAAATAAAAGTAAATTTGATTATAATTCTACATTTGAAAACTATTTATGGCATACTTCTCTTCCAGTTGAATCAACTTGACCAGTGCCTAATCCATTAGGGCTCAAAGTCTACTACAAATCCATAAATCTAATTTTTTTCCTTACAACAAACATAATCAGCAATTCTTATCAGAATTTATCATTCTAAGCATCCTTCCTATTACTATAGCAACCTTATCAAATTCATCAAAGCTTTTACTTAATCCATTGTACTAATAGCAGTGATGAATAGATATACAATCTAAATGGATTCCACTCTATTCCACACACTTTTACTCATACAATATGAAGATAAATAAGTAACCAAAAGGAGAAAAAATTTAAAAAGAATTGATATGGGGACAACTCATAATTTGGATTCATTTTCTTTGAAAATTGTATACATTTGCAGTAAACTCAGAATGACCTTAGGAAAAAACATAGAGACCATTCTATATTAATTTATTCTGATGAACTAATAGAGACAATACATCATAAAATCTTTTCAAACATTGGACCTAAAATAAACTAAGTATACCACCTAGAGCATTAGAAATGGGACCATTCTCTAGCCCTAGAATCTTACTAATATAATGTGAGATGCAACAAGCTACATGCTAAGAGAAATTGATAGTTTTTCTTTACAAGAGATAATTACATACACCTATTACAAAATGACAAAAATATGGATAACAGGAGATGCTTAGATCAAATATTCCTTTTGGTGGGTTCTCTTCCATCACATTCTCTATTGTTTTTGATTTGGCTACTATTCTGATCCCTCTTTGTATGCAACTACCAAGCTAACCAATGATGAATTTTGTTTTGATGATTGCAAGTTAGTCTCCACCTATGGGTTTTCACCATCTTTATCTTGTATGGTGGGAATAATTTCTACTTTCCCCTCTTCTTTGGTTGTATTAGTGTCCTATGGGCCTAAGTCTATAACTAAAAGTGACTGAGCATTCTTGTCTTCTTCTCCCTATTGGCCTTGTCTAGTGATGGTGTCAATGATTTGGATCTCATCACCTTGCACCTCATCACTGTCAATTTCTAATTCCACAAACTATTCATCAGTAGCTATTTATTCCATCCTCTTGTTAAACAATGTTTCATCTAGCCAATTGAATTGCAAAATATCACTCTACCTCTTGAGCACATACCCAACCTCATTATCAATAGTAACAAAATTTTGTTTCAAAGAATCAAAGAATATTTAGGCTTTCACTATGTTTTTAGTTGTTGTGGCCCACCACACATACCCTATTTCATTGATAACTTGATTCATTCTTAAATAAAATAAACCATCAAGCTTCTTAGCCCATTCATCTTTTCTTTCCAAAATATTCTTCTTATCTATGGCACAAGGAAACAAGCTCAACTTTTGACTCTTGTACTTATCTAAGCAGCCAACTATTATTCTTTGCAAATGAATTTTCCTATTGTCAAAGTTAGTAAGATTAGAAACAATATCAAAAAATTTCTCAATTTGATCACAGGAAACTCTTATAATAGAAAAATACAAAAATGTCACCTCTTTACTCCTTCTTACCCACTTATTTACAATAGACTTCAAAGCCTCACCACTAGCTTTCATTTCATCCTAAATACTGATCACTTGAACCAATTGATCATAAACTAGTGGCCATTCAATTTTATCCCCAAAATATGTAAGAGCCTTTCTTAATTTTTCCTCATATTTCACATTCAACTCCACATGTAAGGCCCATAGTTTATTCTTTTCTTCTTCACTGTCCTTAGCAAAATAATATTCTAGCCTTTGGGGTGTATCTAGTACTTCTATGAAGGGAGTGGATTTAAAAGGTTCAATTGGGGGGTGAGGGTATGTTATTCTTGGTCTTTTGGACTTCCTCACCAGCTTGTTCTCAAGATTAATTATCTTCTTTACCTCTTTATTTTAGGCATCCACAATTGCCTCATACTTGCTCTACAACTCAATCATTTCTTTTTCCTCCCTCTCTATAATAGCCAAGGATAATTGAGATTAATCTAAATTCATGTGGGCTACCTATACATGTGAGGTATTAGCAACTCTCCTCACAATGATATTCCCTGTTAGTATTGAATCATTAGGTTTTGATCGAGCAACCTTGGATCCTCTTCTCAATGACCACATGACGAGAGTAGCCTGGTCATTACTAAATGCAGTTCCCAAGAACTCTTTTTTATGGACATAAGTCCCCTCCCTCTCTACCTCCCTTCCTCAGGGGTTATATTTTTGAACTCTTGAATCATTTTTTCCTTTATTTGATTTTGAATGGAGGCTTCATTCATTTCTGGATGCTTTGCTTTCACATTCTTACATCTTTCCTGAAAATTGTGCATGTTTTCCCTCCAAGAAAATTGATGGAAAGCCCTAGACTTTACAAAATTTTCATCAAACAAAAATTTCTGATTGGGTTGTTCCAAAATTGGATCCAATTCCCTTCCCCTAATGTCTGCTATAGTCAACTCAAAACTTGGCATAGGAGGCTCATGGGGGTTCCCTTAATCAATCTCTACTTGGGTAACACAAACCCCCCCTCGTGATCCAATTTGTTCAATTTTCTCATCAATGAGCTGCTCCTCCTCAATTCTCATAGGTTTTTGGGAAGGTGAGTAACCCTCATCTATAGGTTCCTCTTCCCTTATTATCTTTCTCCTCTTAGGAGAAAGTACAGGAGGCCTTTGTTCAAAAATGACACTAGTAGATTCAACTATCTATTTTCCTTTATTCACCATGGGCCTTTGATCATGAATGATAGTATATCCCAACTTCCTTTGGACAATTAATGGACCTATCTCTATATAGGGAGTGAAGCCCAATCTCCTCATTATTTCCTTGGCCTTACCTGGAAAATAATTAATGAAATGTTGTTTTTTCTCATTCATTACCTCCATTATTTTAGAGAATGTATTCATAAGCTTATTGACTTTATCTAAAGTAGTTACAACATTACTTAGAGGACTGTAATCTTCGTCAATTTTTTTTAAAAAATTCAAAATGTTTGAATAGACTCTCCATTTTTCTTTCTTTGTCTCTTGCTCCTGTAGAGAGTACTAATTCCTTATTATATCTTCAAGGAAATAAAATTCATGCTCAATGGGACAAAGATTGATCCTATGCCTAAGAACCAAATTAAAGAAACCCTCTACATTACAAAAATAAGGGTGAAATACAACCATTTTATATTGATCCAAAAATTTGTAAAGGGAAACCCATCCTTCCTTGGTTATCACAAACTAGTGGGTTACTGTGCAAGTGGGTAAAATTGTTCCTGTCACCCTTTTGTGTAAAAAAAATTCTTCTACTCCTCCCAACTACCACAAGGATTTAGATACTCCTACTTTTAGGGGCACCTGGTAAGGTAGTACATGGGGTGTCCCTTTGAATCCATAAATTTTGATAATAGTTGAAACTGAATATGGGGTAATGTCTCCCCAATTATGCGAAACTTTCAAATTGTGGGGTTTATCCATAGGCCTAATAAGGTGCATTAGTGCCTTAGGGATCCTAGCGTTGTCCCTTAATATGAGGAACCTCAGTTTGGAGGTGAAGTACCTATCAAATTAAACAAAGCTAGCATTTTTTGCTTCCCCAATCATATTTGCACTCCATAACTGAATTGGCAATTCTTCCCCTTCTTGTTCTCTATTTAAAACCATTTCTTTACCGAATTATGTAACCCCCTTAAATAGAAACATGTGCATTAGAAGAGAGTAATGGCCCCAAACCTTCTCCACCTTACCCTTAACAATCGCAACCAATCCACTATGAATCTCATCAGCCAAGTAAGAAGCAATATCAAAAATTATTTGCACACTGAAAGAGGAGATTTGAGTAATCATATACATGAAACTTACAAGGATAAAATATTCTTCACCCTCTCCAAAAACTCTACATAGAGTCTTGTATATCTCTACTACCCTATCATTGAAGCATGTTTTCTTGAAAGGTTCTTTAGAGGATGATGTTATTGTTGGTAGGGTTCCAATTCTGCCAATGTGGGCCTTTATTGCACCTTGTCTAACTATGTCCTTCTTAGACATATACTCTTTTTCTAAATCTATCAAATTAATGGGCACATGATACCTAGTGAGAGGTCCCAAACAAAAAACTTCCCTAATCTCTTCTAGACTGATGGTGATTAAAATTTCACCGTCTACTCTTCTCGCTACCCTAGTGGCTTGATCATAATTCATTTCCACGACTTCAAGGAGATCATAATCCATATAAAAAATGGGGACCACTAACTTTCCTAGGTTGAAATTCCATATATTGACATGTGGAGCAAATAGTTTCCTCTCTGCAAACCATTTCTTGAACAAACTTAAACTAGTTTGTGAGGTATGAAAATCCTAGACCTAATTACCCTTATCAAACAATCCATCTGCTATCCTCAACCTAGGGTTTAATGAAGTCAGCTTCTTAACTTGCGTTATCTCAACAGTAGAGTTAGGAAGTAACTCAAGAAAATCATCATGTATATTTCTATCCAAATAATTTTCCTAACCTAAAAATGCCTTCTTCAAAGGCATCTTGGATTACGCTTTGCAGAACTAAAAAACTTACAAAGATGATACTGTAACTACTTACTTAAATTCTGCTCTTGTTCTCTCTGTAATTCTACAATTTCTACGTGAACCCGTTGCTTCACAATCTTGCCAAATTCAACATAGTCTTATTAGTAATTACTTTTTCTTAGAAAGGCTTGAAATCTTTGTTTGCATAAGGTGGAAATGAGAAAATCTCCTATATTATACTCTATTAATCCTCACATTCAAAGATTTCATGTCTAATTAATACACAAAGTAGCACCACCTTCTGCATTTAAATCTATGTCATTGATCTTTAAAAATCCTATGATGAAGGGATGCAAAGAAAGGAAACTTGGTGTTCCACTTGACAAATTGGCCAGTCAATCTAATGAAAATTGACCACCTACATAGCTCCTTCCTTCATGGTATTTTTTTTTGGACCCACTGGTGATTGAGGGCATGTGTTGACAAGTTGCTACTTCAGTATACATAAAGAATGAGCACCTTGCCATAACGAAGCAATGATAGCCATTTATTTGATCTTGATCTTTTGGATGACACATTAATGCATTACTTAGAAGAATACTGGTGGTCCCTTATTTGTTACATCTCTATACATTTCCTTTGAGCAACTCTTTATGGTGAGATAGTGCTGACCATTGATCTAAGATCAAATCAAAGGTAAAGAAACTACACAAATTATCTTGAAAAATGGTGGGTCCTGTAGACACCTAAAAATCCTTTAGAAAATAAAGTATTTTTATTTTCTGAAAAATTCCCGATGACATCATCATTTATTAATTAATTAATTATTTAATTAATTAATTAATTAATTTTTATGCCATTAAATCCTTTTATCTTAATTAAAAATATTTAATTAAGGAATCCCTCCCAAAAATGTTTAAATCTTATTTAAACATTATTTCCTTATTTATTAATTATTTAATTAATAAATTGACCAAAAATCCTAAAATAAATAAAAAATTTATTTTTTTCCAAAAGTTCGCCAATTTCCTTATGACCAATAACCTCTTCCAAAATCTTCTAATCCTTCTTTAATTTTGATTAAAGGCTAATCCCATCATTTCCTACCCCTAATCCCAACTCAAAATATTTAATTAAAATTAAATATTAATCCTCATGTTTATTAAAAAAGTTTTAATAAATATCTCCTCAACCCAAACCCTTGAAATAAATAAAACTTTATTTATTTCCTAAAAATCTAATTTATCCTCATCCTAAGAAGTTCTAGACTCTTCTAGAAAGTCTTCATCCTCATCCTAGGAAATTCTAGACTATTCTAGAAAGTCTTTATCCTCCTCCAAAATCTAGACTCTTCTAGAAGATGTCTTTAAACCTAATCCTAATCCCCTCCTAACCTTGTCACATTCCCTAAACATGGGTTAAGACTTACTAACCCAAGCCAAAGTTAACAAATATCTCCTCCTTCACCCACCCTCATTAAATGCCATCCACTTGCCTATCCCTAAGCTAATCCTAAACCATCCTAATCCATCCTCTAATCATTTGCACAAGCCTAAGCAAGCTTAAAACCTTCCTAATCAAGTCCAAGTCGAATTTTCTCTCATCACCCTCAAAATATCTCAACCATAAAACTTTATGAAGTCCACTAGGTCATAAATGACTCTTACAAGCCCTTTTATTGCTCTTACAAGTCATTATGAGGGTCTTTATGAAGATTTTATCCCTTGAGCCTCCTTTGTTGACTCATCCTTACCCTTTCCTCCATCCTCTCACCATGTGACATGTGTCACTCCTTGATTGGTTGTAAGGAAGCACAATCCATGTGCTCTCCTCTCATGCAATCTAAGCCCTCCATGAGCTTTTTTCCATCCTTGCATCCTAGCCCTTGATCCCTCAAGCCCTTTGCCTATTTAAGGAATCCTCTCCCAAGCCATTTTAACACAATCCATGAAGTAAAGTTATAATGCTATTTTGAGAGCCAAATCCATACTAAATCCATCTATCCACACCAAAAATCCACAATCATCCATTGAAGCCTTTGGAAGCATATTGAGCATACATCCTATCTTTTTAGACAAAGCTACTCAACAAGAGAGCTTCTCATTGAGAGAGCCCATTAATGGCTCATATTTTCAATTGAGAGCTCATCTTAGTCTATCTTGAAGTTTATGAATTTTGTTTAGTTTGTAGAAGCTTTATTTAAATTTGGTTTCTATTAGCATACTAACATTTTCTCATATACATTTTGGCACGCCCGGTGGGACCCCGCATGGGTCATCTTCATTAGCTTTTTTAGTCAAGTTTTGTATGTTATTTGCTGATTTTGGCTAATTTTTCTTGTTTTTGTGATTGGTAGGATTGTATAAATTGGTTTTATAGGTCCATATGAGCATGAAGAAGACAAAGGAACTCATAATCTATCTCATAGTGTTTGCAGATTTTTCAAGCTTATAGGTGGACAAAGAACTTGAAATTCTTCTTCCTCTTCTTGTCTATATTCTTCTTATTCCATCTACTTCTTCTTCTTCTTCTTGTGGGAGATCTTGGTCATTTTTTTTCAAGGAAGCAAAATCATACACACTTCTTTTTAGTGCTTAAAATGAACCCCCAAATCATACTTAAATCCATTGAAAATTTTAAAATTTGCAAGAAAGAAAAAATCTTTTAACAAGTGAAACTAAACCAATCTAATCATTTGCATCCTTGCAACATCAAGGTTTTAGATGCATTCATGCAAAATTAGGATCACTTCATTTTTGGGAATTTAAAAAGAACTTCAAGTTTCCATTTCAAAAGGTTCAAAATCAACACTAAGTGCATACTAAAGTTCTTTTAAAAAATCTCATGAAAACTAAGAGTCCTAAATGGTTGCAAAAAATTGTCCTAAAAGCTTTGTTATTTGTTCCAAAAAAATGTCTTATTGCAAAATCTTGAATGTTTCTTAAGATTTTCATGCATCAAAACAATCTAGGAATATCATTTTTGGGCTTAAAACATGCAAACTAGAACACAAAATTTTGAATGAAAACCAAAGTCCAAAGAGTCATTTTCACTTTTGAGTTCAAAAACAATCTTGAATGATCTAAGGTTAAAATAAAGCACTTGAAAGTTCTTAAAACAACACACAAAATCTCAATCTTGAATGCTCAAAGGAAAAAACTTGAATGTTTAATCACTTGTCTTTGAATGCATGTTGCTAAAATCACTCTTGAGTGCCATGGATTAAAATCAAGTTTTTTTTTATTTTTTATGAATGCATGATTAAAAAAAAACTCACACTCAATCTTGAATGCCTAACAATCAATGAACATCGCATGGTCTTGACGCATTTTCAATGGTGCTCGCATTTCTTATGTTGACGATCTCTCAACCTCCATTATGCTAACGACGCTATCAAGTTGGAATGAACATTGTATGCCATAATCACAAGTGTCTTCAATCATAGCTTACAAAATCTAAATCATCAATTGGAAAAGAACTCTACTTTTTAGCCCAAGGTCATCTGAATCTTCTCTCCCCTTGTCGCCTTTGCAGGCCATCTTGGGTGCATAAGACTAGGATCCAAAACCTTGTTTTTAGTTTTAGGAGGCCTGCTTGGGGATTTCATCACCCCTTGGGACGACCTCAACTCCAGCGTTCCGACGGAGTATAAAGATCGGGAGGTGAATCCAAAGACACCTCTCTTGGGATCAAAATTTTGTCACTCGGGCTAAGCCTCAAGGAACTTTATACCCTTGAGAAGTGAAAGAGGAGAAGTGGGTTACCGCTCCTCTCGGCTGTGTGACATCTTTTTGGTTTCATCTACGGATTTGGGCCTCACGTACCTTGCGTATATCGAGGACTCCCTAGCTAAACCAAATTCCATCCTTGTAGAAAGCTTCCTAAGATGTTGGTGTGTTTGACGTGCTTGCTCCAAAATTTTGTCTGCTTGTTTGTTCATAGCTTTTGAATGAATGTTTGCCAATTTTTGTCAAAATCCCAGAAAAGCAGAAATCTCCCAACTCAAGGCATACTTAGCGTAGTCACTGCCTTATCAGAAAATTATCCAAGCTCCCCCGCTGCAACCGAATCTATCTAGTTCTTTGCCTTAGAACAATCCCAAATCCAAAGTCCATCCAAATCATCCCCCCAGCCAGCTAGCAACCCAATCCAAAATCACCCAAGCCTTTAAAGAGTTGTTGTCACTTTGCTAGATTTTGCTATCCAATCAATCCTACCAATCAACCAATCTCACCAAGGTTATCCCTTTTACAGAGCATTGTCTAGGGTAATCCAGCTTTGTCACTTGTATCCCTCATCACCTTGAGCTAAAGGTTGGGATCCACAAGTGGTCAATCTCGTGTCATGCCATAGGATCACTAGTCTATCCTTAAGTTGACACAATCACCACGAATCCTGCACATAGGAAAGCAAAACTCTCACTTTTTGATAGCATACCCTTGAAGTCTTCCACCCACAAGAAAGCCAAAAATCTCTAGCCAATCCTCCTTAGGTCTGTCATACAGCTTTGACTCTCCCTAGGAAATCTTTCATCAGCCAATCCAAAATCTATGCTTAATCCAAATCCAACCATGAGCTTCCGTGTTCATCCATATGCAAGACCCCATCCCCATCAAACTCATCATCAAAGCATGAAGTACCAATCCTATCATGATGTGTTTGGTCGCATTGTCCTTGCTCCCGCTACCTCCTATTCCAATGATGATGAAAATCTTGTTGACTATGATGGGTATATTGAAAGCCTTAGAAACATTCCCCCAAGCATCCCCCAAAATCCAAGAGTTATTCCAAACTATCTAGTCATGCCATCTAATATTCCAGCTTCCCCTCCATCACCCCATCAACCAAGCTTCCAATCTTCCACCCCCATCACACTAGCTATTCCTGTCAATCCACCTCCACCTTCGACACACGAGTCTCCAAGGAATCTCCTAGAGGAAATACAAGAAAATTTGCCTCCAACAGTCGATAAGCCATGTCATCTAATCCAACCATGTGAAGTAGTCAGTGATGAAGCTTCCCCATCTATAATATCACCTCCATCTCCCATAGCTATCATCCCCATACCATCCATCAAATTGCTTAAAATCCTTCCACTTCCCGCAAGCATCAAAATCCCACCACCTGTCAAATCCCTCCAAATCCTATCCACATCGCCTCCAAGAATTTCCCAAATCTCTTGTAATGACCCTTATGCATCCATCTTCTACTCACCCATCTCCACTACTGAATCCCCCATCTATCCATCCGCTGCCTTTGAAGAATCCATCCCTTCACCTCCTATCGCACCATCCACTCCAAACCAATCCTATCAAGATCCTGCCCAAAAGCATGTTGACATCCCCCAAAGCATAAATGAAGATATCATCATACCATGTCTTCCATCCATAGTGCAGTTACCATCTCCTCTATCTCCAAAACCTCAAGCCATATCTCCTCCACTACAAGATATCTTGTCATCCCACCAACTACATCAAGATCCTATCCTTCCATCTCCCCTGCTCCATGCTTCCATCTTACCACCTATCCAAGCTATTCCACCATCTATAATCTACCCTCTTGGTTCACTTACATTCATCCACGGTGGCCCTCTCTCAGCAGAAGAATTAAGAACAGTATCTCCCCATTGCAATACACCTAATAAATCACTTCTACCATTTTCTGCAAGCAAAAAGTTTCCTCAGCTTGTTCAAATGCTCAATCGATGGAATTATCAAGGTCAAGGTTTAGGACCACAAGAGCAAGGAATTAGAGAGCCTATTATTGCACAAAAAAATCTAGGATTTCATGGTCTTGGATATGTATCCAAAGGCTCACCATCTAAAGGTGTTGGTAAACCACACCCCCAAACCAAGCCTATCTCCAAGCCCACCATGCCAGCCTCCCATCACTCCTTCAAGAAATCTTATGTCATCCCCCCTCCACCATCTTTGCAACCCAAAACAACCTACCATATCCCCCCTTCATCCGCTAAATCCATTTTGGGTCCTTATGTCCCAAAATCTACCATCCTCCATCCTCCTATTAGCCATCATAAAAATCCTATTCCATCCATTTCTATGCAAGATCAACAAAGGCACATATTAGGGCACATCATCCATCATCATCCCCCTACATGCTCTTTCATATCCTCTCCATCTCACAAAGCTTCTCCCAACCATCTTCCCAAAGCTTACCACAGCAATGTGAATGCCAACTTCAAAATGCATAAAGCTAAAAATCCACATCTTAGGCAATCATATGTCTATTCTAAAAGACATACTCCAAAAAGGCAAAATCCAATCAAAGAATGCAAAACAATGCAAAAGCCTATGAAAAGAAAATCCAAAACCATGTGGATCTCTAAGAAAAAAGTTGAAACCCAATGCATAATGGCATCCACCATTGCTAATCCCCCATCTAGTGACTCATGTCCCCCATCTCCTAACTCCATCTTGGGTGCCTATATTCCCAAGCACGCTTCCACAAATCCTCCATCACGCCTGCATCTACCATTTATCCCCCATATGCTCTTTTCACACCCGTCCCAACATGTGCCAATGTTGCTCTTGCAAGCGTCCCCATATCATGCTCCTTTCCAACCTTCTCATCCCTCCATCTCCCACCATCAATCCCATCTAATCCAATCTATTGCATAAATCACACATCCGGTGTACCAACAGCTAGCAACAAAATTGAACATTCCAACAGCCAGTGAAAAATCCCAAAAAAGCCAAAATAGCTGAAGAAAGCCAAAATCATTCCAGCTAAGTCCAAAGCCAAAAAGTCAAAAAAGAAAAGAAAAATAAACCGTCCACTGGTGAAAACTTGGCAATTCAAGCACCTTGGACAAGTACCATGATGAAAACTTGGCAACCAAGCGTCATGCGTAATCTCGCCATCCCCAGCTTAGCCTATCACCCTCATGCTTTTGGTCATCTCTTGACATCCAACTCCATCTTCCAATCTATCCACCTATCCTCCACCCTCCATCTTCCATCTCACACCATCCACTTATCTCCTGCAGCTTCAGCCAACCATCCCAGCTATCATCCATCTCCCTAGCCCCTTCAGCTTTTTCCATCCTAGCTTCAATCCTATCACATCCATCATAAGACCTCCTTCTGCATGTTATCTTCTGATTGGGGGCACTATATTCCTTGGAGATCTTATCTTGTCCATCCTCCCTTGTCATTGGTATCTAGCTCTAGGCTATCCTCATGCAAACCCAATGTCATCTCTTTATATCCATCATAATCCTAGCTATCTACCATCCTATCCAGCCATCTCATCCTGCTCCTCTAGCTATCCTTGGTCACAAAATCTCTCAACATCATTGTATGCATCTTGCCAAATCCATATCTTTCGCTATCACCCCACCCTTAGCTTTCGCATCTTGCACAACATCGAGCCATCCCGCTATCTTATCATCCTAAGCTTTTGCCTGCTTGTAACTATCTTGGTTAGCTTTAGCTTGTCAATATCTTGGTCTGTCAGCTTGTACATCCTCTTTAGCTTAGTACCATTGTATCTATCCAGCTTTCATGTCAGTTCCTCCTTGATCAGCATCTTGCACACATCGCACAACCCTTGGTTAGCTATTCCAACGCATCCTTTAGCTAGATTTCCTGTCACCAAAGTGTTATCTTTCTTAGTTCAACTTGCCAGATGCATCACTCATCCAAATCCACCAGCTTAGGTGCTCTCCGATAGGTCCTTGCAGGATATAGCTTTCCTCATGTCTGACCTTGGTCCGTTAGTACCTCGTCCTACCCATCTCGTTGGCAAACGGTTCTCTTTTAGATTTTCACTTTCTTTTGATTTGCGATCTTCCCTTTTGGGTTTTGAAGTATCTTTTCCAAGCAATCTCCTTGTTCCCTCCTCAAGGTTGCCACGATCTTCCATATCATGGTATGCTGCGAATGGGGCAATTAGAGCATAAGGTCTTGATCAGGTCTTTCATTTGTTTTTCTTTTCTGCTTGTGGGTTCTCCAATGTCGTTTCCATGCTACTTCCTCTAGGATTCATGTGTGATGTTGGGGCAATCCTTGCGTGTTTGTTTTGAGTTAGTTTGTCAGTCCTCTAGACAGTTGGTGAAAAGGCCTTGATGTTCTTGGTAACCTTGGCAATTAACCAACAGTCCTATAGAAAATCTAGTGCTCAACTACATGGTGGTACTTCTCTTTGAAGTATCCCCCCGCTCAAAAAGCTTCAATGGTTTTCCTTCATCTCCATTATCCCCCATCCATATCCAACATCTGTCTCTCCTACCCCAACTGATGCATCAGTATCTCTTTGAATCACTCATCACTCTTAGCTTTATTGATCCACAATCCTAGTCTTAGGGATCCACCAATCCAAATCAATCCACCAAGCCTCATCTTTCGAGATCCACAATCCTAGTCCTAGGGATCTCCGAAACCCATCTTCCGCCAATCTAACTCTTTGAAATCCTGTTCCATCAGCTTTATAATCCCCTCATCCATCTCCCTATCCTGGATTCCTTTCTATAGCGCTCTGCTCCTTCATCCTCCACCTTCCCTAAGGTCTTAAGCTTGCTTCCTCTTGTGCATCTGATTCTCCTTTATCATTCTCCCATAGTGAGAGTTTGAGCTAATTTAGCCCCTTCTCGTTGCCAATCTGAGTTTCCTTGGTCATCCAAGATTCTTGTACATTTCAAGAAGCCATCGAGCCTCACTTTCTCTCCCCGCTGCCTTCTTGAGGGGGCATCTCATAGTCCATTCTCTCCTCTTCTGCTCTAGCCTTGGGCATCTTATTTTCTTATCTTTGATGTCATGCCACTTGCGGCATCACATCAAAGAGGGGCAAAATGTAGACACCTAAAAATCCTTTAGAAAATAAAGTATTTTTATTTTCTGAAAAATTCCCGATGACATCATCATTTATTAATTAATTAATTATTTAATTAATTAATTAATTAATTTTTATGCCATTAAATCCTTTTATCTTAATTAAAAATATTTAATTAAGGAATCCCTCCCAAAAATGTTTAAATCTTATTTAAACATTATTTCCTTATTTATTAATTATTTAATTAATAAATTGACCAAAAATCCTAAAATAAATAAAAAATTTATTTTTTTCCAAAAGTTCGCCAATTTCCTTATGACCAATAACCTCTTCCAAAATCTTCTAATCCTTCTTTAATTTTGATTAAAGGCTAATCCCATCATTTCCTACCCCTAATCCCAACTCAAAATATTTAATTAAAATTAAATATTAATCCTCATGTTTATTAAAAAAGTTTTAATAAATATCTCCTCAACCCAAACCCTTGAAATAAATAAAACTTTATTTATTTCCTAAAAATCTAATTTATCCTCATCCTAAGAAGTTCTAGACTCTTCTAGAAAGTCTTCATCCTCATCCTAGGAAATTCTAGACTATTCTAGAAAGTCTTTATCCTCCTCCAAAATCTAGACTCTTCTAGAAGATGTCTTTAAACCTAATCCTAATCCCCTCCTAACCTTGTCACATTCCCTAAACATGGGTTAAGACTTACTAACCCAAGCCAAAGTTAACAAATATCTCCTCCTTCACCCACCCTCATTAAATGCCATCCACTTGCCTATCCCTAAGCTAATCCTAAACCATCCTAATCCATCCTCTAATCATTTGCACAAGCCTAAGCAAGCTTAAAACCTTCCTAATCAAGTCCAAGTCGAATTTTCTCTCATCACCCTCAAAATATCTCAACCATAAAACTTTATGAAGTCCACTAGGTCATAAATGACTCTTACAAGCCCTTTTATTGCTCTTACAAGTCATTATGAGGGTCTTTATGAAGATTTTATCCCTTGAGCCTCCTTTGTTGACTCATCCTTACCCTTTCCTCCATCCTCTCACCATGTGACATGTGTCACTCCTTGATTGGTTGTAAGGAAGCACAATCCATGTGCTCTCCTCTCATGCAATCTAAGCCCTCCATGAGCTTTTTTCCATCCTTGCATCCTAGCCCTTGATCCCTCAAGCCCTTTGCCTATTTAAGGAATCCTCTCCCAAGCCATTTTAACACAATCCATGAAGTAAAGTTATAATGCTATTTTGAGAGCCAAATCCATACTAAATCCATCTATCCACACCAAAAATCCACAATCATCCATTGAAGCCTTTGGAAGCATATTGAGCATACATCCTATCTTTTTAGACAAAGCTACTCAACAAGAGAGCTTCTCATTGAGAGAGCCCATTAATGGCTCATATTTTCAATTGAGAGCTCATCTTAGTCTATCTTGAAGTTTATGAATTTTGTTTAGTTTGTAGAAGCTTTATTTAAATTTGGTTTCTATTAGCATACTAACATTTTCTCATATACAGGTCCCATACTCATTATGTCACATAGAGTAAATAGGTTGCAACTTTCCATAGCGAGATAGTAAGGATTGTTGATTCAAGTTTGATCTGACGATCAGAATCCCTTATATGGTTTATAAATGAGTGGTGGGTCTGGGGCACTGATGACATAGGAAATTTTGCACTGCTTGCAACAAGTAGAACCTTTCTTTAATCTTAGTCATCTTTCCACATTGCTTGAGGTCCCACTAGGGGTTCATTTCATGGTGCCTCACTATGTCGCTAACATTGAGATGCTGAAAATTTTTGATAGCGAGGTAACGAGCTATGGTGATTTTTACAAAACTAGGTGCCAGAAGAATAAAAGCCAATCAAACCACCATCACCTTTATTAACTACTTCTAATAATAGCAGTTATTACTCACCATGGCCCTTGGACAAATTACAATTATTGAGAAACTCAAAGGTCACTGTGTTTTTTGATTTACCAACTACTCACTACTTAGCTAATGGTGAAATGCTTATTTTTCTAATAGTGAGATAGTGAGGTATCAGAAAAAACCAAATTCTGGTGCTATTTTTTGGCTACCTTTTACTAGGCCCCTTTTCTTGCCTAATGGTAATAACAAGATGCATGTGACTAAAAATTTGGCTATAACACAAATCCCCTACTGCCATCCCTTCATTTTACAATCCAGTTCTTTTTAAAAATTTGATGCTCGCTACTTCACTATGCATAAAAAGTGCACATCTTTCTATAGCGAGATAGCGATAACTGTAGATTTTTCCAAATCAAACAATGAGGAATCATGAGAGAAAGACTATCTGAAGGGTGCAAAAAATAGAATATTTTCCAAAGCTCCCCTTTTTTAAAATGATTTCGTGCCCTAGATTTTTTTTTAAAGGAATGAGACATAGATTTTTTACAAGTACTTTTAAAAGCTAACAAATGAATGATTGAACTAGCAACGTTATCCACCATTAATGGATTCCAATCTGATTTGTGTACCTAGAGAAAGAAAATTTTGTCATGTGAAAAATCATACCAATAGTACATATGTTTCTCTCTTGGTAAACACTATAGACTGAATAAAGAACTCACTAACCATGTAGAATTATGAATAAGTGTTGTTACTAATGAAAAACATAAGTTAATTCCAACAATCTCCCATTTTGGCATTAGTGACAAAAAAGTAATACGCTGATTTGTTGTTTTTTTTTTTGAAAATTTTTCTTTGTAATCATGCTATATATGCATTTGCACATATCTCCCCCATATAGTGTACATATTATATAAGGCATAGTACCATACTGTATATACAAGTATCTCTTTATTATTATGTATTGTACATATGTTTCTCCACAAATATCTCTTTCTCTCTCACTTTTTGACAATAATGCCAAACATTTATTCACACAATACTTTATACAGAGACACAAATGTGAGAGAAACTTAGAGTTTACCTTGAGAATAAGAGCTAATGTCTTATTCCAGTTCTCTTGCAAAATTTTGCAGGTATGAAGTGCCAGTTTAACATCTACTAAAAGTTCAATCATATGGTTTGCAATATAATTTTTTTTTTATCATGGAGGAATATTTTTTGAATAGGCTATGTGTTTTTGCATTGTGTCAATGATTGGAAGGATCACCTTTTGGATGTCTATTAATGTAGACCTGATCCTTGCTTCCTCTCTCAACAATTTAGCATACATGTCTAATAAAAATCTGACCTTTATGTGATATGTTGAGCTTGAGCTAGGATCAAGCTACAACTTTTGAGCACTGGCCTTTAGATCGTCATCAATTTTATTCAATTTTTCTTTTATTTTCTTGGTGTACTTGGTAATGTCACAAAGTTTGGAAAAAAGAGATGTTACATTGGTAAAGAATTTTCAAGATTAGCCAAAATTCAGGAAAGCTTTACTTGATTAATAGCAATGTGCTCAAGCATCTTATTCTCAAACTTTTTCTCTACCTTTTCTATTAATTTTTCTTGACCAATAGAGTCCTCATTGAACTTATTTACTACTTCCTCTAACTATAACAAGAATATGTTGAATCAACATCTACATCTATAGCTTCTATCAAAATGTTCTTTGCACTTTCAATTATCCTATATTCCCTATCCCTTTTCTCTCTAAGCTACTTTTTTCTAGCCTTTTGTCTAGAAGTTGGCTGACCAATATCATTTGTTTAACAGTTGCATTATCAAAATCCAACTTAGGAATTTCAATATCTTTGTCCAACTCAATATCTTCATCAATTTCTTTTCCAATAATTAGAAGTTTGAGGGGTGTCCTTGGTTCTATATCTGATATTAGTACTTTGGACCTAGAAATAGAAACAATTGTAGAAATAGTAGGGCTTGTTGTGAAAACTTGAATAGGGCCTATTGATGGAATACTAATAAGAGTGCTAATAGAATCCCAAACTGAAGTGTTACCCAAAACTAAAGTAATAATAGGTGGAATACTAACTAAAGTACATATAATAGAAGCACTAGTAGAAGTATTTACAAATGAAGTACTTACATGAGCATGCAAAATTAAAGTAGATAAAATTCTAGAACTCAATCCTATACTTAATGCTAATGTCCCTGACTTGGGAGCTAAAGAAGAGAAGGTTTGTAGCTTAGTGGATGAAGTGGCAGACAATTCTATTAGTGATGCCTAGAGCTGAGTGAGAGCAAATAGTGATTGAGCACATGATGTATTTTTGGTGGTTGCAATCACACTTGTTGAAGCTATCTCCATGCCACATGATGTAGCAGTCTTTGGTGAAGAGTGAGGAAGGGAGGCCATAACTTGTGCAACTATTCTTATTGGATCATTCTCTTGATCTCCTTCCTTATCTCTCTCATCAACTTCTTCCTCTTTGTCTTCTTCACCATCCTTCAATGCCTAATAATCTTCAACATCAAAAGTGACACATGGTGCATTATCTTCTTCATTGTCACTATCATCATCGTCATCATTTATTTCAACTGGATCATCACTAGGTTTATGCAAATAATAAACATTTTCCTACATAGATGTAGTCTCCGAGACTAAATGCTCAATTTCCTTGACCAAAATTAAACAAGTACGGAATCTCATCATCACCTTCTCTTTATTTTTCTTCATTGCTTCATTAACTTAAGCATTAGTAAGATTCAGTAGCAACTTTCTCAAAGTTTACTACAATATATTTTTGGCTATTTGCATAGATACTTCCCATCTAACCTTGACTTTGTCTAACAAGACTGCAGGGATTTGAGAAGCAAACTGTTTTGGAGAGAATTTCCATCTTCCTAACTTGTCCATGATCAAATCTTCAACCTTCTCTTTTTCTATTGGAGTCTTAGTTTCATATTTAAGTGCTTTGAAGTTATATATTTGAGCACCTACTCTTAATTGATTTAGTCTTTCTTGAAAAGTGGGAGGAGGCTTAATAAGCACAACTTCACTATCTTCTTTCTCCTTAGATCTTCTGGTAAACACAACTATGGAGATCCTAGGTGGCTTGGTGGTAATCATTCTATCTTTCTTTTTCATAGGCTCTTCCTCTTTTTTAGATTCTTGCTCTTCATCCTTAGATTCTTCTTTATCTTCTCCTTTTCCCTTGGTAAGCATAAGAGGGGCACTTGCAATTCTCAACTTTTCTATCTTCCTCTTACCTTTACTTACCACTTGAGGGAGCTTGATTTCTAAGTCTATTCTGGCCTTTGTCTCTTCATAAGTTCCAAAAATGGGTAACTTTGGATCTACTGGCCCATTCACCAGGGCTTCAATTATATCCTTAGTTTCATCAATATTAACCTCATAGGAAAGAGATTTCACCCATACAATTCTAGGCCTAATTGCTTGAATGTATACTTTTTCATAGTCAACCATAAAACAAATATCATCCCTATAGTCTTCAAGTAGTTTTGGTGGAATTCAAAACCTATTATTCATTTTCTCCTTAAAAGCTACAAAATAGTTATCCATAATGCTATCAAAATTTTCACCAATTTTTCCAATGAACTCATTGATTTGGTACAACACTGGAGTATCCTTTCTCCATACCACTAATCCTTTGGATGGGAAAAACTTTTGTACATAAAAGAACAAGAAAGTTAACAAAGAACCAAATTTCAATGGATTATTCTTTGAAGTTCTTATTCTTTCCATGTTCTTGTTTAACTATTTCAACATTAAATCTACCAAATCATACTCTAAATTCTTCTTTACAACTTTGTAAGCCAAGTCCATAGCCTCACATGGCACACTATTCAATTTTCTAGAGCTATATATCTTATGGGAAATGATATGAATACAAAATGTTGTTGGCATAAAGTTATTTGCCATTAGTGACAACACTTTTCTCACAGTATTAACCAAGTAAAGAAGAACTCAGTGTTAACCGAGTTCAGTCAGTTAACATAGAACTCAGTGTTAACCGAGTTCGGTCAGTTAACTAAGAACTCAACATTAATCGAGTTCGGTCGGTTAATTAAGAACTCAATATTAACCGAGTAAAGACGGATGCAGTGTTAACCGAGTTCGGTCGGTTAACATAGGACTCAGTGTTAACCGAGCTCAGTCAGTAAACAAAGAAGTTTGTTCTACCAAGTTTGTTTTGCTATTCGGCCGACTCAGTTAAATTTTGTCTACTTTTATTCAGCCGACCATTGCATGTAATTTTAACCAGGATGGTATATATATGTAATGTATTGTATCATTCTAGACGTATGGAAAATATATGAAGTATGTGTGTGATATATGCGAAGTATGTGAAGAATGTGTGCGAAAGCATGTAAGCTGAATTTTGAAGGTTTTTAGCAAGGTCAGCATTGGAGCAGAATTGTTTTATCAGTCATATCAAGGACAATCAGAGCATAGTGGATCTTATCAGCAATCAGTTGTATTCAGATCCACTGTTTCATTCTAACAGGTGAATCAGTTTTTATAAATCCTTTAACAGGGTAGACTTAACAGTCTTTGTACTAAATCTCCTAACAGAGTGCATACTTATGAAGTATGTTTCAAATCCTTTAACAAGGTGGATATAACAATCCTTTATGCTCCTAACAGGGCAGATCACCAGAAGTGATCATTGTATGCCTTAACCGGCTAACTTCCTACTGCAGTAAAGAAGATTTGTGGGTTTCATCCCCACCCCAGTTTTACTTTCTATTTTGGAAGGTTTCTGGGTCACCAAAATCTCTGTGCTTATGTGTTATGAATGTTTACATACTGCAGATTAGATGATTAAATATTTTACTGGTTAATATGAATTGATTTAAGATTTTAAGTTTACTGATTCACCCCTCCCCTCTCAGTAAACTGTTATATCTTGAATATTTCCAACAATTGGTATCAGAGCTAACTTGGTTCTCAGGACAAAGCTTGACAGCTTGAGCAAAGATCAAAGTCAATGGAGATATTCAGATTGGAGAAAGTTATAGAAAATGAAAAGTTAGATCTTGAAATGGCCATGGTTCAACTTAAAGAAGCAAAGGAAAATCTTTCTCAATCCCTAAAAAGAAGAAAGGATCTTGCAAAACAAATGAATGATCATCAGTATGTTGAAGTGAAGATTGAAGACCTGTTACCATCAAGCAATTCAGAAGAAGCTGACCAAGAAATCAAAGAACTTCTAGAAAAGAATGGATCTCTGCAAGAAGAGGTAAGAAAGCTTAAGAGAGAACAAGAAATACAGTCAATCAGGCTATGTGAAGCTTTGGATCAAAGAAACAAAGCACAAGAAGAACTGGAAAATAGAAGTCATGAAATCCGCAATCAAACTCATCAGTATGAAGATCTCATAGACCAACTCACCAATGCAAATGCAGAGATCAGGATTCTCATAGCACAAAATAAAAGAATAAGGAATGATTTGAACATTGAAAAGCAAATCAATGAAAGTCTACAGAATGACTTGAGAACAAAAAGACAAATCAATGAAAGCTTGAAAAATGATTTAATCTCTGAAAGGTAAGTCAATGAAAGGATGATGAAATCTCAAGTAGACGTAAATCAATTGAATGAGCAGAATCTTCAAAGACAAACAAGCAAAGCTGGTCTTGGATACAAAGAAGCTGGTGAATCCTCCAAGCAAGGTGAACAAAGGAATAAAAGATCCACTTGTAATCATTGTGGCAAGATAGGTCATACATCAAACAAATGCTGGAGCAATGGGAAAGAAAAATTCAATGGTAAGTGCTTCAACTTCAATCAGCATGGTCACAAGGCAAATGAGTGTAAAGAAAAACCAAAATTTGAAGGCAATTGTTACAAATGCAAAAAGCATGGTCACAAGGCATTCCAGTGCAAATCCAAATCATTCAATCTAGCTGAACAACTTGTCAAAGCCATATTCGGATGGGACTACAACACCTGGTGCAGATGTCACTATTGTGGAGAGTATGGACATACTGGCATGAATTGTGCTAGACATCACCTAAGGAAAAAGGACACAACTGTAAGGTGCTATACATGTACAGAACTCGGTCATATAGCCAAAAATTGCATGAATATCAAAAGAATTGAAGATGAAAAGAAAATCAAAGTAGATAACATTCGAAAGAAAATGAAGTAGCAATGGATTCCAAAATCTACCGAACAAGAGAAGTCAGATAGGAGTGTCACTCAAGAGGTGGGTGACTCTACCATTTCCAATTAGTATTCATATAAGAAACATTGGAACTGCATCTTCCAAGATTTATCCTATGCAGCTCCAAAGGAAGAAGATGGATCAAATTAGTATTATAGATACACTCTGACTCCAGGACGGTTCAATACTTTATCAAGTTTGGTTGGATGTAACAAAGCTTCATTAACCGAGTAGCAGTTACCGAGTTGAGTCGGTAAGAGACTTTGCTGAGTTCGGTCGGTCACAACTAAGTTTCATTGACCATGTTGTGTCAACCGAGCAAGGTCGATTCGTGACTCAATCGAGCAAGGTCAGTTTGTGACTCAACCGAGCAAGGACGGTTCGTGACCCAACCGAGCAAGGTCGGTTCGTGACCTAACCGAGTAAGGTCGGTACTTCAATATTTTCTTTCGATTGCCGAGTTCATAATATCTACCGAGCTAGTGGATGACAACCTGTCATTTCTTCTGCCATCGTACCAAAACATTTATGGAAAAAATTTTATCAAAAGGGGCAAAATTTGATCTAAATTTTTACTGCGAACAAAGAGCTAAGGTATTTTCTGCAATTTCAGAGCAAGCTTAAGACATTTCCGAGCGAATTTTTCAAAAGAGCGAAAGAATCAATTTAGAATTTTTCTACACCTACCAAGTAACAATGGCATCCGGAAGTGGAAGCTCTAAGACTAAGAAAGGCTCAGAAATGCTGGTTAGAGGAGAGGAATGGAAGGCGTCGAACTTCAAATTAGCACCAGCTGTTGCAGAATCACTGGACCCTAATGGTGCCCAATCTCAAATTCCTTCAAAGGTACTTCTTGTCAATGATATAAGATTTCATTTTAAATGCTCTATTCAAGAACTTGGAAACCTAGAAATTGATAATGCCCTAGGTGAAATGAGCATAAATGGAAAACTAAAACCCGAACATAAGCATCTTGAAACAAAAGGGTTAACCCACATTTCACACTTACCAAGGAAATTTCAAGTTAAATGGGTTAGGTATGTACTCAGTCGAGTTCACAACGGCCAATTGTGGTTAGAGCAACCAGTGCTCATCACAAAGAAAATGATTAACAAAATTACTAGACTCCCCATGCTGAGCAAAGCCAAGGCTACCAAAACCCTAGGTCGGGAGGAATTGCAGAAACTGACCCAAGTAGAATGGGATGGTAGGGGACTTAAGTTGAATACTGTAGCTGACGTCAAATTGAGATTTGGCATTCACGTCATTGCTCAAAAAATCTACAGTTCAAGCCGTCCAAACAGTGTACCCTGTGAAGCTGTGGATCTGGCGTACAAAATAGTGAAGAAGAATTTAGAAGTTGATTTATCAGAATTACTTTTATCCCAATTCAATAAGAATATGGAAAGCATTAGAACCTCCAAGAACAATCCCTGCAAATTTGGTTCGCTTTTGATTTGTTTATTCTTCTATATTCAGAAATCTTTTCCATTAAAGGGATCAGTAGTATGGAGAAAAGATATACCAATTCTTTATCAGTTAAACGAGTTCATTGCAGAACTAGGTGAAAATTTTGATATTATTTTGGATAACTATTTTGAAGAATTTAAGGAAAAGATGAATCATAGGTTCCGAATTCCACCCAAACTGGTTGAAGAATACAAGGAAGACATATGCTTCATGGTAGATTGTGACAAGGTATACATTCAGGCAGCCAGGCCTTGAGTAGCATGGGTGAAACCTCTTCCCTATGAGGTAAAAATTGACGAAGCCAGGGATATCATAGAAGCACTGGTGAATGAACCAGTAGACCCAAGGCAACCAATTTTTGGAACATATGATCAAGCTAAGGCCAGAATTGAGCTCCAAATTAAAATCCCTTAGGCCATTAGCAAAGGAAAGAGAAGAATAACCCAACTGATAACAGAAGGCAAAGGAGAAGACGAAGAAGAAGAAGAGGAAACCGAGTCAGACAAGGAAAAGGAGCCTCAACAAAAGAAAGGCAAGGTGATCATCACCAAACCTAAAAGGCAAGCCTCTGCAGTCTTCTCCAGGAGAATAAGACAAGGAAAGAAAGAACCTGTACTTGTTAAGCCTCCACTCACATTTGAGGATAGATTGAAGCAATTAGAAGCAGGTGCTAGCTTCACAAACTTCAAAGCATTGAAGTTTGAAACCAGAATAGAACAAGAAAAGATGCAGATTGAGGAATTGGTACTGAACAAGATGGGTAAATGGAAATACTCACCAGACCAAATAGCCTCCCAGATCTCCAAAGAACTATTGGAGAGGTTGCAAATCAGATGGGATGCTGCAACCAAGACTGTAAAAGACATCTATGAGCAGACACTGATGAATCTCCTGCCGAGTTTCACTAATGCTGAAGTGAAAGCATCACTGAAAGATCACGAAGGCAATATGATGATTAGATTCCACACCTGTTTGATACTTGTCAAAGACATTGAGCATGTGGTAAATGATGCAACAAACATGTGGAAAAACATCTATCATCTACACAAATCCAGTGATGATACTGTTGAAATCAAGGACACTGACAACAGTGATGATGATGAAGATGATGATGATATTGAAGATATTCTAGAGGATCTTCACTCAATCATGTTAGAAGTAGAAGAAGAGGCTAAGAAAGAATTAGAGGAAGAAGAAGCTGAAAAAGAAATGGAGGAGAAAGAAGAACAAGCAAGGGTGGAAGAAAATCCAGTACAAATTGCAGCTGAACTCATTGCATCTCCTCCACACTCTCCATCCAAAACAGTTACATCAACTATGGAAATAGCTTCTACTGTTAAGTCCTCTCAGCTCCATGTACCATCTATGCAAGTGCCAATCACTTCATTAACCGAGGCTCCATCAGTCTCTGCAGTAAGTTCAACATGCACATCAACCTCTACTGCAGAATGTATAATAAGTGTACCGACAGATACTACAATTTTGACTTCTCTTAATCAAATTTTGGCAACTATTAGCTCTTCCACTCCATCCTGTACAGCAACATCAATTTTTGATACCATTTGCACATCTCTTAGTCTTCCTATACATAGTCCTATTCCAGTCTTATCAGCCAGCCCTACCTCATCAACTATAGTCTCAGTTCACAAGGGTCAAGATAAAGTCTTTGCTGGAAAAGCAAAAGGATACATATTTTCCAGCAAGACACTGGATGAGGAAATTGATTTGGATAAGGACATTATTCTTCCTAAAATAGATCTTGATACAGCATCAGTTGATGAAATGAGAATGCTCAGTCAGCTATTAGAGCAGAAGGCTAGGCAGAAACAACTATGGCATGAAAGAGATCTGGAATATAGCATCATTGAGAGTGCTAAAAATATTATAACAGAGGCTATAGGTGTTGAAGTAGATTCTACTCAACACATTTTGATTCAGTTGGAAGAGGCTGTAAACAAATTCAATGAGGATACCTCCGGCCAAGAAAAGTTGATTGAAAAGGCAGAGAAGAAATTTGACAATAAGGTGCTTGAGCACATTGCTCAGCATATTGCATTAAATCAGGTAGAATTGTCTACAATTTTGAATAATTTTGAGAATTCTTTTAATAATGTAACTTCACTTTTTGGAAAACTCTGTGATGTTACTAAGTATACCAAGGATATAAAAGAGAAATTGAATAAAATTGATGAGGATATGAGGGTCAGTGCCCAAGTGCTGCAATCTGACCTCAGTACAAGTTCATCACATCATCATAAAATAAGATTTTTGTCGGAGAAACAAGCAAAATTGTTGAGAGAGGAAGCAAGAATCAGGTCTACTCTCATAGATATCCAGAATATGATTCTTCCTGTCATGACTTCAATGCAAAAGCATATTGCTCATTCCAAAACATTGATTCATGACAACAATTTCTCAGTTGCAGATCATATGATTGAACTTTCTGCAAAAATTCAAATTGCACTCTCCTCCAGCAAAATTTTGCAAGAAAATTGGGATAAGTCTTTGGCTCTTATTCTCAAGGTACATTCAGAATTTCTTTCTCATTTTGAAATCTCAGTGTAAATATATGTTATTTGGCATTATTGTCAAAAAGGGGGAGACAAAACTTCAGAACTTCAGAGCTATCCGTGCAAAGATATATGTATTGATCTGTAAATACTGTGCATATTGTATGGGGGAGACAAATAAGATCTACAATTTTGGAAACTTTTTGAAATGTATGTCAATTTCTGTACATAAACTTTGATACATAATTGTTTTTGTCACTAATGCCAAAGGGAGAGATTGTTGGCATAAAGTTATTTGCCATTAGTGACAACACTTTTATCACAGTATTAACCAAGTAAAGAAGAACTCAGTGTTAACCGAGTTCAGTCAGTTAACATAGAACTCAGTGTTAACCGAGTTCGGTCGGTTAACTAAGAACTCAGCATTAACCAAGTTCGGTCGGTTAATTAAGAACTCAATATTAACCGAGTAAAGACGGATGCAGTGTTAACCGAGTTTGGTCGGTTAACATAGGACTCAGTGTTAACCGAGCTCAGTCGGTAAACAAAGAAGTTTGTTCTACCGAGTTTGTTTTGCTATTCGGCCGACTCAGTTAAATTTTGTCTACTTTTATTCAGCCGACCATTGCATGTAATTTTAACCAGGATGGTATATATATGTAATGTATTGTATCATTCTAGACGTATGGAAAATATATGAAGTATGTGTGTGATATATGCGAAGTATGTGAAGAATGTGTGCGAAAGCATGTAAGCTGAATTTTGAAGGTTTTTAGCAAGGTCAGCATTGGAGCAAAATTGTTTTATCAGTCATATCAAGGACAATCAGAGCATAGCAGATCTTATCAGCAATCAGTTGTATTCAGATCCACTGTTTCATTCTAACAGGTGAATCAGTTTTTATAAATCCTTCAACAGGGTAGACTTAACAGTCTTTGTACTAAATCTCCTAACAGAGTGCATACTTATGAAGTATGTTTCAAATCCTTTAACAAGGTGGATATAACAATCCTTTATGCTCCTAATAGGGCAGATCACCAGAAGTGATCATTGTATGCCTTAACCGGCTAACTTCCTACTGTAGTAAAGAAGATTTGTGGGTTTCATCCCCACCCCAGTTTTACTTTCTATTTTGGAAGGTTTCTGGGTCACCAAAATCTCTGTGCTTATGTGTTATGAATGTTTACATACTGCAGATTAGATGATTAAATATTTTACTGGTTAATATGAATTGATTTAAGATTTTAAGTTTACTGATTCACCCCTCCCCTCTCAGTAAACTATTATATCTTGAATATTTCCAACAAATGTAAGTTCCACGTTAGATACATTACAGACCATCCCAACCTAAGGTTTTTGTAACCTTAACATTGTTTAGCATGGGAAGACCCACGATTCTATGAGTCATCTTCTTTATTATTAAGATGGGCTGCTCTAACCACAACTGACCATTGTGCACATGGCTCAAAATATACCTAATCCACTTAATTTGGAAGAGCCTTGGTAGATTCAAGATGTGGGTCAAACCTTTCTCCTCTAAGTGCTTATGGTCAATTTTTAAGGTTCCATCCACACATAGTTCTCCTAAGGCACTATCCATTTCTAGGGTTCCAATTTCTTGCACAACACACTTAAAATGAGTATGAATATTGTTTATGAGGAGTACGTTTGGTAGAATTTGAGATTAACCTCCATTAGGGTCTAGTGATTTTGTAATTGCTAGCAACAACTTGAAGTTTGGAGCCTTCCATTTGACACCATGCATCAACATCTTAGAACCTTTCTTTGCCTTGTTTCTATTGCTAGTGGATGCCATGATCACTTAGTAGACTGATAAAATCTCATTTGAAAACTTTGCTACAAATTATGCTCAAGTTTTCTTGGATGCTTTTTAAATTACTTTGCTCTAGATATATTGAATTCGTGGTGAAAATGAAGTCAAAATTCTGCCCTTTTGATGAAAACCTTCCATTAATGTTTGGTACAAAGAGAGCCATAATGACATAGTGCTTAATAGGTTGTCATCCACTATTTGTGTAGATAACTTGGTAGAACCTTGTAGATTGGCAACCAAAAAAAATTGTGTTACTCTCGACCTTGCTTAGTGAATAGTGATGCTAAACTTCCTGTGATCCCTCTGTATTTGCAATACTAATTTGGATCTTTTTCTTTCATTCATTGGAACTACTTGAGATATGACCTTGAGAATGCAATTACAATTCTTCCTTAAGAACTTAACTGGAAATGGTGGAGTCACCCACTTCTTGCGTGACATGGCCATCATTTGAACTAGTTTGGTTGGTAGATTTGGGAATCCACTATTGTCTCATCTACTTCCTAATGTTATCAGATTTAGCTTTATTTTCATCTTTAACTCTGTCTATTTTCATGCAATTCTTAGCCATATGAAAAATTCTAGAGCATGTATAACATCTTACTATAGTATCCTTCTTTCTCAATTGATGCCTAGCATAGTTTATAACAATGTCTCCATATTCTCTATAGTAATGACATCTACACCAAGTATTGTAGTCCTAACCAAATATGGCCTTGACAAACTATTCAATTGGATTGAATGGTTTAGATATGCATTCAAATGCCTTATGACCTTGTATCTTGCATTTGTGGCATTTACCTTCAAACTTTGGTTTCTCCTTGCATTCATTAGCTTTATGACCATGTTGACTGCAATTGTAGCATTTTCCAATGAATTTTGTCTTTCCATTGCTCCAACATTTGATTGATGTATGACCTATCTTACCATAGTGATTGCAAGTAGGTCTTTGATTCCTTTTAGCACCTTGTTTAGAGGATTCACCTTCTTCTTTGTATCCAAGTCCTTCTTTACCCTTTTTCCTATAGAGATTCTACTCACTTTGTTGATTCAATTGATCCATGTTTTCCTGTGATTTCATTATTCTTTCATTTAGTTGCTTCTCAAAATTTAGATCAACTTTCAATCTTTCATTGATTTTTCTTTCAATTCTTAAATCATTCCTTAGGCTTTCATTTTTAGATCTTAGATTTATGATTTCCTCGTTTGCATTAGAGAGCAAATTGATAGGACTTTCATGTTAAAGGGATTGATTTTGAGTTTCATTGTTCCTTGCCTCCAAGTTTTCATTTTCCTTATTTATCTGTTCAAAAATTTCACACAATCTTATTGACTGAACTTCTTGTTCTCTTTTCAATTTTCTTACCTCTTCTTGCAGGGAGACATTCTTTTTATAGAATTTCTTTGATTGCCTCATTTTCTTCATCTGAACTGCTTAAAGGGAAAAATTCTTCAATCTTTTCTTCAACATACTAGTGGTCATTCATTTCTCTTGCAAATTCCTTTCTTCTTTTTAGGGAATGGGAAAGATGCTCTTTTGCTTCCTTGAGTTGAGCTATGGCCATCTCTACATCTAGCTTCTCATTGTCAATAGCTTTTTCAAGTCTAAATATCTCCATTGTCCTTGATCTTTGCTCAAGCTACCAAACTTTATCCTAAGAACCATAAAGCTCTAATACCAATTGTTGGAAATAATCAAGACTAGCTAGGTTACTGAGAGGGGAGGGGTGAATTAGTAACCTCAAAAACTTTTAACAAAACTTAGCACTTAATCTATTCATAGAACATTCATAGAACATGAACACAATATTTGTTGACCCAAAAACCTTCCAAATAGAAAGTAAAACTGGGGTGGGGATGATGCCCACAAAACTTCAATACCACAATATAAATTTGGTGTGTTAAGGCTTACAATGATCACTTCTGATGACCTACCCTATTAGGACCAATTTGGACTACCAAATCCACCTTATTAGAGGTTTTACAAAATTGACTGAAATATGCACTCTATTAAGAGATTTAAAGAATAGACTATAAGTCTACCTTGTTAAAGGATTTAGAAACTAATTCACCTATTAGGATGAAACAATAGATCTGATTTACAACTTCATTGCTGATTAGATCCTTGAGGTATAGATCATCTCTTGTGATACATATAACAACATTGATTTTGATTTGACCTTGTTGAATAAATTTCTCTATTATTAATTCACATTCACATGTTGATCTTCTAAAAAATAGTACTTTGTCATATACTCATACATAGATAGGAATGATATAATGCATTCATATATACCTTTCCAATTCCTATATTTACATGGTCAGCCAAAACAAAAGTTAACACAAATATTACTATGTCAACCCAAATGTAGAAACTCAGGTTTTGAATAGCTGACTTGGTTACCTTTTGATACTCAACATCCACTGCATTACTTGGCATCATGATGGATTTGGTAGAAGTAGAAGCTCACTCCATACTAATTACTCAACATACCTTTTGAGCTCGGTGAACATTGGAGACTCAATAGATATGGTGTAACTCGGTAGAAATTGATTTCTATGTTTACCTTTCTTACACTTGGTAAACACTACTCATCCATCACTCGATTGACATTGGCCTCACATTATAGAAACTAATGACTCAGTAGACACTGGGATGCTCAAGAATCACTATCTTCTTGCTCTAAACTATTGGACTTCACACTACCTATTTTCACTTAGTAGCCTTTGGAATGCTTTGTGTGAACTGCTAAACTATTGAACTTACTTGGCAACCATTGAATGCCTGATAAACACTATAGAATGAATGATGAACTTGGCAATGATGCAAAATTATGAATAAGTGTTGTCACTAATGACAAACACAACTTAATGCCAACAAGGGATTTTTTTATAGTGGTGATGTGAAAATTGGTTCTTACAATAGTATTGAGCTATAAGGGACTATACATTGTAATCAGGTTATAATCATTGGATTGTAATACTATCAAACTTTTTGTTTGGTGGACGTAGCCTAGGGATTGGGTGAACCACATTAAATCTTGGTGTTTTGTGTTCTTTTATATGCGATCTATTATTTTTTGGTATTGTTTATATTTGCATGTAATTGTTATTTATGTTTGTGGTTTAATCCTAATAGTTAGCCTACTAAAACAATAACTTTGATCACTTCTAATGATCTTCCCAATGACAAGTCTTCCAAGTTAAAGGATTTATAAGGTTATTAGGTTTACCTTGATTAGAGGATTTAACACATACAATAAATTAAAGACTGTGTTAAGATATTTTTCATAGGTTTGTTAAAACTTTCCTTTAAAGAGATATTCCTTGGTTCAATTCCAACAAAATTGATTCAGTACATGATGCTTCGGTTTGCACTAATAATGTTGATTACAAATATCCTCCTTCCAATTTCTAATTTGATCTCTTATGTGATATATCTTTATTTTCTCCATCACTACTTTATTAGGTCACTAACCTTTTTTCCTTCACAACTTCCACATCTAGGATCCAAAATATAACTCCTTTGCATAATACTTTTCTTCACTTTGTGGATACACTTCTCCTCTTCATCCTTATATAAAAATACGGTTTGGATCTACCCTTTCTAAAGACATCTATAGATTCTTCTAGAATAAGATTCAATGATCTAAATGTTTCCTTTTTTCCCTCTTCATCTAATTGGTTGTTCATCCCTCATAGGAATCAATGATCCATGTAACAACCTTTATAAAAAATCTACAATTATTAAATTTTATTTACATGTTGGCTCAAAAACAATTTACTTCAAATGTTGTACTATTTTAGATATTCTTGTTCACTTTGTGTTACTTAGGACATATTGTCTCTAATGCTCAGCCATAACTATTCTTCCTATTGTTACTTGATGTTAACTAAATGGACTCCTATATGACTTGGCATATATGTGCTCTCTTTTCTTGCTAATAGTACTCGACTTATATGGATGTACTCAGTGACTAGAAACTTGCCCAGCTCCTATAGAACTTGACATTACAATTATTTACATTACTTGGCCAATACATAATAACTTATTTACAGTGATTACCAACTAACTATGTCTTTATATGACCAAGTGTTTGACACTAATAAAAAATAAAACCTAGAGAAACCAATAGAGTAGTGATGAAGTTTTTATTTTTTATTAGTATTGTATCAAAGTCTCAAACATATTATATACAAAATTAAGCTTGATAAAAAAAAGATGATACACAAAAAAAAAAATAGAAATTTTCATTAGGTTCCTTAGCTATGGTGTTCTCCAACAAGTAGTTGATACTTAGGTGTGTATACCTAGTACTTGGGTATGTAGGTACACATCCTACAGATATGGGTATGTGTACCCATGCAACCTTGATCTATGGAAATGAATCTACTTTTACTTTTTTATAGCATAAGAAGATAATGTGTATTAGAAAGGCTATAAAAAATTATTGCTCGCTAGTCTTGCAAAATAATACATACTGGGCAATGAAATATATGTTGTAAAACCATCATAACTATTTCAATGATCTACAATCTGCATCATATTGTTTGTAGGTTAGGTGATAAGAATATGATGTCATTATTTGCTTCTTTTCAACCTCAAATTTCTACCCTCCAAAGAAATTCTTTAAATATCTTACTAAGTAGATTTAGCTCTTTAATTTGGTGGGGTTTAACCAAAGATACTAAATTTTTATATTTTTATTGGATTTTGTTCATTCATTATAGCACTACATTAGTTTAGAGGAATTGTGTACCTCTTGATCTATATTTTGTGCTCTAACACATAGCATGATTTTTATGATCTTCCTCCAATGTATGAGTTCCAATTTAAACACTGAGGGGCTACTTTAGCTCCCTTTAGCTAGTCTATGCTATCTGCTTATACCATGCTATATTTTTCTTTTCTTCTATACTTTTTTTCATGATCTCCTATTTTCATCTATTTGTGTTCTTGCATGGTGGACCTCCTTGGAAAACAAAAGCCTAATATAAATGTTCATGGAAAATCCAATATCCTAAAGGAATGGTGTAAGAGTCTAGCATTTTTTTCCACCAAATAATTCCCATGTCAAGTAATATTTCATCTAGTAATGGTTTCATAAAGTCAATGTTGATGCTTAGGCATATTTGAGAACTCTCAATTTCTTTGTGTAGTCATATAACTTGATGCATCTTTTGATAGTACTACATATTTTCTTTAGATTAGTATTCTAAAATTTTATTTGGAAGAAGTGTAAGTGTTAACTATTTGAATTTTCTATGAATCAACATATGACAGACTTCTTGTTAAGCAAACATAGCCTATTTTCCATTTTAGTTTGAGCATAGTGAGGCTTTAACTGATGAGAGTCACTATTCATCTTATGTAAAAATCTTCCATTAATCTAATTATATGCTATATTTTGTGACACTTTCCCATTAACAATTTCTTCATCTAAAAATTCCATCTTTTCAAATAAATGTTGATAGTAATTTTCAACTTGTTTTTTATTCAATTATATTTGTAACATGAATCGTTCTCTTACCAACTTGGGAAACCCTCAAAACCTATAAATAGTTAAATTTTTAAGAATAGCACAATTATGTAATATTTTTACGACACCACTACAAATGGGATTCATGAGGCCATGCATTGAAGGAACAACTAGTTAGAAATTTGTAGTGAATTGTGATATAGTGCATTTGGGTCAAATGCAAGTAATTGTCTATTATGACACTAGTACAATTAATTTTGTAACTTCATCCCATATTAGTATTTATACATAGTACACATAGAAAATACAAATTAGATGAATGATTTTTTAAATTAAAATTCTAAATTTCACATCATAGTGATGTTTCAATTAAAATTAACAAGATAAAAACTAAATATAACAGATTTCCACAATCAATGAAATGTAGCTTTTATGCTTTTGGAAAAGATTGTGTGTAAATATTTAGCATCAATGTTTTAGATCGAACTCGATGATTGATCATTAGGATGAGGGAGTTAGGAATGAAAACAAATCATGGATCATGGAATTTGATGTGAATGCTAGAAATTTACACTCAAACTTGCCTAGAAGCATATTAGCTACACAATAAAAATTGTTAACTCTAACTTAATTTGGTTTGGGTTCCATCAAAAGACAGCATTTAAATGTTATCTAAAGTGAATGGTCTACATATATTCTAAAGATATAGCTTTGTTTTATGTTTGTACTTTTATATTTTATATCTATTTTATCATGGTTTAAATTTATCTATATTAAAATACTAGGATTTCTATCAATATACTGTTACATAGTTTAATTTTGTGTTTACTTCTTACCTATGGAAAATTTTGGATAATATTTTCAGTGAAATAGAGAGACACATCTCCACCCCCTTAAAATCTATCTCCAAGTCTTTTTACACTACCAAAGTGCTTAATTTTGGTACACAAATTTACTTCATTATCTCCCCATCTCCCACCAAGTTTACAACTATATCTTAGACATATCTTACATATAAAGAAAGGCCATACCTAGAGATATGAACCCAGAACAAAATAAAGATACAATTGCTAGGTTATGGTCTCAATTCAAAAGAAAAGGTGATTGGCAATTTAATTGTCTCTACTTCAATTATAAGGGCTTAAAGAATCAAAGAATTCTAATCACAATTATTGAGAGACATTGTAGGCAACATGGTCACATTGAAGGGGGAAATTATTTTTGTCCATTGATTAAAGAGGATTTCCAACTAGGTTACATGGAGGTTTGAATATCATAGAAGAAATTAATGATCCCATGAAAGAACATTATCCTAAGGTAGAGAACACAATTGAAGATATTGGTATTGGTGTCACTGGTCATGTGCAAGAGAATACTATTGAAGATGATGTTACTAGCTCAACTAATGAAGATGATGATACTAGAAGATGTGATGATGATGATGATGATGAGAACCTTGATATACCTATAATTGAAAAGACATATGAGCCCCTATACCAATGCTCTCAAATAGTACATCTCTCTTTTGTATTGTTATTGATGAACTTCAACATTATGAATGGTATATCTTGTTGATCTCTAAGCCTATATTGTCAATTAGTGACCAAACACTTAGTCATTTTTAAATCATTTACTAGGAAAGATTAAAAGTTCATCACTACAACTGAGTTATCTATAAAAACCAAGCAAGTAACACTTAGACCAAGCTAAAAAATGATTTTCAAGCATTCAATAGAGACCAAAAAGATTTGCAAGATGAGCAATATAGTATAAGATGAGTAATCTAATGATGATTGAGTACATTGAGAAGTTAACAAGTGTCAAGCACACAAACTAATAGAAGCTAACCAATAGCATACATGACTGAGTGTTAGAGCACTCAGGTGTTGAGAAATTTAGTTTTTATATGTGAGTTTGTAATGACACAAACTCATATGTGAATGTTTTTGGCTAACATTAATATGAGATTTAATATTTGTAGTGCAAGATCAAATTCGGATTATGCATCATTAGTAGAATTTGATGGTCCCTAGTAAAAAAATTCAATAATAAAAAAAGGGAACATAAATGAAAATATATAATGAATTTTAAACTATTGATTGAGATCTAGAAGCTTCACATGAAGTCTATTTAAGGAGAATTATTATATATATATATATATATATATATATATATATATATAGAGAGAGAGAGAGAGAGAGAGGGAGAGAGTATGAAATACATAAATGATACATGCATGTGAAGGAGTTAACGAGTAGATCCAATAGAGAGAGCAATAAGAGTAGTGAAGGATTGAACCCATTTATCAGATTAGGAGAATTAGATCAAAGATAAAGGAAATATGAGACTCTAGATCAGCTTGAAGAGCATATTGAGGATTAGGTACTGAATTAGTTATTTTGTAATTGAGACATGGAAAATATTTTTATATAGTGGTCCTCACAGGCCTATGTAAATCTCCTAATAGATTTTTTACTTTATTGTAAGTGTCAAGCCCTCTAATAAAGAGAAGCCTAATATTCTTTTAAGTCTTTAACATGAAAGATCTTTCACCAAGTAGATCATATCTTATGGTCAAACATTGTAACTTTAACATGTGAACTTTATTTTTGCAACAATGTAGATTTATGTGTTTCATCCCCACCCTAGTTTAACCTTTATATTTAAGTGTTTCTACGTAACTATTGTGGTTTCACAATGCACATCCCACTTGTCTAGGAAATGGGAACTACCTAGAAAATATTTTAACACTCCCAGACCCTTAGTCAGGGGCCTAGGTCAGCTTGGAACTCTTCCTAAGTCTAGATCAAGTCCTAGTCTCTAACTGGACAAGTACCAGGTGTCAGAACATAGAAAAATTGAAATAGTTTTAGTGTTTTAGTGCATAAATGCACACTTGCACATTAGCACACATGCACACCTATCCAAGTTGTGTAGCTACACTGAATGTGCAAGTATGTAGTTATCTCTCTATAGATATACACACCTATGCACATGCACACTTCCAAAAGGTATGCACTAGGTTCAAAACTAACATACCTAAGGAAAGGTGTGCATGTGTACACCTCCCCTAGGTGTGCACATGTGGACCTTTCAAAATCCTTAAGGAAATGTTAAGGGTGCATAGATGCACACTTCATCAAGGGGTTCATGTGCACACCCTTTTTGAAAAAGGCATGGACTTATGTCCCTTCCCCATTTGCACTTGTCACATGCATGTGTCCAATTACATGCATGTGCATGTGCACACCTCACCTAGGTGCACAAATATGCTACAATGGTTTTAAAATGACCATTTAGCACACCTCTCAAGGTGTGCTAGGTGAACTATTGTACATTATAGGGCTTTGTGGGGGGATTGGACTATTATGATTGTTTTTGAGTGTTTTAGGATAATTTTTTGTCAATTTGGGTTTGTTTTGGGTTTCCTAATGTAGGATAACTAATGGTTTCTTCTTTGTGTAGATAAAAAGGAATCCTTAACTTGCCAAGGTCATAAGTTTTGAGCTAGAGCTTACAATTCAAAATTGTTTACACTGTTGGAAATAAGAGCTAAAAATCTAATTTTAGTCCCTAAAGTAGCAAGCCTTTGGCTGCCCAATTTTAGGGACTGATGAAAATTTCAAATTGCAATTTTTATACTTAATAAAATTTTCCCTTTCCTGTTGTGTCCATTTTGTGCTTGGGTTGTGTCTCCATCATTCTAATTGACTATGGTGATGAATATTACTTATTCTAATTTATATTTAAGCCAACTTGACAATCTAGAAGGTATAAGTAAAAGGTCAAATTGTGATTCCAATATATGTAATATGTGTTAAATGAATTGTAAGGGATAAAAAGAGGAAGCAATCTTGAAGGATAAGAAAGTATCCTTGCAGAGAAGAAAAGTAATATTTGATCAAGAAGGATCAAATATAAACTAGAATAGAGATTTATAATCAACAATTCGGTTGCATCTCAATCATGTAATTTCATTGTTACTCTTTAACCATTGTAGTAGTGATCTAAATTCTCCTTGTAGAGTTGGTTTGATAGCCATTTTTAAATCCTTTAACAAGGTCGCAATTCCATTGAGTTGTTTCAAGACCTCTAACAAGGACACTCCTAATAGGGTGATTAAATCCTTTAATAGAGTCACACCTAACAGTGTGTTTTGTAACCTCTAACAAGGCTAGGTCCAAATAGGGCTCACTTTAGAAGAGTGAAAATAGTAACTAGTTACAATTTGTGGCTTTTCCCATATTGAGTTTCTACCTTAAATCCTTGTGTCATATGTGTTCATGTTATTTCTTTCATGTTTGCAATTAAGATTAAGTAATCATTGACAATATCCGAAGATCTACAAAGTTAACACATTTAGCACTTATTGAGTTAAAATATTTCATGCATGTTTATTGAGCATCAACAGTGTTCAATTTTAGTAGTAACTAAGTCACCCCTCCCCTCTCAATTAGTTCTCTTATATTTTCAGCAATTGGTATCAAAGCTTTTGTTGCTTGCAGAGAAGATTTCAAGGATCTAAGCTAAAGATCAAGATGTTTTACAAAAGAGAGATTCCAAAGCTAAATAGAGACAACTTTGCAACATGGCAAGGAGTTTTGAGGCTTCATCTAGCTATCATTAGTGATTCAGGTTGTAGATATCTTGATGTAGAATACAAAACTCCCACATGAACATTATTAGTTAAAGATATTGTTGAGAAAAAAGAAGCATAATATAATGATAACTGATATTGCATCTACTCTCAATTATGTTGAATTTGATGAGGTCAATGACAATAAAGATGCTTATGATATGTGGAAAAAAATGAAAGAAATCTATAGAGGATATGACAATGTAAAAAGAGCCAAAGCAGAAAGCTTTAGGGGACAATTTGATCAAATGGGGATGAGAGAAGATGAAAATCTTGCAAAATAAGTGGAAAGAATCAAGGCAAGTGTTAGTGCAATCAGAGAATCTAGAGGAGAAATCAAGGAGGAAACTATTGTACATAAAATACTCAAATCTCTTCTTCCCATTTATGCAATTAGAGTGTCTGCTATTCAAGAAAAGAGATGTGATCCAACAACAAGATAGGTTTAGATACTCTAGTAGGAAGATTGATAGCTTTTGAACTAGATAACATTGACAACTATGTTCCTACATCCAAGAATATTGAGTTAGAATTTGAAGCTAAACTCTCACTCAAAGAAAAGGGCAAGAAAATAAAAAATAATCAACTAGGAAGTGAGGAAAAAACTAAAGAATTTTTTGATGGTAATCTTGAAATTGTTGAAGCTCTACTTACAAAGAAATACTCTAAGAGGAGAGGAAAGTACAAAGGTAAAATTCTTCTAATTTGTTTTACTTGTGGAGAAATTGGTCATATTTCTACTAGGTATCCAAACAAACAAAGAAAGGATGAATGCAAAAGTCACAAGTACAAAGGAAAGAAGGAATTCAAAAGTCACAAATCCTACAAAGACAAAGGTAAGAAAACTTGTTTTATGGCTAAAGATTCTAATGGCAGTGAAGATGAAATAGTGTATATTGCTATAAAAGATGAATTTGATGATGACGGAGATAAAATGACACTTATCTCTCACGTTAGTAAAAATGATACATGGATCATAGATAGTGGATGTTAACACCATATGACTGGAGATAAAATAAATTTTGAGCATTTTGAATACTATGATGGAGGCAATGTAAGGTTTGGAAATGATGAACCTTGTTGCATAAAGGGAAAAGGTTGTATCTCATTAACCAATGAACTTGTATGTGATAATTCTTATTGGGTTGAAGGACTAAACCATAATCTATTGAGTCTGGCACAGCTAAAAAATGTTTGATTCAAGGTTGAATTCATGAATGGCAAGGAAATGCTATTGGATGACAAAAGAAAATCTGATTGAATTAGGCAAGAAAACAAAAGGTGACCTATTTTATTGCTCAAGTCAAAGAAAGTTGGTTATGGCACAAAAGATTATGTCATGTAAACTTTGATAACATGGTCAAGATAAGTAAACTTAAAAGAGTAAGAGGTATCCCTAGTTTGAAGAAACCTAATGTTGGATTGTGCAAAAATTGTCAAATTGGTAAAATTGGAAAGACTAGTTTTAAGAGAAAAAACTATCAGTCAGAAAATGTGTAAAATTATACTTATTGAATTATGTAGACCCAATTTAATAGAAAATCATAATGGAGAAAAATGCTTCATTCTTTTTGTTGATGACTATTCTAGAATGATGACTATGATGTATCTAAAAGAAAAATCAAAAGCTTTTGAGAAAATCAAATGGTATCTAGAAAGAGTAGAAAAAGAAACTTCAAAAAGATTAAAATGGTTAAGATCAAATAGAGGTGGTGAATTCAACTCAAATGAATTCAATAATTTATGCATTGAAATATGAATCAAAAGACAAGTATCAGCCCCTAGTAATCCCGAGCAGAATGGGATAGCTGAAAGAAGAAACAAATCCATCATGGATTGTGAAAAGACACTAATGATTGAAAAGAATGTTGCTATCAAATACTAGAAGGAAGCTATCAGCACTATAGTTCATACTTTGAACAAAGTTTGGTTGAAGGACTCAAAAAAAACTCCTTATGAACTATGGTATGACTACATACCCAATGCAAGTTACTTGAAAGTATTTGGAAGCAAGTGTTATATCTTGAAAGAATCTAGAAAAGGAAAATTTAATGTGAAAGGTGATGAAGGCACATTTCTAAGATATTCCAGTAGAAGTAAAGCATATAAATGTTTGAATTTTTCTACTCACAAGATCATAGAAAGTGCACATGTAAGAATTGATGAGTTTGCAAAAAAGAGTGAAAAAGAAAGAAAAATGGAGCCAAAGGATTATAGAAGATTTGTTTACTATTAACCTAATACATTGCCAAACCTATTTGACAGAAAGGAAACATCATCTCTCAAGCTTCCCAAATCTCCAATAGTTACCAAATTGTAGGAAGTGCAAACCAAGTCACAGGGACCTTAGTCACATTCAGAGGCTACCAAGCTAGTTCAAACTAAGTCTAAAGAGCCTGAACCACAGATAGAAGGACCGAAGCGTGAAGTTGATGTTCAAAATGAAGACAGTGGAATTTATTTAAAACTAAAAGAACCTGTATTGGCCAAATATTTTAGAAGACATCATACACCTAATTAGGTCATTGGAGACAAATTAGATGGAACAATGACAAGAATAAAATTAAAAGTTACATGTTTATTTGTTGAATTTGAACTTAGAAGTGTTAAGGATTTGCTGGAAAATGAAAGTTGGATTGAGGCAATGAATGAAGACATATAATAGATAGAAAAGAATAAAACTTGGAATCATTTTCCTAAGCCTAAGGATAAAAATGTAATTGGTACAAAATGGTTATTTAGAAATAAGCTAAATGAAGATGGAAAGGTATCAAGAAACAAAGCAAGATTGGTATGCAAAGGTTACTCTCAAGAAGAAAGTATTGACTAAGGTGAAACTTTTGCTCCTGTAGCAAGAATTGAAGGTGTTAGAACTTTACTAGCATATGTGGAACATAGAGGATTCATAGTATACCATATGGATGTTAAATCTACATTCTTGATGAGGAAGTTTACATTGAGAAACCAAAAGGTTTTTTAGATCCTAGCGAAGGAGACATGGTTTTCAAACTACATAAGGCTTTATATGGTCTCAAGCAAGCTCCCAAAGCTTGGTATGAAAGACTTCATAATTACTTGGTACATATTGGTTTTCAAAGGACTAATAATAATATTAGTATGCATATCAAGCAAGGAATAGATAGCAAGATTGTATTGGCAGAGATATTTTTTGATGATACTCTCTTCACAAGAAATGATGACTTATGAGAAGCATTTTTAGAAGAAATGAGGAAAGAATTTGAGATGTCCTTATTTGATGAAATTAAATTCTTTGATGGATTGCAAATATAGTAGAACAAGAATGGTATCTACATCACTCAATCTAAGTATATTAAGGAGATACTTAGGAAGTTTAAAATCAAAGATTCAAAACCAATTGGTACACCCATGTGTACTAGAACTAATCATAGAAAAGATGATAACTCCAAAGAAGTAGATTATATCTTATATAGATCAATGATTGTAAAATTAAAATGTGTAGTCCATACCAGGCTTGACATAGCCTTAGCAGTTGGAATAGTGGCAAGATTCTCTACAAAACCTAGAGAAAACCACATCATGGAAATCAAAAGAATCATAAGATATCTGAAAGGTACTAAAGATTATGATCTATTGTAAAAATTTGGAGGCAATCTTAACTTAAGGGTGTTTATTAATGTTGATTGGGCAAGAAATCTTGATTATAGGAAAAGCACTAGTGGTGGAGCATTCTTTCTAGGTAAAAGACTAGTATCTTGGACAAGCGAGAAGGAAAACTACACATCTCAATCCATAGTAGAAGTATAATATGTGGTAGCAGCAGTAAATTACTCTATCATTGTTTTGTTCAAAAAATTGTCGCAGAGAATGAAGGTTGAAATCAAATAGCTAGTAGTCATATATTGTGATAACACCAGCACAATCAATATATCAAAGAATCCAGTAATGCATTCCAAAACAAATAACATTGCTATAAAATACCACTTTGTAAGATAATTAGTATAGGACAAAGAAGTCAAATTGAAATATGTGAATACAAAAGAATAGATTGCAGATATATTCACCAAACCATTACTAAGGATGCATTTTTGTATCTAAGAAGTAAGATAGGGGTCATTCCCCTATCTAAAGCCCACTAAATAAAGTTTAGTGATGCATCAATAGGAACTAAGTTGAAGATCATTCAATTGGTGTAGTATTGACAAGAACATATTGCAGATGAATCAATATTCAAGGTACATTGATATTAATCAAAATTTTCTTTGCCATGTGTTGTCAAAGAGGGAGAAGTTTACTATCATATCTTTCTAAAATTTTGTCATTCCAATAGGAAGAAGTTAAATAGTTCCTTCATAGAGGGAGAATACTGCAATGTATGAAATTTTTTTTGTGTAAATTGAAGAAGGAAGAGCATTTTGACAGAGGGAAAAATGTTGAAAATCTCACACTGAAAAAAGGAGTCTTATCTTCAAAATATCATTATGCTATGACATGTTGTGTTGCCATCAATGCCAAAGAGGGAGAATTTTGGATACAATTGATTAATTGTGTGTTGTCTTTGATGTTACACAAACCTCATAGCAATTGACAGTCAGTGCATGTTGAGCTCACTTGGTCAATAAAGACAACTTTTCTTGCCTACAGAGCATTCCTATGTTTGCTTTGTGCGAAGATAGTTTCTACCAAGCTCACTAGGGCATCAGAAGAATTTATGTAGGAAAGGTTTGTTAACTGAGCTCACTTGGTTAATAAAGTAAAAGTTCAATAGAGTTAATGTTAATTGAGTTCACACAGTTACCAAAGGATTTTTGCAACTTTGTAGTGCTAACCAAGATTCTATTGGCTAACATAGGAAATTGCTTCTGAGTTAGTTTCTACCGAGTTGGGTTAGCTAACAAAGGATTTTCTTATTTTGGGATGTAAAGCTTAATTGTTTTATCTATTGATTCTTGTTGACAATGGTGATGAATATTAGTTATTCTAATTTATATTTGAGCCGAGTTGACAATCTAGAAGGTATAAGTAAATGGTCAAATTGTGATTCCAATGTATGTAAGATGTGTTAAATGAATTCTAAGGGATGTAAGGAGGAAGTGGACTTGAAGGATAAGCATGTATCCTTGTGGAGCAAAAAAGTGATACATGATCATGAAGGATCAAGTATGAACCAAAATAGAGATTTGTAATTAGCAATTCAGTTGCATCTCAATCAGGTCATTTCATTTTTCCTCTCTAACCATTGTAGTAGTGATCTAAATTCTCTTAACAAAGTTGGTTTAACAGTCATTTGTAAATCCTCTAAGGAGGTGGCAATTCTATTGAATTGTTTCAAGACCTCTACCAAAGCCACTCCTAATAGGGTGATTAAATCCTTTAATAGGGTCACACCTAGTAGTGTGTTTTGTAACCTTTAATAGGGTTGGTTCCTAATAGGGCTCACTTCAGAAGAATAAAAAATAGTAACTAGTTATAATTGGTGGTTTTTCCCAAATTGTGTTTCCATGTTAAATCCTTGTGCCATATGTGTTCATGTTATTACTTTATCGAGTTATAGTATTTTATGCATATTTACTGATCATGAACAATAATTAATTTTAGTTTATAATTTGTATTGACATCTAAGGGATCTAGGATATATTTTAGTACTAATTGATTCACTCCTCCCCTCTTAGTTACTCCTCTTATATTTCCAACAAATAGTGATATGTAATTTTTTTCATTTATGGCAACACATGATGTACATGTTCATAGGAAACCTCAAAAATAAACATACTCAATGTTTGGTAATCATAAAATTGTCTAAGTATAGAATTTGGCTTATAGTAGTGTATTGTTTTGTTTATAACTTGTTGTTGATGTCATATTATGACTAGCAAAGTTACATAGAGATAGTGTACATGTTGGCGATGATGTGTATAACCTTGGAAGTCAAGAAAAATTGTATGGAACATAGTTATTTGTCTTTTGATTAAACAAGATAGTGAAATTGAAGGAAAGAATTGTTTTGTTTACAAAATAACTACTTGTTCAATTAGGGTTGGCATCCTAGATGTTTACTCTAACATGGAAAAGTATTTTGTGGTCTTAGCCAACCCAATAGAAATTTGTGTAAAGGCGTGATATTTATGTAGAGGAAATTTTGTAATAAGAGTGAGCTATTGTGTAAGCAAAGTACAAGTGTGAATTGTGACTATATGCAAACTTTTGTATAGAATTGATGGGATAAATGGAGTATAGAATTGATTTCCACTTCATTGTGAACACATCCAAAGCAAAGGGCATTCAAAAGCAACTCATCAAAGTGATTTTGAAGAAAGCCCTATTTTTGGAAAGAGGTATTTTATTATTTTTTTGAAAATTTGTTTGCTAAAAGTTCATAAAATACAGAATCATAGATATGTCATTAGTGCACAATGTTGAGAATGAGGATAGACATAAGTTAAAGATTATTTTTGTAAAAGCTACTAAAGGAAACCCTAATTCAACATGCTCTATCACTCTGAACAATGTAGTTTGTCTTGAAGATGTAGGAAGTTATTTAAATAGAAAATTTGATTCAATTGGTAGTGAATTTATGAAAAAATATATCAAATTGGTTTTCAACCATGACATGATTGTGAAGCCCAGATTTGAACATCTAAGGGAATTAGACTTGTTTAAATATCACTTCTACCATGAGTTAGACACAGATGAATGGACACATATCATATTGAGTAAGATACATGATGGTAAATTATGGATGCAAGATAATTTCCAGTTGACATTTCTGTCAACCTTATTGATGAGGTAACTGGTCTTAGTAAACAATGTAGTGTACCCATAGGAGAGAAGATGGTAAAGAAGAAAGTTGAAAATTATGTTAAAGTAGTGTATAATGGTAAGGCTATGGTGATCAACACCATCAAGAAAGATGATGTAAAATTTTTAAGTAGAAATATTTCTTATTCTATTAGTGCATGTTCTAAGATTGATGAACTTTTAGTGAAATTCATTTATGGATCATATAAGATATGCATAGAGAAAGAAAAAGTGAATCTTAGTGAAATACTAAGAATGCTACTCCTAGAAAACCTAGAAAAGGTCAAGAGAAAAAACTATGGTGTGTTTAGATTCTAATCATTGATCAATCATAGATTCTTTCATGTACTTAAAATATTTTCATACTTATTAATCATAAACATAATCGGTAGTGAAAAATGAAAAAAATGGAGAAAAGTATAGAGGTATGTAGAAGGCATCCTATAGAAAAGATATCAGATAGTGGCAACCTAATAATGAGGACATTTTAGAATGAAATGAAACAAAGATTTAGAATTGCACTTGCAATTATGGATAGATTCAAGAAGGATATTTGTATTTTGGCTAATATTGATCATGCTGATATTCAAGTAGTAGAACCTTGAGAGACATTTCTTGATCCTCTAAGCTATGAATTGAATAATGTTGTAGCAGTTGGTTATATTGTTTTTTTCTTAGTTCAAACATAGATAAAGAATATTATAGATTAGGCACATATGATGAGATCACATAGAAAACTCATCAAGCAACCTTAGAGAAGGCATCATACAAGAAATTAGAGTCTATAATGAAGAAGGCACTATTAGAGGCCAAAATAATAGAAAGTGAATGTGAGGCTATAAGAAAAATAGCGAAGCAAAGTATAGTAAATGTAAAACCTTTGTCTATATCAGTTGTTGAGAATTCATCAAAACGGAGCATTCTATATGCAATAGTGTTTGATGTTTAGCCTAATGAACCAAAGAGAGAATCTGAGAGATTTTTGGTAGCAGTAACTACAAAGACAAATAGAGTCAAACAATAGGCCATCAAACTAGGTAAGACACATGAATAATTGTTGATAGTTGATTCTAGTGATGAAGAAGATGAGGATAAAGAAACTAAGCAAGTAGAAATGGTGACTCCATATAAGAAATCAGCAAGCAAAGCTTGGCAACCTTGGAAGTCAAAGATAGAGAAGATAAATACAACTATTGCTAATAAAGGAAACTTTGTTCAAATCAAAAAGTTTTATGATTTATATAAAAATTTTGAGAAGGACTTCATTGATATATCTATGGTGAGATATATTGTGGAAAAAAATTTGGAACTAAAAGGATCTTGAGAGAATCATTAACTAGAAATTCTATGAGAGACTCATCTTGAAGAAGGCTCTTGTAAGGGAAGAAAACCTTGAACTTTGGAAGTCAATGCTTAGAACCATTTGCAAGACTTTTGATGAAGATGAAATCAAAATACTGTTGAATAACCTCACACCATAATTAAGGAATAAATTTAGACTATTTTTATTTATGATTGGTGAAAAAGATAAGCTAAGAAATGAGACTACAACAAAAATGAATCAAATGTTGACAGAGGTAGCATCTCCTCAAGCTCCTAGAACCTCGGAAGTGTTACTAAGTAGTGATACTATGGAGATAGATCAAACCAATGTTACCATTAACATTGATGATACCAATCCATTTGGTGGCTCCAAACCTAATGCAGTAGACACTAATGATATCCAAGATAAGTTGAGACAAATTGAGGAAGAGAAAAAGCTACTAGAAGAATAAAATAGAGGAGGGCTAGCAGAAATTGCTTGAAGAAGATAGGAAAGGAAGAGGAAGAGGAAGAAAAGAGAATAATTGTAGAAGAAGAGAAGAGGAAGAAAATTGATGAAGATGAAAAGAAAATAGGGGAAGTGAAGAGAGAAAGAGAGGAAAAGGAAAAGAAAGAAGAAGAAGAGAGAAGAACAAAAGAAGCATTGAAGAAATAGAGGGAAGATGTTACTAAACCATCGAGTTCATCCACTCTACTCTGTCTTGCCAGTTTAGCTACTGATAATGATGATTAAACTGATCTGATCTCATCCCTTATCTAAACTTATACAGAAGAATAGAATAGTGAGAGGTTTACAGAAAACATTAATGAAAGTGATAAATAGACTACACAGTACATTGGCAGTTCATCACACTGAACCAAATCCCAAACAGAGAGTAAAAGTAGAGCTAAAATCATTTGATTAATATTTTACAAATTTGTTGAATTTTGTAGAGGCAAAGGAACAAATTTCTCATGATGCTAACTTGTTTAGCACCATCTATAAGAATATCAAGAATGACTTAGATCATGATACTTGTATAAAAGAACTTCAGAAATGCCAACAAGAAGGGAAAACTTTGTGTATTAAGTGTACCCTATCATATAAGTTCACTAAAGATGTTGACAATAAGATAGAGATAAATATGAGTGAGCTAGAGGCTTTATCTAGCTAGATCTAACAATGCAATTGAGATTGCATCATATGCTTTATGTGTAATACTCACATCAGCTGAGTCCACCAAGGAAACATGAACTAAGGGTATAGATAGTCTGAAGGCTAATTTTGATGATTGCATGAAGATCATATTAGCATAAGGAAGGACATACTTTTGGGATAGAATCTTGACATTTTGACCTTTATCATTGATGTCAAATGGGGAGTAATAGTTGTAGAAAATTAGAAAGAATTTTTTTTGGATATTATAAGGTAGAGATAAAATTGGGAGTAATAGTTAATTGGAAAGAAGTAGTAGTTGCAAAATAAAATATTGTATAGTTGAACAAGTTGTAATAGATGTAATGTTTATATGTTGTTTATGTTATGTTTTTGTCACTTAGCCAATTTTCCCTATTTTGTTTCCATCAATGCGAAAGGGGGAGATTGTTGACAATTGGCTAATAGTGATATGTAATTATTGTCCTTTATGGAAACACATGATGTACATGTTCATAGAAAACCTTAGAAATAAAGATACTTACTATTTGGTAATGAAGAAATTGTCTAAGTATAGAATTTGGATTATAGCAATGTATTGTTTTATTTATAACTTGTTACTGACATCATATTATGACTAGTGAGGTTACATGGAGATAGTATACATGTTGGTGATGATGTGTATAACATCAAAGGTTAGTATAGAATGTACAAAACATAGATATTTGTGTGATGATGAAATAGGACAGAGAAATTGAAAGAAACATTTGTTTTGTTTACAAAATAATTACTTGTACAATTGGGCCCAACATCCTAGATGTTTACTCTAACTTGGAAACATGGTTTGTGGTCTTGGCTAACTCAAAAAAAAAAATTTCTAATGGCATGGTATTTATGCAAAGGACATTTTGGTATAAGAGTGAGCTATCGGGTAAGCAAAGTGTAACTGTGAATTGTGAATTGTGACTATATGTAAACTTTTGTAAAAGTGAAATATGCAACATTTTATATGAGCTATTTGGTGATTTAAGATTTAGCTCAATATCATAGATTAGTAAAAGAAGAAAGATAGCAATAAATTACTCATTTGAGTAGTGAGCTCTTCTTGTAATTGAAATTGCATGTTTGGGTAGTGGGCTCTTCTTGCATACATTGTTTCAAAACTCCTAACAAGGTTAGAATCTCCTAACAAGGATTTAAAGTCTCCTAAAAAAGACTACTTATAATAAATTTTCTCATTGACTCATAATAGGGTCCATCCTCTAATAAGGAACTTATATATCAATATATTATCTAGTGAGTATCATCCCCATTAGGGTTTTCCTTTGGCTAGGGTTTCCATAGTTAACATAATATGGTGTTATGAGTTATCTTTGTGCATTTTTATTGTTAATATTCAACATTACTTAATTTATTTGTTATGCATGGCTTAAAGTAAGTAATAATATCTAGTTCGTGACTAAAGTTTGTAGATTATTGATTCACACCACCCCCCCCACCCTCCCCAGTAATTCCTATTTCTAACAATCATCAAGTTTGTCTTCTAAATCCGAGTTCCAATAGTTAGGCCGACTTTGTGATATTGATGGAAACCTATGTTGTAACCAAATTTGATGAATTGTGATTTGGATTGGTATATATGTAATGAATTGTATCATATCCAAACAAGCAAGTATGAAGTGATTTATTGCAGATGAAATCCCTTATATCTCCTAATTACTCATGAAATGACATAGATCTATAGTAGCTAAATGAAAATCCACGACATTCATAAGCTAAGTGAGGGTTAAACATTTAGGTCCTTCAACATGAAAGGGAAAGAACATTTGATTAGTAATGTTAAACTCAATAGAACCCCTAATATGCAGTAGGAGGACTTTAATGATCCTATAATTGACCAGTGCCTAATCCATTGGAAAAATCCATGAATCAAATGCATACATATGGATATCTGATACTCATGTATATGTTTAGATATATGATCTATCTATTTACCTTGTAAATAAACATCAGTGCTCAATCCAAACCTCATTCTTACATGATATCCTTCTTAATAAACCTACAACCTTGTTGATTCCCAAAAGCATTTACATAACTCCTTGAGTCATAAGCAACAACAAAACAACATACAACCTTAAGGTACTGCAACTTTGACCTAAGCTCTTTGTTTAAAGATCATAAAACATTGACAATTCACTGAGACTAGAGACGAGAATCAGAATGAAAATAATGAAATTCTTCTATTCTTTGTATTAATTTCCTTGAAACAATACAACCAAATGCATGAAATGAAAACATGAAAACACCTAACAGATCTAAACTATCTATATATTCCTTCCTACTGTTTTTCACATGAGAGAATTATGCTAAAAAAAATGATGTCACAGTCATGGGAACACATCAAAAACTAGAACCAAGACCTAGTATCACAGTAGTGAGTGTTTTTTTCTCCAAAACCTAGAACCAACTAGTTTCTTAGTCTAGAACCAATTGGTTTCTCAGTGACAAAAATTGGAACCCTTACAATGGATGAAATAAAGAAAGATATAGACCAAGATGAATTCTCGGATCTAATCTGAAGATGACATGTGTCCAGTTGGAATTCCATCCCTAGCAGTTGCAAAACCTCTTTCATCTGTCTACCATTTTGATCTGATTTGGTTTCATCATTTCTTTGTAACTAATTTGCAAAATATCTCAGCTAAATGATGAAATCCCTTGTTGGCTAAAATATCTTATTTCTATCAAGAATGCTGATAAAACTCCATTTAATTGTCTTAGAAATGACCCCAACTGTATTTTCCCTACCTTTTATGCATATTTACGTCATCACCTTCCTAGAAATCACATTTGAATTCTGACACTTGAATTTGATTGCAAGTTAAGAATTTTGGAGAAAATCTTGTATAGCTTGAACAAGCTGCTTCTTGTGTACAAACTAACTATAGAATTGGAAAATTCATTCTCTCCTAGTTCTGGAAATATATAATATCATTATGTTTGCATACCAAGAACCTCCAAAATATCATTTTTAAAACATCCCCCTCTGCTAGAACACTCAGGTCTGCATCCTTGATATTTTAAATTTTGAAAATTTTAAATGTTCTAAAGTTAAAACTTTAGAAAAATGGCCCTTTTAAATTTAAAAATGAATTATCAACGTGCATTCATTTGAAATAATAATAAAATATTAAACATTTTATGATTTAAAATTTTTTCCTTTCCTCTCACTTTAGGTCAACCTTCTATTGATCGACTACCACATGGCATTATTTGATTTGCTGACCTCTCCAACGTAGTGCCACATCATTACTGGGCGAGCCAGGTGCCATGTGGCAAAATCTTGCAAGCTCGCATTTTTTAACTTTCTTGCAACTTTGTATTGTGGGCATGCACATACCATTGATCTTGCCACGTGTCATCATCTAGTTACATCTCACCTGAACCTACATGTCTTTGCCACATCATTTCTAGTCAGGCCCAGTACCATGTGTCAATCCCTCGCATTCCTACATTTTTTATCTCCTGAGCATGTTGGTTTTGTGGGCTTGCGCCCACCATTTGATCGAGCCATGTGTCGTGATCCAAGCATTTGATTTGTTTAGGCACCACTTCATCATGTTTGCATTTTGGTTTAAAATTTATTATGTCATCTTCTAGTTTAGCCATCAGTAGACCCCCATCATCTCCTTTCAACAAACAAGGCTCACAAAAGTCTTTTCTTTTTAAACACTACAATATATGTGTGACTTTGTATTTAAAAGCTTAGAAAGGCCTTCCCACGGTCAATGTGGGATAATGGCCTATATTGGATTTTACCCTTTATGACTATGTAGCAACTTCTAACTCCACCCCTTGGATAAGAAATGTATTGATTTTGGTATCTAGCAATCTTGTTATCTGAACGGCATTCATTTTTTCCTTCTCATGATGTGGGGTTTCATGTTTAACGCTAGCCATAAATTCAAAATTTTGATGCCCTGCTTTGCACTCCATGTGGGATAAGAAACAATGACCACCCCTACCAAAACATGGAGACCCTATTTCATTATCTAAGCTTTTTTGTGTGCTACAACTTCCAGGTAATGTAGTGGCTCCCAAGTTTGATACTCCCTCTTTTTTAAAGACATCCATCATGCACAAGGAGCGAAGGTGAGAAGACTACATTCAAATGATGTGGATCTACCTGTGTAAGTGTGGATCTTTGTTTGACAAAAAACTCTATTAATTGGTGTGGGATTGCTCTTGGATATGCTGGTTCTTATACCAAACTATGGAGTTCCCTTATTTTGACCTATCGACCATTCTTTAGCACTGGGTCTTTGCTATTTCATTTGTGATGTCTTTGTCTTTCTTGGTCTACACTATCCTCATGTGGGACTCTATTTTTACATGCATTGGGCTCTTGTGCCATGACTTAGGCATTCTTTACCTACATTTTTTATTTTCAATCTGCTACCTCTACTTTGATGGTGTCCCTTGCAAGTGTGAGCCTTCCCCTTATTGCGTAGGCCCCTTTTTTCATCTTTGTCACTGTTAATCTTCTAATGGGCGGCTTCCTCTTGTCTACTTCCACATGCCAACTCTCTTCTAACATTACTATTCCAGGTTATAAACACATACTGAATATGACATCCAATCTTATACCTCTACTCCACCGCCTCCAAATTGGGCGTGAATATCACATCTTTTCTTTACACACAGGTGTTGAATCACTCCTCCATGTCTTGACACCATTTTTCACAGCTGACTAGAAAAATACATTTTACCACACACTTCTTAATTAAGAGACACTGCCTTTCTATGCATGTTCCTCCCTTGTTGATTGCATTTTAGCTTTAGTTGTGGGCTACTCTTATCTACTGGCTTGATATTGTCAATCTCTTGGTGTAAGTCTTCCTTTTGTCTTCTGATATAGATCTTGATTGATTCACCTTTAATCTTGTAAACTTCCATCTTAGCCAAGGAATCCTCTAATAGTACTAAATTATGCCCCTTTTTGTGTTCTAATCGTATTATTTCTTACAAGACAATTCAAAATTATATAACTGTGGATTGTAGATATATGAAGAAATAGGAAATGGAACCCTGACAACTATTTCACTCAAGAAAGATGATAAATTTGAAGTCTGCACTGGAGTTGGAACATTAATTAATGACGGAGTGGGTAGTGAGAATGGAGAGAAACTAACAACCTCTCATGCCTAAAACATTTCTTACTATTGCATCTTTAAAAGTGCCAACCTTAGAATAAGGATGCCTTGCCTGTCTGAATGTTCCCCAAAATACAAATTACTTTTTCTTGGTCGAGTTGGAAAGAATTCAAAAATGCCCCAACTTGCGTAGACTCTTGTAAGTACCTTGAAAAGAATTGATGCTTGGCGACCTATCCTCATCAAGAACAAAAACTCGCTTTGTTAGAATATCTCCATTCTAACCAATTCTCTACCCAATCTTATTTTCTATCTTTGAGACTTTATTCAGAAGTTCTTTTCTTAACAATAAACCATTTATTCGATTAGTAGATGGGTTGCACTTATAGGAACAATTTCAGGTTCAACAACTTACCTAACATTGTTATGAATAACCCTCTCTTCATGAGTTAAAAGATCATCCAACTGATAATAATCAATCAGATACTAACATTCAATGAGTCACGATTATTTCAATCTCCCAAAATATGCACAACCCCACATACCTATCAGCTTGATGTGATTAGTCGAGCCCCAGAGTGGGTCTGGCTAAAAAAAAGTTTTATTTTCAGACAACTGAATCTTAAAACTGGCCCACTGACTACCTGATACTGATTCAAAACAAATTTGACAATTGAATCAGCATTTGAAACTCATTTTATCCTTTTTGGCAAACTGTCACTTTTGCGCCAAGAGGTCTATTGACTAGTCTTAAAAACTAACCCAAACCTCTGATTGAGCTTGAAATCTAGAGTGCTGATATTTTGTTCCACATACTTCTACCCTGTCAAATTTTGTCTCATGAGGAATTTGGGGTCAAAAGATATTCGCTGTCAAAGTTGACCTCTCAGAACTGTCTATAGGAAAACATGTCAAAAAACATTAAATTATGTTTGGAAATGACCTTGAAAACTAGGCAAATGAGCACATGGGGAAATGAAAATTGGGACACTCATTCTTTTTCATAAGAATAATATGGATTTATGATTTGGGCTCATGATTAATAATTGGGCATGAATGGCGAGTGGTCAAAGTGAGCTACTTAGAATTGCAGACTAGAAACATTCATAGAAAAGTGATTTTTGCAAATGGAATTGACCTAGAAAAATGTGCAAATGGATTCATCAAAGCTTTCAAACTAGCACACTTAAAGTATTTTTAGATTAAAAAATAGTGGTACAATCCATTTGATCTAGGTAATCACAGATCTCAAGTTACAACATCACGAACAGGGGTTCCAAGCAATCTGCAAATGTTGCAACTAGTAAAAAGTTATAAATTACATTTGGAATCGCATTTGAAAATTGATCAAACGGATTTTTCATAAGCTCAAAATTGAAATAGAACATGTCCTTGATGTCTACAATGTAATACAAAAGAAAATTTAGCAGCTTGGTCAACTGGGTCAAATTTATAGCTCATCAAACAGGGCTTTCTAGAATTATGAACTAATTACATTAACATGACAAAATTAAAAGACAAACTTTGAGGGATTCAAAACCTAGTCAAACGGACTCAAAAAAACTCAAAATTTGAAACATAGGTTCTTGGATATGGACACTAGGCACTTGCAAAGTGATGAGTCCTCAAACATTATTGGGTGCAAGATATTCAATTGCAAACACAACATCCTGTCACTGTTTCACACTTAAGTGAAAATGCAGAATTGACACTTGCTCAAAACAAGACTATACAAAATGGCTCAGAATGGCAATTTAACTTCATGGAATAGATAGAAACACTATATGAAAGGTGTTAGAAGCATTGAACACCTCTTAGGCCTCAAAATTATGGCTGAGTACATGTGCATCAAAAAAGTGTTTATAGGGCTCAATTTCTCAAAATTTCTCAAAATTTGGGCTATAACTTTGGGCATCAACATTTCCCACCCCAGTTTTACATTCTATTTGGAAGGTTTCTGGGTCACCATATCTTCTATCAAAGTGTTATGAATGTTTTACTGCTTCCATTCTTTCACACATGCAATTAGATCATAATATAATATGAAGGATTAATTGGTAAAATAAGTTAATTTTTTATTAGTTCCTAATTAAATCTCCCCCCACCCCCCGCCCCCACCCCCCGCCCCCCGCCCCCCCAAACCTCTCACTAACCTTGGCTACATCATATTTCCAACAATCATAACAACACAATAAAACCATTGGCTCCATTATTATTTGTAAACATGCATTCACTAAAATAACACACTTTAACAAGAATAACTACACTCTTAATCAGAGTACCAATAGCATATATTATTGCATCAAAATAATGGCTTGGAGTACATATTACATCCATCTATTTATAAGAAGTCATCTCCTCCCTTTATGTTAGGTGTTAGACCTCTTAAATGTGAGCTCATGCTAAAAAATAAAATAAAGAACTAATTATTAAAAAAATGACTCTCTAAAGGGTGCTGATTAGGTCTCCACCCCTATTTACATTCATTATGGGTGCATGAGCCTTTATATGACTTAAAATAATAAAAGAATTAGATAATAATGAGATAGAAGCCATGAGATGATCTAGTAGTATTTTGGAGCTCTAAAAATGGAAGCTTGACCTTCTTTAGGTGTTGAATTGCCATTAAAATGGATTTCTAGTTCATGGAATGCTCTAAAATAGCAGCTGGTAGTTAACTATTGGTGCATTACTTCTTGTTGAAAATTGTTAGCGCACCTCCAAAAAAAGTGCACCTATGCACATGCACACTTGCACACATGTGAACTTGCACACTTTTGCACCTATAGACCTATGCACCTGCACACCTTGGTTATAGGACCCAAAAATTCAAAAAATCTTCTAAGTGACAAAAAATAATTTCTAGCATATGGGTTTTCGTCCCTTTTATACCAAAATGATGTATGGATGTTTCCCTTTAAACACTTTGGATAGTAGAGGTGATTTATTGAGGACCTAATAAGCATAAAGATTCATATTTTACCCTCACTTTCCTATAGAACTCATGAAGTGTGACTTCTTGGGCATTCCCTGGAACTTGAAAGTCATGGGTTTGAGTGTGATCTTAGCTGCTACTAAAGACAGGGAATCCATAATAATGTTCAAGATCTTGGGAAGCCTCTAGATTTTTTAGATATGTGCACCTTCACTCCTTAAGAGACAATTCATTCACTAAATCTTTAAATTGCAAACCTACACATATGCACACCTTCAAGGAATTTGTGCAAGGTGCTCAATTCACCAAAAAAATCAAAGTTCTCAATTTTGAAATTGATTTTTAGGTTTTTTCTCAAATGAGATCTAGGATCACTCTAGTGTACTTAATTTGATATTTTTGATAGTTTAAGTATATTTGTGCACCTTGTGCACCTATGTACTTTTCTCTTCAAAAATCGTAAAATTGTGCACCTATGCACCTTCACACATGCACACCTTCTAGAGTCCTTCAACTCATGCATATTTCAAAATTAAAATGTGCATATGTGAACTTGGGCACCTTCTAGAGACAATTCACTCAACAAATCTTCAAATTGTGTAATTGTGCACTTGCCCACCTATGCACCTTGAAGGAATTGTCCAAGGTGCTCAATTCACCAAAAAATCAAAGTTCTCAAATTTTAAAATAGTTTTTAGGTTTTTCTCAAATGAGGTCTAGGAGCACTCTAGTGTACTTATTTTGCCTTTTTTTTGTGATTTATGCCCTCTTTATAGCCCAACATTGTCATAGATTTGAACTCCTTCTACTTCTTCTATCTAAAATTCAAGGTGCCTGTTTCGAAAATGCACATGCAGTACCATGGATATTTTTTGTGTTTTGTATAATGAGGATGTTATTTTATCTAAACAAAGAAGAAAACATTAGTCATCCTATACTGAAAGACCGAAAAGAGGACTCTACAAGACTTAGACTAATAAAAAAATGGGTCAACACCATTCAAAACATACAAGACAGTCGATTTTTCCTCCCAAAAGCCAATTTTGTGCACTAGTGCACCTAGCAAACCTTGGCAGGTATGCTAGGGTGATAATGTTTCCTTGGAAATCCAAAAGTACACAGTTGCGCACTAGCAGACATGCACACCTTGACAGGTATGCACGTGCTCACCTACACACATGGGCATTAAGGTGTTGTACAAGCAAGGGGAAACAATATTTTATAGGTACTCGAGGGGACTAAAGTGTGCACCATTATAGGTGTGCACCTATAAAGGTTTGAACCCCTAAGGATGTGCATGTGTGCATCCCTAGAATGGGGGTGAGGTGCCCACATGAGCACTTGGTGCATATGAACATGTGCACACTTTAAGCACAATAAAGTCCTAAACTTTATTTTTTACCTATATCTGACTGCCTGGTCCTTCTTTATCAAGGACTAGTGTTTGACCTAGGCCTAGGGGATGATCCAAAATGATCAAGGCTTCAGACTAGATGCCCCATAGGGAATTTCAAAACCAGTGTGTCCCCATTTTGTGACTCAAAATGGGGTGTCCATTGTGAGGCCATAACAAGTCCCTAGCATTAAAGTGATGAAAAGATATATCTGTATAATTGGAGATGTAATGAGAAATAGTGGTATAGTCTACAGTGATTGACTTTTATAATATAGACTGCATGATCAAGAATGATCATATACTAACCGGGTAAGTTGGTAATGATCAACTGCATAACTTTGATTGAACTAAAGTTAATACTAAGCCCAACTATCATACACTATCTAATTTAGAGGATATTTATTGTAGACCTAAATTGCATAATTTCATATGATTAGGATTATAATAGATCATATAATTTTTACTATTGTGGAAAATATGGAGACATTCCAGAGAATTTCTTTAGGACACATTTCAAAGGAAATTACAATAAATGGCCAAATGGTCAGATAGTATTTTTTAGCTATCTTAGAGTGGGACACATCAATAAGAACTAAAAAACTAGGACACCTACACCAACACCAAGAAATGAGAACAAAAAACTATAAAAGAAGAAGACATGGATAGAGGTAGTAAGAGATGAAAGAAGCAAAGTAGAAGGCACTATGATCACCCAATCTAATGGATCTAGTGGTCATACAACATCTCACTAAAAGTAAAAGGAATGTAGAAATTGTATAAATAAAAGCTATATGGATAAAAGCATAGACCCATATCACCCTTTTGTAAAGGAAAAGGCTAACAAAAGTATAATTGTTCACCTTCAATGATATAAAATTGGTATTGTTATTTAGAATTTGAATATGAAGTAAACTAATGAAATGTGTAGAAATTGTTGAAGTTTAGGATAAAATTTTTAAATAATTATTTGAAATAAGAAATGATGTATTTTCCTAATTTTTATAGATAATTTTGTTTTTGTTGAAAAACATTGAAAATTAGGGTTTAGTTACCACTACAAAACTATATGAAAATAAATATGTTCCTATTTGAACTCAAACTAAGTTATAGATAACACATATAGCTAGAACAATCAACAATAAAAATTTACTTTAGACCTATATTTTCTCTTTTATAGTGATTCAAATTTCAGCTCACCCCAAATCGATAGTTTTCATCTCCCATCACATTTTTTAAAACAAATATATTCTAACAAGAATATAAATTATACATTCTAAAAGAGGACTCTCTCCTCTAGAATGTCATATAATATTTTAATATTTTTTGATATGATTTAATATTTTTTCTTTCTTAAAATTGATAATTTTTTTAGTGTTAAAATACATGCTTGTAGAACTTTTTAATTACAATGTACTATATCTAATTAAAACATTATGAACTCTATATGAGAATATTCTTGACTTTGAGCTCTATAAAATAGTGTTTTTATTTTACTAAAAACATATCATAAAGAATAGTAAGAGAGATTGAAATGTTAGTTTTTTGAAATAATATGATTTCTTTAGTAATTGGATAAAAACTAGTATAAAACATGCATTTAATAGAAATTTCCAATTGGAAAAGTGTGAGACCATATATAACTTAGCTAGAATAAATTTATCTAGATCATATGTTTGAGAAAAAATGATATTTGGGTAGAAATACTAAAATTCAGCCATTTTGATAAGTCATTTTGAAAGGTGACACAACTTTGTACTTTTACCCATATTTTACATTAGTTCCTAGCATTAAGCTGAAGAAAAGATATATCTACATAATTGGAGATACAATGAGAAATGTTAGAAATTAAAATTCAGTAAGTACCCAACATTAGTGGTATAGTCTATATTGATTAAGTCTTGTAGTAGAGACTGAGTGATCAAGAAGGATCACATACTAGCCGAGTAAGTTGGTTATGACCCAGTACATAACTTTGATCGAACTAAAGTTAAGACTGAGTCTAGCTGTCATACACTATCTGATTTTGAGGATATTTATTATAGACCTAAATTGAAAGATCAAAGGTATATATAAAATTTCAACAATTATTACTCTTACGCAATGATAAAAGAGTTCACATAAATATTCATCATGTTATCTCAACAATTAAACCAAGGAATCAGAACAAGATATTATCAAATTTGTGAAGAGAAGTAAGTATTACTCTTATTGTCGAGTAAACTATTTTTGTGAAAAGATTTTATTGAAAACCTTGTAGGCATCTGGAACTGAAATGTCAAAATATAACAATGCATAAATCATAAGGAATGACCACATGGCTCCATAAAATTCTTGAAACACAATTAATATTAAAACTCCTATTGATAATGTTGGAGCATGGTCATCTATTCCACCTAGAGTCTGTTGGCCTGATTTTTCATACTATAGAAAAAGTCTAAAATTTTAGTGAAAAATCAATTTAGGTCTTTGCATTTTGTAGACTAGGGTTTTCATTCTTCATAATTTTCATAATTTTAGGATACCTTAGTGGTGTCCTGATTCATGTGTTGTTGGAATCTACTAAATTCTCAAGGTTTGTCTCTCAACACAGCCACTATAATACCTTAAGTGAAGCCTAGGTATCCTATGTTTTTGGTGAGCAAATTTTTTGAAAAAGTTTCTAAATATTCCCTTATGTTCTTTAGATTGCATGCCCTACATCTCTTTTCCTTTTAAGGAGCCCTACTCAGTCATCACAACATCGAGGGCTATCGATTTGTCATTATAATAAGATGTGAGTTAAGTGACCATTGTGACATAGTGACCACCATCAAACTAAGTTGTAGTACTCAAATAAATGGAGGCAGTGGCCAAAAATATTTTGCACCCTGAGATGGAAAAGTAACTGGGGCTCCTAGGAATATTTCAAGCTCTAGTATTCATGTCTTCACCGTTGGGAAGTTCAAATTTCTTACTAATAGCAAGGTAGTGATCAACCTGGAAACCCATGTCCTGGCAATCATTAGACTTCTTGATGGTCGTTAAGAATCCTAAGTGGCATAATAAATGATGGTATCATTTCCATGTCAGAACTACTAAGTGGGTAACTATGATGTGACATGCTCTTGTTTTCTAGCACCAAGTTTTGTTAAGTCAGTGGAGCTCACTACCTTGCTAATTGGAAAATCTAAGCCTCTTTCCATTAGCAATATAGCAAGTTTCCATGAAATGAGCAAACAATGGAACCCAAGCAATGTCAAAAGATGACTACAATTAGAATATTATTTTTTCTTTCACCAGCTATGTAGAATTTATCACATCATCAATCTTCTGGACTTGCCCTCCATTCATAAAGCGTTGGAGGGATTTTGATCATCAGATGAAGCTAAGATCAACAATTCTCACTATCTTTCCATGGAAAATAATTTCATGGTTTACTCCATGTGAGATAGAAAATATGGGACCAACCTCATCTTAATAAGTTCATGTAGTTTCTATACCCTTGGATTGATTTCAGATCAATGGCTGTCATTACTTTGCTATGGCAAGGTGCTCATTCTATTATGTATAGTGAGGTAGCAACTTGTTGACATGTGTGCTTAGTTGCTAGTGGGTCCAAATGGAGATGCCACTAGGAATGGAGCTATATTCATGGTCCTTCCTCATTGGATTGATTGACCAACTTGTCAAGTGGAATACTTGTCACCTTTTTTTTGCATCCCTTGATCATAGGATTTGTTAAGATTAATGGCGGAGATCTTAAAAACAAAAGGTGGTGCTTCTCTGTGTATTCATTTGATATGAAAGCTTCAAATTAGTAAAAAGAATAGAGTATAACACAGAATATTTTTGTAGTCCCACCTTATGCAAATAATGATTTCAACCCTTTAATGAGTAGTAGCAATTAATGAGAAGATTGTATGTGGCTAGTGTGTGAAGTAATTTGTTCATGAAAAGGTTGTAGAATTGTAGTAAGGAATAAGAAAGAACTTCAATTAAATAGCCATACCATAGTTTCTATTGTGATCCAGTCTTGGAAGTAGAGTCAACAAATGCCTCCAATGGACTCATCAAATATTAGGTTGTGGATAGTAGGAGGATTGCTTAATGAAGGCAATTAGGTCCAGGATATCAATACCTTGCAAACTGATTTAAATTTGCTCAAAAGATGGTTTGCAAAGAGGAAGTTCTTTACTCCATTGGTTAGTATATAGAATTTTGACCAAGGAAGACTAGTAATCCTGGGTGTTTTTGTGGATTATGATCTCCTTGAGACTATGGTAAAGAGTTGTGATCGAGCCACTAAGGTAGTAAAAAGAGCCAAGGGTGAACTTAGCAAGATTAGAATTCTATCAGCGATAACATCATTCTCTAAAGAATTTTTCAAGAAAGTATACTTCAATACTAGGGTAGTAGAGATATATAGAGCCCTGTACAGAGTTTTTGGAGAGGGTGAAGATGATTTTATACTTATGGGTTTCATGTGTATAATTACTCTAACTTTTTGTTAATGCACATCTTTCTTTTCAAAAGAGGGACATATTTTGGTAGAGGAATGGTTTTGAATGCAAATAAGGCTGAGGAAGTAGAAAATGCTCATTTTGTTATATTTGATAGCCACATTGCCTCTAATGCTCTTGTGCTTCATATTAAGTGATAATCCCATTACCCTGGGATACTAGTATAACCAAGGAATAGTGACAGGTAAGAGTGACTCTCATAGTATAGAATAATGATGATGAAACCCAAGGGTTGAGATTAATAGATTTCATCATTGGTGGGCTTAGTAGTTGCATAGATGAAAGAATCAGAGTTGCAACCAAATAAAAATAATGAAATGTAACAGAAAGGGACCCATAACGGAATATTTGATTTGCATGTATTTCTGTTGTTTGTAGTTTTGTCTTTTCTAATAGGTGTTTCACGTCTCTTGTGTAAAGGACACCTATAAAATTGCATTTTCATGATGCTTGTTGCAAATCATGCCTATATAAGAAAGTTTTCAAGGCATTGTGATGGTTCAAAAAATTTGGTATGTCTTCACTCATTCTAAGATAGTACATTCGATCTAGTCATATGTAGTTGTTCTAAGTTTATTTTTAGAGACTTTTTATCTTTTTTTGATAACGAATAGAAATGCAGAGTTAGTATGATTCTCTGGGTTCCTTAGTGAGTTCTCATTGGTTATTGTATTAGTCAGCAAGAAGGATAATACAAATGGATATTTACACCAAAGTTTGTGTTACGATTTTCCTATCTCCTTTTCATGAGTTTATCAATTTTAAGATCATTTGGATAATGTTCATCTGATTGAATGCATTCTGGATGGGGTATGTATTGATTATATTGTTTCTTTTAATTCAATGATTTATGTAGATGCTTCAATAAATTGGTAGAATTCATGAGTTTATGAAGAGGATATGATGTAAGAATGGAAATAGGTGATTATAGTTGATAGATTCAATTACAAGCTAATTGAATAAGGTCTCCTGCCAATAATCAACTCTGTTGCCCACTAGATAAGGTACTGGTCTTATAAATCAAAAATGATCAAGAGTAAATTCTGCTTCTACATGTTAAAACTCTTATAAATTCAAAATATTATTTTGTTCAAGGTTGCAATGCTGGTCACCACTCATTTACATCTAGTTTTTTGAGTCATATGTAGCTACTATTCCTAGAAATACTTGTAAATTCTAGGAGAATTATGACTAGATCTACTTACAGGGGATGCATATAGATTTGAGTGTTTCAAAGAAGTTGGTAAATTGTGTATGTGCCTAATGATAGAAGATGAATTTTAGAATGAAACTAAGATAATTTCATATAGCAGTTTGATTTAGAATCATCCCTAGGTATACCCACCTTGGTTTTGCAGAGCCTAAAGAGAAGAGAAAAATTCTTGGTTTTGTTAATGTTGGATCCAAATGGTTTGCATGTGTAATTGAAAATAGGAAATAACTAATCCTTAGGTTGCATAAGTATTATCCTTTTGGTATTGAGGATTTTCTTGTTCACTAGTTTTAAAACCCCAACAGAGTCTTCAGTGTGGAAGACATCAAATCATGTTATCAATCTAAGATTGGAAAAATTGGAGATTTTTAAATCAAGAAAACTTATGAATAGTTATGTATAGATTTAATTCTAAAGACAAAGTCAAAATCAGTGTAGACAAAGTGCTAACTCATTCCCTAGATTTTCTAAAAGCTTTCAAGAATGAATGGATAAAAATTGTTTTAAGCCGAGTTCATGACTTAAAAATATGGTTGGAAAGTGGGCCGATCAATATCAACAAGGTAATCATTCAAAGAATAACTAGGTATCCTACATTAGATCAACCTAAGAGAATAAAGAGTTGCACAAGGAGTGAAATTGAAAACCTAACCAAGGTGAAGTGGAATGGTCATGGAATGTCAATAGTCAAAATGGAAGATCCAATAATTAAATTCATTGTTCGTGTGATCACACACACGTTTTATCAATCTAGTAGATTAAAAAATGTGTCATGTGTTGCAGTTAATTTGGGATACAAAATTTTGAATAAGGATCATACATATGATCTTTCTACGATGTAGTTACGATGCAGAAGCATCCCAGGTGGAAGAGCAATCTTGCATCACCCAATTTTTTTTTTAACCTTATCTATTTTAATCAAGCTTAGTGGACAGGGGGTTACTATTTTTAGAAGCTTACTATTTTTAGAAAGTTTTTCATACAAGCTCAGAATGTCCTAATTTTAGAGGTGGATACTCATATTTGATATATTAGCCTACTAGTTGAGGCTTTGTGCCATATCATCTATATTCATGTATTTTTTGTGGAATTTTGGTTTGCAATTTTGGTATATAAAATTTAGGCTCACTGTTGGAGGCCTTAAAGTACCCAGATGAGGCACTTAAACTTAATGGATTGACACTTTTGTACATTTGAGCCTATAGATCAAGAGCTAGGGTTTTCAAAAATTGGTTATAGTAGCCAATTAGGGAAACGGTTCAACAATTGTGGTCTTCTAAACTTGGACAAGCAAAGTGTCCAACATAAATGTCAAAAATGTATTTGGGTGACTTTATATGTATTGTTAGGGTCTATCTTCCCTAGATATTAAGTTTGAATGTTTAGAACCTTCCTAGGAAGCATAAAATTGCCTATTTAAGAAATGTTCAAACATTATCTAGGACAACTCTAGGTGATAGTTTGCATATTTGTCTTCAAGATTAGTGTAATGAAGACCCCCATGTGGGCTAGCATATTGTAATTGTGAATTTTGTAATTCTTCATTTGTGGCAATAATAAGAAGACCATTTTTTTTCTCACAATTACTATTTTTTCCTTGTTTATGTTATGTGTTTATGGTATTAAGAGGAGCACCCTTAATCAAGTGGTATTAGAGCTAGAGTTCCCGAGTGTGTGGATAGATCACCAACTGTGAGGAAGTTCACACAAGGATAATGGTTTGGGTAGAGCGTGTAGACAGATCATTGATTGTTAGGAAGTTTTCACTTGGGTTTCAGTAGAAGCACAAAAATTCCTCCATGAAGAGAGTGTAGTGGAAGAGTCAAAAGTGTTACACTTGAGGATTTTAGAACCCTCCAAAGGAAAATGCAAGAAATAGAACAAAATATGCACAAAAGAATGAATATTTCCATAGGATATGATGAAAGTGAGGTTGAAAGGGAAGAAGAAGGAAAGATAGGCCTAGATGTAGTAGAGGAAGCTTTAACCAAAAGGAGGTGAAGCTTTTTAAGGACATTTCTAGTACTAGAAAAAGACCTAAGTTTGATATTCTCACATTTCTAGGAAATCTCAAACTAGAGGAGTTGACTAAATGGATCAATGAAATAGAAGAGTACTTTGAATATGAAGATATTAAAGATTCAAATAGGGTCAAGTTTGTGAAGGCCAAATTGAAGGTTCATGCAAAGATCTAGTGGAAGAAGATCCAGTTGGATTGAAATAAAAGAGAAAAGGAAAAAATCACCATATAGGATCTGATGGTAGTTAAAACTAAGCAATAGTTCATTCCCATGGATTATGAGATTGATCAATTTAAGAAAATTCAAGGGTTGAATTAAGTAGGAAAGTATATTCAAGAGTATATCGAAGAGTTCTACTAAGTTCTCATTAGAATTGACTATGTAGAAGTTGATAAGGAGAAAGTTTCCCATTATCTTACTTGGTTATGAACAAGTACTTAGGATGAGATGAGTCTTTCTAAAGTGACCAATATTGAGGAGGCATAATAGTTTTCCCTAAGAGTTGAGGAGAAATTGAGCAAAAATTTTAAGTACAAGAGTAGAGGAACAGGTCACAGTGGAAGATATGGTGGAAAATCTCATGGAGGCTGAACTGATGATCAAAAGAATAAGGATGAGGCTAGAAGTAGTAGTCAAAACTAGAGGGGAAATAATTCCAATTATTTAGATGATCACAACAATAAATATCAAAGAGGAAGAGGTGGAGGACAAGGATCTTGAAGAGGACGCTTTTGTGGGAAATGTTTTCACTATGAAGAAGAAGGGCATAGAGCATTTGAGTGTTGCCAATGCCAAGGAAGGATAGATCAAAGAATACAAGGCCAAACTAGAGTTGCACATGTCAATAAAGATGCAAGATCATCACATTCTAAAGATGCTCAAATAGGAGAGCTACTAGTTAACAAAAAAGTCCTTCTAAGTGATGAGGATGAACCCGATCAAAGCATGAGTTTGTTTCACACTAGGTGCAAATGTGAAGATAAGTGTTATGAAATGATAATTTATTATGGAAGTAATTACAATCTAGTATTAGAAATGATGGTAAAAAATTTGAAGCTAAAGAGGTAGAAACACCCACGTCCATAACATATTGCTTGGGTGCAAGATGACCACAAGGTCATGTCTGGTGAGGAATGCTTAGAGAAGTTCAAGATTGCAAGCTGCTAGGATGAGGTACTTTGTGATATCATACCTATGTACATATGTCATATGTTTCTGGGTAGGCCATGGGAATTTGACAAACATGTTGTACATGATGGAAGAGAAAATACCTACTCTCTGACAAAGGATGGGGTGAAACATAAGTTGATGCCATTGAAGGAGAAAGAAGAAAAGATATGTAGTGTTGCAAGAATTTTATTTGTTGATGGAAATGAGTTCCTCCAAGGTATGAAGTGTGAGCATATGTGTTTTTCTATAATTCCAAAAGATGGTAAAGAAGAAATAGAGAAGGTACTTACAAAAATTATAGATATCTTGGGAGAGTGTTTTGACATTGTGTCAAAAAATGTACCTAATGGATTACCCCTAATGTGGAAGATCAATAACCTTTTGGATTTGATTCTAGGAGCCAGTTGGCTAAACAAGGCAATGCACAAAATGACACCAATAGAAAGTGAAGAGTTGAATAGAAAAGTTAATGATTTTTTTGTAAAAGGGGCTAATTTGAGAGAGTCTAAGTCCATGTGTTATACCAGAAGTATTATCACAAAAGAATAATGGAGAATGGAGGATGTGCACATATTCTCATGCTATTAACAAGATCTCAATAAAGTATAGATTTCCATTGCCCAAGATGGATGATAGTATGAACTATTTGAGCGAGGTTGATTATTTCACAAAGACAACCATGAAGAGTGGATAGCATTAGATTTGTATCAAAGAAGGTTATGAGTGGAATATTTCTTTCAAGAAAATGGAAGGATTGTATGAGTGGTTAGTCATGTCTTTTGGGATAACCAATGCACCAAGCTCTTTCATGCAACTCATGAATGACATACTAAATGAGTTTTTGGGTAATTTTGTGATTTTTTACCTAGATGATATTTTGATCTTTAGTAAGACATTGGAGGAGCATTTGATGCATATCTAAAAGTTGTTTGATAAGTTGAGAGAATAAAAGTTGTTGATAAACCTGAAGAAGTGCAATTTTTTGAAGAAAGAGTTGGTGTACCTAGGATTTGTGGTCTCAATAGAAGGTCTAAAATTGGACCTAGAGAAAGTGGTGGCTGTCCTTGAATGGCCTACTCAAAAGAGTGTTACTAAGGTAAGATCTTTTGATGGAATGGCTAGATTTTATAAAAATTCCATAAGAGGTTTTAGCAGTATTTGTGGACCCTTAATTGAAACAATGAGAGGGGATACAAAAGAATTTAAGTGGACTATAGGAGCATATATGATTTTTAATTTTTTGAAATAGAAAGTTATAGAGCATCCTAATTTAGCACCTCTAGATTTTAACAAGGTGTTTCAAGTAGATTTTGATGCTAGTGGTATTGTAATAGGAGTTGTTTTGAGCCAAGAAGGTAGACCTATTCATTATTTCAATGATAAAGTAAATGATGCAAAAAGAAAATAATATTCTTATGATCAAGAATTTTATGCTATAGTTCAAGAATTAAAGAAGTGGAGACATTATCTTCTTCCTAAGGAGTCTTTTTTCTATACTAAGCATCAATATTTGCAATTAACAGTAACAGATTTCCATAATCCATTTGTAAAATACTAAGTTTTCTGGATTTGATTATGTTTGTTTATTTCATCAACATTTCGGATCACACTACATGATCCATCATCAGGATAAGAAAGTGCAGGGTATTGCAGGGTAGTTGCAATACTTGAATAGTAAAGAAAAATTAAATCAAAGGCATTTGAAGTGGGTTGAGATTTTGCAAAGTTATAGAGTTATTTTGAAACACAAGAGTGAGAAGTCTAATATAGTTGCATATGCTCTTAGTAGAAGACAAATTTTGCTAACAGAAGTGCAAATTAAGGTGATGGGTTCAAGGAAATCAGTAATTTGTATATAGAGGATCTTGATTTTAGTGAAGCATGGAAGGCTTGTATAAAACTTGATACTCCTAACAAGAAAAAGTTGTTGGATTTCATAATCGAAGATGTTATGCTATTCAAAGGAAATCAATTGTGCATTCCAACAAGTTGAATGAGAGAGAATCTCATCAAGGAGAAGCATACTGGAGAATTAGTTGGACAATTTGGTAGAGATAAATTCATTACATTAGTTTGTAAGAATTATTACTTTCCATAGTTGCAACATGATGTGAAAAATTTTATATAGAGTTGCAAAGTATGTCAGATGGCAAAAGGAGTGAAACAAAATATAGGGTTGTATTAGCCATTACTTGTACCAAAGAAGATATGGGAGGATGTTAGCATGGATTTTGTTCTTGGATTACAGAGAAATTAGTGAGGTTATGATTCTATTTTTGTGTTGGTTGACAAGTTCTCAAAGATAACACATTTCATTCCTTGCAAGAAGACTATTGATGAAATTCATGTGGCAAAGTTGTTTTTTATAGAAGTGGTGAGACTACATGGTCTGCCAAAGAGTATTGTTTTAGATTGAGTTACCAAATTTGTTGGGATTTTCTAGCACACATTGTTGAATAAGTTGAAGAGGGAGTTTAAATTTAGTTCATCACATCATCCACAAATAGGTGGATCGACAAAAGTTGTGAATCATAGTTTGGGAAATCTATTGAGATTTTTGGTTGGAGACAAGCTAAAAAGATGGGATCTAATTTTATTGTAGGTAGAATTTGTATATAATAATTTTGTCAATAGCAGTACTGGTAAATCACCATTCTAGACTATATATGGGACTAGTCATAGAAATGCTTTTGAATTTAGGTAGTTGGATAAAGGAGAGATAAGTAGTGTTGAAGCAAAAGAATTTTCTACACATTTAAAGAACATCCATGAGGAGGTGAAGAAGAAAATTACAAAAATGAATACATAGTATAAAGCTAAGGTAGATTTGAAAAAGAGGTCTACGAAATTTTAGATTCGAGATGAAGCCATGGTTGATTTGAGAAAAGAGTTTTTTCAAGTGGGTACATACAGTAAGCTGAAAATGAAGAAGTTTGGACCATGAAAGACAGTGAAAAGGCATGATTCTAGAAATTCCTATGAAGTGGAGTTTCTTGCTAAATTGAATATTTCATCAGTATTCAACATTTTACATTTAATAGAGTATTATGAAGGAGGTGATGGAGATGAAGTTTCCAAAGTGCAATAGAGTATTCTAGTAGCCAGTTCAGCTACAAAGAAGATTGAGGAGATACAAGATACTTGTGTTGGAAAAACTACATGGAAAAAAACTTATGAAGAATACCTAGTCAAATGGAAAGGGAGGCTAGTAGAGGATTCATCATGGCTAGCAAGGGATGATGTTAACCATTTTGGGTTTCCTCTTAACACTTAAAACATGATGGGATCAATTCTCAAATTACCCTCAGTTTTGATGCAGGAGCATTCTTGGTGTAAGAGAAATCTTGAATCACCCAAGAAATACTTTATATTTAGGCTTTTCTATTTTAATCAAGACTAGTAGACAATGGGGTTACTATTTATGGAAACTTACTAGTTAGTAAGTTTTTCATATGAGCTCTAAATGTCCTAATTTCACCAGTTAATATTCATCTTGGATATATCATCCTACCAACTGAAGCTTAATATTCATGGATTTATTGGATATTTTATGGTTTTTCATTTTGGTATATAAACTATAGGTTCACCAATGGAGTCCTTAAAGTGCCCAAATGAGGCCCAAATACTTAGTGGATGGGCACTTTTACATATTTGAGCATGTAGATCAAGAGCTAGGGTTTCCAAAATGAGGTTGTAATAGAAAATCAGAGAAACATTAGGAGAGTTATGGTCTTCCCAAGTTGGGTTGATCAAAATGTCCAAAATAAATGTCAAATATATATTTGGCCAACTTTATATGTATTGTTATGGTCTCTCAACTCTAGGTATTAAGTTTGAATGTCTAGAACCTTCTTGGGCAGCATAAAATTTCCTCTTTAAGAAATGCCCAAACCTTTTTTAGGACAACTCTGGGTGATAGCTCATAGCTCTATCTTGCAAATTACTATAATGAAGGTGTCCATGTGGGTTAGCATACTATAATTGTAAATTCTCTAATTCTGCATTTGTGGCAATAATAAGAAGCCCATATTTTGTTCTTGCAATTACTAGTTTCTTTGTTTATGTTCTATTCTTATGGTATTAAGGGAAGCACCCTTCAACAAGTTACAATAGCTTATCACCAATAGTGGCATGTTGTGATGGTTAAGTTGTTGAGTTGTTATCCTTGCCATCAAGTTTCAAATCTAATGGGGATGAGGTCCCTTGTTTGTGGCCTCACTGGTTCATAGCTCCATGTCAAAGCATTTACCCCTTTAAAAAGAAGAAGTTACAATAGCTTATAGAGAACCTAGAAGTAGTAAGAAAAGCTAAGAGCATGTCGTATAATTTAGGGTCCTTATTAGTTTGTATATTTTCTATGTACATAACTATGTTCCTATTGTTGGAATAGTTGCATGGGAAAAAAACAAGACTATTTCAGATTAGTTTAATGACCTAATAGAGACAATGGGAGATAATTTTAAAGCATTTATGGACAACTATTTTGAAGAATTCAAAACTAAAATGAAGAAGTGGATGAGGATTTCAAAGTCAGTTTTAGACAAATATTATGATGAAATATGTTTCATTATGTACACAGATCTTGTGTATGCACAAGAAGTAATACTGAGGGTGGCATGGTTGAGGCCTATGCCCTATGAGGTAAATGTTCATGACATATCAACAGCTATCATTGTACTATTATTAAAAGACATAGATGCAAGTGTCTAACAGTTTGGCATAATGTACATGAAATAGTTATTGCCAAGCTAACTATCAAGGCTAGCAAACCTAAGATACGTAAGAAAATAAAATTAATAGTTGTTGAGGCAAGTAAAATGGAATAAAGAGAAGGGTCAAGTCAACCCTCAAAGGTCAAGGAAGGAAAAGGAAAATAGATTGTAGTTGTGGAATAGAAGGCCCCAAAATAAAGGAAGATTGTAATAATTGTACCTAAGGTAAAGGAGGACCTGCAAAAATATATGCAAGAAATTATAACACAATCAAGGCCAATGGGAAAGGTTATCATTACAAAATGGAGATTAGCCCAACCTATTGCCAAGCCATTACTAGGAAGCCCATCAAAGAAGAGAAACAAGGTAGCTGAGCAAGAAAAACCAAATAGTAAATTGATAGTTGGACAAGAGGAGGAGGAGGAAGAAAAAAGGATAGATTCTAATGAGACCACCAAACTACAAATTGTAAAGAAACCCCCTCTAATGACTATGGATCAAGTATGTGAAAAATTGATAGGTTCAAAACTTATTTTGGCTCTTAAAGACTTACAATATGATTCTTTGTGCAATGAAGATCATGATAAATTTGAAATGGAATTGGGAATTTTAATTCATATGGGATTGTATAATAGAGTGGATTCCAAATGGAAATGGTCATTGAGCACCAAGAACCAAATAAGAAAAACAAAATTGGCACATATCATGTTAGATTTGGGCAAGATGCATATTTATATAGCCCTTAAAGATTATGTTAAGAAGATTATACCAAGGGACATGCCATACATAGTTTTGAAGAATAAAGTACCTAAAGTTTAAGAAGCCAGTATTAAATTTTGGAAAGAAGTACTTACTCCAATTGTAGAGGTGAGGGAAGGCTAAGATACTATAAAATATGAAGATGAATAAAAGAAGGAAGTGGCCAATTTGGCACTAGAAATTGAAGAACTTGAGAGTGGAATTGAATTCAAGGATACTAAAATAGTTTAAGATGATATTAACATCCCTCCACCTAATCCAAATATACTCACTGAAGAAAAAATTCATTGATTAATGAAGCACTCAAGAAAAATCTATACAAATCCAATTTTGTTATAGGTAATTGAATATCCAAAGCTTGAAGTTAATAAGATTGATGATGCTATAATCACACCAGTTATAGAGGCTACACATGGTCAAAAATTTTGTTAGGCATTAATTTTATATTTTCCACCAATGACATGTATGCCAATTTTGAAAAACGAAGTAAATTTTGATAATGTTTCAAGCACAAAGTCAGTAGATGAAGAAATTAAATAGAAAGAGAAATAGGCTACTCAAGCTCTCATTCATTCAAGTAAAAAAGTTGAAGAATCTACACTAATGACACCTAGACAACAATTGATATCTACACCAATGTAACAAACAAAGGAGAGATCATACCATAAATGAAAACAATTACAATTATCATTTCTAATTGATACACCCTGAATATCTCAAGCTATAAATCATGTAGAAGAGGTTGATGATAAGTTAGTAGACTTTAATGAGGTAATTACATTACCTGCATATTATTTGAATAATATTACCTTAGAGAAAATGAATGAACTACAATTCTTGTTGAGTCGAAAGGCCATACAAGAACAACTAAAGAGAGAACAAAAGAGAAGATAGGTATTGTATACTATCAAAGACATTTTAGTAGTTTCTTTTGGTATTATAAATATAAATCATTAGCATACAATTTTGGATCAACTAGTATGTGTAGTTGATGGAGTTCATACAGAGGACATAGAAAAAAATGAGAAGTTGTTACATTGGTTTGAAAGGAGAATGGAGTATAAAGTAAATTAGAAAGTCTTCAATGAACTTGTATAGTGACAATACAAGCTTTTTGCAACAATTACACTATCAGAGATAGTTTTGAAGCCAATAAATTTTTTATACTTAAAATTGTGTGATATAGATTTATTTATATAAGATTCTCAATGATCATTAGAGTTATTACATGCAAGTATGAAAACTAATGTTCTCTTATTGAACAAGAAAGAAAGTTGAAGTTCATTTTCATTCAGTGAACTTACATTTAGTCAGGAAAGGTTAGCAGAGCTCATAGCTAAAGATTTAGAAATGTGGACTAAGTTTGCATTAATCCAACTTTATTTATTGCCATACATAGATATAATTCAAAAGGTTATTTCTATTAAAAAGTAAATAATGAAGAAAGACACAAATTTTGTCCATATTACAAGATTCATTGACCTAGTTTCTAAGATAGAAATCTAGTTTCAAATTGTTGAAAAGGTATAAAGAAGATGGAACATAAGCTATCCCAACATTGGGGCAAGTCATAAGATTTTGTTTGAGAAGTTTTAACTTGTCCCAACAACATAGGCTACCATCAGTGGAAGAAAAGGGAAATAAATGACGAGAATAAATATGTAACATGTAAGGGGAAGTTAAGGTTAGAGTTACAAGTTAGCATTAGAGTTAGAACTATGAAGAAGAAGGTACCAGTCAAAGAATCACATTTTTTTCTCATGGGAGAATACATTTTTGTAAGAAATGATTTTATGACAAAGTATTTTACCCACTAATGTCAAAGGAGGAGATTATTAATCTTTAAGCCTATGTTTCAAATTAGTTACCAAACACTTAGTCATTTACAAGTCATTTAGTATGAAAGATTACAAGGTCATCACTATGACCAAGTTCTCTAGAAAAGGGTGAGAAAGTAATACTTACACCACACAAAAAAATGATTGTCAAGAATTTAGTAGAGACTGAGAAGATATGTAAGTCAAGGAATATAGTATGAGTTGAGTAATATAATAATGATCAAGCATAATGAGAATTTAACAAGTACTGAGAAGAAAAACTTATAGAAGCTGAGCAACAACATACATGACTAAGTGTCAAAGATCTTAGGTGTTGAGCAATACAATTTTTATATGTGCATTTTTAATGACACAAAATCATATGTGAATCATTTTGGCTGAAATTTCTATGAGATTTAATAATTGTAGAGCCAGATTTGATTATGATTATCCATCATTAGTAGAAAGTGATTATTGCTAGGCAAATAACTCAACTAATCAAACAGCGGGAGATAAATGACAAATCATGATGAAGTTTAAATTGTTGATTGAGATCTAGAAGCTTCAGATGAAGTATATTTAAAGAGGATTCTAATCCTAGAATCCTATATAAATATATGTGTATACACACACACAAACACACACACACACACACACACACACACACACACACACACACACACACACACACACACACACACACACACACACAAAGAGAGAGAGGGATACACACATGTGAAGGACTTAAAGAGATAGATCCAATAGAGAGATAAATTAGAGTAGTGAATAACTAAAAAGTTTTATAAGATTAGGAGAATTAGATCAAAGATAAAAAAAAGAAGAGACCCAAGATCAACTTGTAGAGCATATAGGTACTGAATCAATTATTTTGTAATTGAGATAGGGAAAATCTCTTTATAGAGTGATCATAATAGGCCTATGAAAATCTCCTACTAAAATCATTACTCTATTATAATTTTTAAGCCCTCTGTTGGAACTCAAAATTGAAGCCCTGATTTTGAGTACCATTGAGGAATCAATACCTTATGGATGCTTTTTATGCAAATGTAGCCTGTTGTCTGTTTGAGGCCTAAATGGTGTTTGAGTGGCTTGAAATCTTTCATTTGACATATGCATGTGATCCACAATGTTATTTTTCCATCCTAAATCATTCGGCGAAGTCCCATTTTTAGCTAGTGTCAAAATTTGCAATTCTGCCCAGGTGTCAAAATGCATACAGTAACCCAATTTGTCTTTGAATATCTTTTACCCAGGAATGTGTCATGACCCATTTCTTTGGGAGAATTTAGTGTCTATGGTAGAGAACCTATTTTTCATATTTTTAGTTGATTTGAATCCTTTTTACTAGGTTTTGAATCCCCCAAAAGTTGGTCTTTTATTGATGTCATACTGATGTGAATTGTTCAAAATTCTAGGAGGCCTTGTTTGATTTGTCATAATTTTGACACAGTTTACCAAAATGAGAAAATTCCTTTTGCACTACATTTTAGAGGTTAGAGACTTTCTATGTACCAATTTTTAAATCTTGACGAATACGTTTGATAAGTTTTTGAACGTGATTCCAAATGCAACTTGTAACTTTTTACTAGCATCAAGAAGTGTAAAGTTGTCAGTACTCATGTTTGTGATGTTGTATCTCAAAATATGATAGGTGAGATCAAAAAAATTGTACCACTATATTCTCCTCTAAAAATAATTTAAGTTTTCCAATTTTTGAGTCTTGATGAATCCGTCTACACACTTTCACAGGTCCATTCCATCTGCAAAAAATTGCTTTTCTATAAAGTGTTTCCAATCTACAAATTTGAGTAGCCCACTTTGACCACTTTCCATTTGTGTCATGTTATTCATGATGAGACCTAATTATAAATTTATACTCTCTTAATGATAGTGAACCAATGCCCTAATTTTCATTTTCCCAAGTGTTAGTTTGCCCAAGTTTTGAAGCCAAATCCAAAACCATTTTGGGGTTTTCTGACATGTTTTCTTGCAGGCAGTTCTGAAAGGGCAACTTCGACAGTTAATATATTTTGACTTAAAATTATTCATGAGATGAGATTTGATAGGGTAGGAGTGTGAAAAGAAAATAATCAATGTGTCTAATTTCAGAGCCTGGTTAGTTATTTTTGTTAGTTTTTTAGGTCAATCAAAGGACCTCCTAGCACCAAATTGAAAATTCGCTAAATAAGTTTTAAAAAGTTTTAAAATGATGAGAACTAATTGATTCTTGATCAAATTGGTATTAGATGTTCTATCGATAAATCTGACATGTCATTTGTTTGAATAGAATTTTTTTTAGCTAGACCCAATTTGGGCCTCACTATTTGCATTAGTCTAAATAGAAAGTTGGGTTTTGAATGGTATTTTAATAAGGAGGTATGTTGTTGAGCATTTTGGATGGGCAGAAATTATTAGTTAAAGCTAGGTTTTTTTATAGAGATATGATACACTTCTTAGAGAACCTTTTGAAGAGTAATTTTGGGGAATGACTATTTGAGGCACATGTTTGTAAGAAACTTTCTTCCAAAAATCTTGAATCTTGATAATCTATGCAAGCTATGCTAAAAATATTCTCCAAGGTTTGACTCACATTTGTTATCAGTATATGTAAATGGAAGCCAAAGGAGTTTGATAATGAGGTTTCTTAGCCGATTATGATTGGGCCAAATAAATGCGGAGCTACCAATATAGCGCATTTCATTATTAAACACGAGAATTTAGAATTCGAGGAATATACCATGTAAATCAGATGAAAACAATCTGCCTCAAATGTTATAACCTATAATGGTGGTGATTTCTTTCAAGACAACTTCTATGAAGCAGTGTATGCTATCGGAGGCCCAAAATACTATCTCAAATAAATCTTAATTATACATTACTACGTAGAAAAGATCAATGATGTGTTCATTTATGACATGAAATTTTAAGGAGAAGTTGATTGAAGCACCATATGTAATTGTAGGTCTTGGTGAGAGAATAAAAAATTGAAGAAGAAACCTTTAGGGTAGGAGGTGTATTTGAGAACAAACAAAATGGCAACCATGGATCTTTGGAAATACTCCTCATCCAAAGTCATGGCTATGTGCAAGGATCCCTTTCAAAAATGACACCCCTTCCCATTGCGAAATGCCACAAAAAATGTTATGAGTATGTCACCATGTGAAATCTGAAGGGAAGGGACTCAAGCATCTAGAGACTTGCATTTGAAAATTTGGGAGTGCTCATAGTTACAGAGGCAGTCACAAGAGTTGTCATTTGCAAAGGCAAAAGTATGGAAGATAGAGAAGTTTCCAGTTAAGAGAAAGAAGATCCACACAATCAGGGGAGTTCCATGTTAAAGCAAGTCACTATATATAAGATTTTTAATTGGCATTAGTGCAGAGGGAGCTCATGCACATGAAAGAAGGAGCCTATGAATAAGAAGGTAGGGGAGCATTAAAAACAAAGCACCTCATGCCAAATAAGGTGAAGGGGCCTGATGCTTTGGCATGTGAGGAAGGGGGAAGTCTATGTTAGAAGGGAGTAGGGAAATATTATTATGTAATAAAGAAAAATAAATAAGGTTTGTGTAGAGCTATATAAATTATAGAGGTCAACACTTTGAGCTAATTTTTTTCAGAGTGGGAAGCAGAATTTTCTTGGTGATTCAAAGGCGAAGCTGTATTGTTTTTTTTTTGTTGTTGGCTTCTTTCCTTCATTCACTAACTAGGAACTTCTTAATGGAGTGAGTGTTGAGTTGCTAGATGTGACAGACATTATGGATGAATTTGGAGTTACTTTCAAGAAGTAGAATGCTATTCTAAAAGAAATAAGGAAGCCCAAGATGTTAGATTTTATGTAGATTTCTTGATGAGATGTACTAATGTTTGTTTCCTCTTAAAGCTGGGAGAAAGGCACCCTCAAGTCTATAGGGGAGCTGAAATAAAGAATATGCACATGCCAAACAAAAACTTAGCAGACCATGTTAAGAAATGAAAAAATCCCAGCATCAAGTATTATGTTCTTTCTACACATGCAGGTCACCACAAGGAAAATGTGTACAGCCTACTATTGTAAAATCCAACCACCACAAGAAGAAAGCAAAGGGAGGATATGATTTTTTATCCCACATTCACCAAAAGAAGGTTTTTCAATGTGTTTAAATATTATTCGACTCACTATTTATGTTGTCTACAAGACAAAAGGCTTTTGCAAGTTGTAGGCTTATGTGGTGGGACTTGTGCATGTCAGCTAGCTAGAGGCAAGAATGGCTGAAATTTTGAACAAGCATGCAAAAAAAGGTATGATATGGCAAGATGCCAGAAAAACATGTTGGATGTCAGTGATTGCCATGTCACCACCAAAAAATGGGAGGATTTTCTTGTAGTGACATGGCAACTTGCTAGAAAATTCAATAACAAGTATGTTGCAGGGCCCACTCGAGGTTGTTAGCCAATGCAAATATGGCATGTGGTGCTAGTTGTATAGGTAAGAGCCAATGTAGATGTGACACATGGCACTACCTAGGTGGTGATGGGAGTTATAAGGGAATTTTTTAAAATATGATTTTCCAATTTGAGCATTCAACATTTAGTTTGAAAGATTGAAATATTTGTTTTAAACAAATGACTTTCTATAGTTTTAAACTATGGAGTATTTTTAAAATTTTCAATTTTTTTCCTTTTAATTTGTTTGTTCATAGATGGGAGGCTCAATTTTCAAATGGTCACCAAGGGGGCTATTTCTATCCAAAGCACACACTCCAATATACCGTCAGAACTAGGAGGAAACAAGCTATCAAATTATGAAGTTTGCTTTTGCACAAGAGTTCACTAGTACATGTTATAGGAGATTTTTTCTCTTAGAGTGATTTGTGTGTTTTATCAGGTGTTTTGAGTTGCCAATTGCAAAATTTAGTATAGAAATACCTTAAACATGTTTAGTGACTCTTGTATCTAGTTATTTTGAGTCTTTGTTGTGTTTTGGCTTCAAATTGATCAATTGGCACATATTTGGGTTCAATTATCAGACTTTTGTCTTTTACTAAGATATTTTTTGCATTTGGAAAGAAAAAACAGAAGGGATATGTTGTGATATTGCTATCAAGATATAACTGTGTGATTTTTGAGTCAAAATCATTGACCCATGTTTCATGAGTAGTGATTCAACATGAATCCATCTCTCATGAGAATAAATGGAACACTTAGCACTCATTGGATCTAGGTGATGCTCACAAGGGTGAAGCACCAGGACTTCTCAGGAGGTCACCCATCCCAATACTACTCCAACCTGAGCGCGCTTAACTATAGAGTTTCCTCCATGGTTAAACCCAAAGCTTGCAACCCCATTTGCAAAACCTTCACCAAGTGTTGTGCCTTATGAATCATTCATTAGAAAGCCCCTGGAGCTCATCAATTGATAAGTAGGAGATAATTTCCACAGTAAGTCAAATTGTGATATTGCTATTAGGATTTAACTGTGTGATTTTTGAGTCAAACTCATTGACCCATGTTTCATGAGTAGTGATTCAACTGGAGTAGTATTGGGATGGGTGACCTCCCGAGAAGTCCTGGTGCTTCACCCTTGTGAGCATCACCTAGATCCAATGAGTGCTAAGCATTCCATTTATTCTCATGAGAGATGGATTCATGTTGAATCACTACTCATGAAACATGGGTCAATGAGTTTGACTCAAAAATCACATAGTTATATCCTAATAGCAATATCACAACATATCCCTTCTGTTTTGTCTTTCCAAATGCAAAATATCTCAGTAAAAGACAAAAGTCTGATAATTGAACCCAAATATGTGCCAATTGATCAATTTGAAGCCAAAACAAAACAAAGACTCAAAATAACTAGATACAAGAGTCACTAAACATGTTTAAGGTATTTCTATACTGAATTTTGCAATTGGCAACTCAAAACACCTGATAAAACACACAAATCACTCTAAGAGACAAAACCTCCTATAACATGTACTAGTGAACTCTTGCTCAGGCTAGAGTAGTACTGGGATGGGTGACCTCCCGGGAAGTCCCGGTGCTTCACCCCTATGAGCATCACCTAGATCCAATGAGTGCTAAGTGTTCCATTTATTCTCATGAGATATGGATTCATGTTGAATCACTACTCATGAAACATGGGTCAATGAGTTTGACTCAAAAATCACACAGTTAAATCTTGATAGCAATATCACAATTTGACTTACTGTGGAAATTATCTCCTACTTATCAGAAGGGATATGATTAGTAGGTGATGAGAGAAGGTAGAGAGAGGCTATTCGGCTTCTTGGGAAAGAATTATGAGGGGACACTTGTCATCTTTTGATCAAATTCAAGAATTTCTTGCTTTTTATTTATCCTTTCTTATTCTCTTTTGTAAATGTTGTTTGTTGGTTTTCAATTTTTAGCTTTAGGAGCTTTGCTTAGGCTATGAAAGCCACAGACCCAATATTTCTTTTTGTATGAACATAAATTAAATGTTTATGTAGATAGTTGTTGTTTTTTTGGTGACTATGAAGTATTTTTGTACATCTTTCATGAATTTTTTTCAAGGAAAATGAATTAAAAAAAACAGTAAGGGGTTTTAATTTTAGTCTGAATCTTGTCTCCTCTTCATGGATTTGTAATCTTTTCTAGTTTGTGAACAAAGATCATAAACTAGGTTGGATTTTTTTTTAAAGTGAATGTGGTTGAATTATTTTTCTTGTGGAACAAAGGGCCATGTAATTGCTTGATATTTATCATAGGATTTGCAAATTTCATGGTGGGATAGGTCAAGTATGAGATTTATTTTGATGTAGATGTCTATTCACAAGGTGAAAGATAGATCAAAGATCTTGATGTATGAATTTTGGAAAATATTTCGAGAAGATGTATGGTTGTAATTCATGTAATTTCCCAATAGATAAGGTATTGATCAGTTTTAGGATCATTCAATTTTGTTGCTCATATCTAGGTCTTGCTATTATCAACATATTAAATCATCTTTTCCCTTTTATGTTGAAAGTTATTCAAAGTCTAACCCTCACTTAGCTTACTAGTTTCATGAGTCATGCTATTAGCTATTTCATGCTTATGATTTCTTGGATAAGTATAGAAGATTTAAGGGTTTCATCTCTTATTCTAGATTCTAATTATGCTCATTGCACTGGTCACATAATCAAATCTTAAGAGGTTCACTCACCTAGGTTTTGCAGAGCCTGAAGTGAAGAAGGAGTGTAGCCTTATAGTTGGCTCAGGTTCTTGGTGAATTGTGTCCATTATTGGAGATAGCTACCCATAGATGCATTCTTGCCTTGCATTCTTGGTTATTCAAACTCTATTAAATCAGGAGCCAACACCCTATAAGATGGAAAAACCTAATAGTCTTTTAAGTGTTTAATAGGATAGACCTTTCACTAATCAGATTGTATCTTATGGTCAAACATTGAAACCTTAACGGGTTAACATTATTGGTCCAACACTAAAGATTTTTGGGTTTCATCCCCACCCTTGTTTTACCTTCATCTTGAAGTGTTTATGAGTAATGAAATCATTATGTTATGTTTTGAACTATTATGGATGTGATGAACTTATTTTATGTTTAAACATTACAATTTTAGTGATGAATTAGGTAATGATTTAATTAAATTAATTTAGAAGTCAAAAGTTTAAGATCCTAATTCACTGCCCTCACAGTATCTTGTTTTCCATATATATTCCAACATATACAATGTAGTGTTCTATGGTATATTGTGATCTTTTTCATCTCTATGTTAGTGTACCATTAATGTTTATTTCCTTAGGTTGATAGGTGAGTTTTTTTTACTACCAACAAACATTCTATCTCACTCTTACCAAGAATTATTAGGCATTATGAAAGATATTGGAATAGAGTGTCAAATAATACATGGATATCACATTGATTATGTTACATATCCAAAACAACATAAATTTACAAAAGAATTCCTTGATTATCACATTAGTAGATACCGATTAGATCAAATAAAAAAAAAGGTTTGTTACAAGGTTCTTTGGTACATTCCAATTATTCCACCTTTGCAATGATTATTCAGGTGCACTACCTTGGAACAATATATGGATTACCATGCATGCAATGAAAGTTAGGATTAAATTATGTGAATTCCTACATATGGTTCTACATTTATGGACATAGAAGATACATGGTCACTCTTTGAAGAAGAATCTCATAATGTGAAGCTTTTATTGAGAGCAGATAGTGTCAATTCATTTGGAGCCCATTTGGCAAAGAGAATATGGTAGAACTAGGAATTTGTCTATTCTCAAAAAAAAAACTCTTTGTTTGGGCACACCAACTAAGAATTGTGAATTGGAATACAATTGGAATATGTATTCCAATTGCGCCCCAAAAATGAGCTTCTCCAATTCCACCTAAATATGTAGAATTGGAATACCTATTCCTATTCCATATTTAGTTTATTAGATACCATAAAAAATTTAGTCTATAAAATTTGTGTGGTAACATTTCATTAAGCATTGGTGCTCAAAATATTGCCAATTGTGTTTGGTTGTTTGTTATCATGCAATGGAATTTTTTGGGCATTATTCCATAGCTATCAGGTATGAACTATGGAATATTTATTGGTCTCATTCACCTATTTCACTATAGGGTTGTCCTATTTTATTGCAGGGATCAATTTTTTTTTTAAGGGTTCTTTGTCATGCTAGTTATGAAAAGCCTCATTAATGTTATGGGTGTATGGCTCAGAGTTGTAGTGAATATATTGCTTAAAGCTTCTATTAAATAACATCATGCAAGTAGATTGCCCCATCACTAAAAACCACTATGAAAAATATCCTCTATTTTAGAATATTGCTTGTAGACTTCCATGATTTCTCTGCAAAAACAAGTCTTAGAAATGTAGCCATGACAAAAGTGAAAAACCCTTCTCTTGATAAAATGAAATGCAACAACAAACCTAGCACTAGAGATTGCAAAAAAATTCCTTATCTTACTCATGTGAAATCATCTTAATACTTTTGTTTTTCCTCTTTTAGTTTTAATCATCTAAAGCATTCATTGTCATAGATCTCATGACCTCACATGTGTAATAGTTGAATCATAACTATAAGATGATTCAAAACATGTGAGATTTAGGGCATGCATCTAAGGAATGAATATGATTTCTTCAAAATCATTTACTAAAGAAGTTCTTACCCAGTGCCAAAGTACCAAGCCATTGAAACAAAAATCACAAAACTACAGGGAAAAAACATTATATTGAAACTTAAAAAAAAACTTATTCAAATTCTAGTTTTACACAACCAAACATAAAATAAACATATTCTCAATCAAATGTTGAGGGAACCAAACATAAAAGAGGAATACATATTCAAATTTTTTATTCCTAGAATAACAAATCTAGAATATATATTCCTATTTCCACCACCAACCCTTGGAGAAATGAGATCTATTGACTTGGTCTAGCCTATTTTGGTTATTAACAATAACATTCCTCCTTGTACATTCATCAAGAGGGATCACATAATGTTGGAAATGATTATATCAGGTATTTTTCCATTTAATAATTATCTAAATTAATTTTTTAACACCACATCAAAATTAACAAAGTAATTATAATTTAAAGATAACAGATTTCCAAAATCCATGATAATAAGATTTATGCTTCTGGGTAAGATTGTGTGAGAGCTTTTTTGCATCAACATTTCAGATCATACTCAATGATCCATCATCAGGATGAGAGTGCTAAGAATGTGATGGATCATTGAGTATGATCTAAAATGTTAATGCAAAAAAACTCTCACACAATCTTACCCAGAAGCATAAATCTTATAATTATAATTTTTTAATGTCTATTCAACTAGGGAAGTACCAAGTCAAGGATATGAATATATATATTTAGCCCCTTTTTGAATTTTTTTTCAAATTATGGAATGGGGTCACAATTTATGACATCTCTAGACCAATATGACAAAGACAATTTCAATTCCTTCTAATGCCTCTATGGAGAATACATGATTTCGTCGAACTAACATTTTTTTTTGGTATGTAAAATTATTACCACATATTTTTGGTATGTAATAGTGCTACCACATTTTTCATTGTATTTTTAAGTTTTGCATGATAATTGTAAATATCAAAGTTAACACATTTCATCCAATTATACTAAGTCATGTAGGTCTTCAAACAAAGGGAAATTTTTCAATTCCAATTTGTTATCCAAAGATAAATCTCCTCATTTAGTTTTTTTAGGAAAGTAGGTGTTTGATAAGCATAGGCACTATCTCCACATAGATCATAAGTATCAAATTTCCATAAAATATCTTTTCAATGGGAAAGAAAAGACAACATCAAATCCACAAAGAATGATACATAACCTATGGAAGTTGGAATATAATAGAATGTGTCATTGAGCTACTATTATTCCATTTGATTCTTTTTGTATGAAATTTATATTTGAATATTTTTTTTTATTAGTAATGATGTAATTGATGTTTTTGAAGGTTGTCGACACATTGATGAGAAACTTCCAAACAAATTAAAAAGTTATTCTAGACAATTTACTAGGTTGTCACACTACGAACACATCTCAATCTAAATGTGTTTGATGTTATGCATATTGCAAAGAATGTAAGAAAGAAACTATGGAAAATATATGATAGAATGCATGACAAATAAAAAATTTTAAAACAATTATAATGAAATTCATAAATCCAATCATTGATTGATGTTTTTCATTGAATCAAATAGAAATAGAAACTAGATTAATACAAGTGCCCTTCTTTGGTTATTAACACAACAACAAATTGGTACCATAAAATTGTTGGCATTTATTTATTATTGCCATTAGTGACAACACTTATCTATATCAATATAGCTACCAAGCTCAACACTTAGTTTCCTACACTCACTGAGCATTCTAGTTTTAACCAATCTTTTAAGTGCTTAGCAATTTACACTGAGTAGAACAATGGTTGTCGAGTGAATTAAGGCAATGTGAAGCTTTGCAATGTCTACTTAGCTTTGCAGCATCTACCAAGCTTTGCAATGTCTACTATGTAGTAAGTTTATGTCATGGAAATTTAGTGTAAACCAAGCATTAGAAGAAGTAGTGTTTACCAAGTGAAGCAAGGTAAACTCAGCATGCGGTATCTACCAATTAACACTACATCTACTGATTCGCTATTGGCCATCGAGTTCAGAACTACATCGAGTGATCATTATGGACTGAGCCTTCACTTCTACCAAGTTCATGAAAATGCCATGTAATGCAATGGATGCTAAGTATCAGAAGGTCATTGAGTCAGTTCAATGAACCCAAGTTATTTACTATTGGGCTAACTTTGTAATGTGTTGTTCATTTGTATCTTGGCCAACCTTGTTGTTTTGTAAATTGGAAAGGTATATCTGTAAGATGCATTATAAGATATCAATATATCAAAGTACTAAGCAGTATATTTGAGAAGTGCATGTGAAGGATTATTAGCAGCAATTAAAGGAATGTAGCAAGGTCAATACAAAAGAAGAAAAGTCATATCTATCACATAAGGTGATTAGTGCATAAAAGATCTTATCATTAATTAGTTGTAAGTAGATCCACTACTTCATCCTAACAGGTGAATCAGTTTCTAAATCCTTTAACAAGGTAGAATTAATAGTCTTTGTATAAATCTCTTAACCAAGTACATACTTCATTGTATGTTTGTAAATCCTCTAACAATTTGGACCTAGCAGCCCTTTGTGCTCCTAATAGGGAAGATCACTAGAAGTGGTCAATGTAAGCCTTAATAGGCTAGCTTTGTGTTGTAGTAGTGAAGTTTTGTGGGTACCATCCTCACCTCAATTTTACTTTCTATTTGGAAGGTTTCTTGGTCACCAAAACATTGTGTTCTTTTGTGTGATGAATGTTTTATCTTTTAGTACTAATATATGCAGTAGTATAGGTGGATTTGTGGTGAATTTAAAGAAAATTTTAAAAGTTACTGATTCACCCCTCCCCTCTCAGTAACTTATCTTGTCTTGAATATTTCCAACAATTGGTATAAAAGCTTTGTGGTTCTCAAGATAAAGCTTGGCAACTTGAACAAAGATCTAAGGAAAAATGGAGATATTCAGACTTCACAAGGCAATTGAAAATGAAAAGCTAGATCTAGAGATGGCCATAGCTCAACTCAAGGAAGCAAAGGAACATCTTTCCCAATCCCTAAAAAGAAGAAAGGAACTTGCAAATTAGATTAATGACCTCAAGTATGTTGAAGAAAAGATTGAAGGCCTTTTTCCTTCAAGTAGCTTAGATGACGCAAATAATGAAATCAAAGAACTCCTAGAAAAGAATGGATCTCTATAGGAGGTATTAAGGAAACTCAAAAGGGAACAAAAAATTCAATCAGTTAGGCTATGTGAGATTTTAGAACAAAGGAATAAGGAAAAAGAAGACTTGGAAGCAAGAAACAATGGAGAACAAAATCAATCCAATCGACATGAAGACCTTATTGATCAAATCACTGAAGAAAATGAAGAAATCAAATTCTCAAAGCACAGAATGAAAGAATAAGAAATGATCTAAATTATGAAAGAGAAAATAATGAAAGAAAAATGAGAGAACTGAGATCTGAAAAGAAAATCTTTGAAAAATTGAAGAATGACCTAAATGCTAAAAAACAAATCAATGAGAGAATGATGAAATCTCAAGAAGACATGAATCAATTGAATCAACAAAATGAGAAGAATCTTCCTAGGTAAAAAGGTCAAGTAGGACTTGGATACAATGAAAAGAAGGTGAATTGTCCAAGCAAGGTGCAAAAGGGAATCAAAAACCCTCATGCAATCATTGTGGGAAAATTGGTCATACATGAAACAAATGTTGGAGCAATGGAAAAGAAAAATTCAATGGAAAGTGCTACAACTACAATTAGTAGGGTCACAAAGCTAATGAATGTAAGGAGAAACAAAAATTTGAAGGTAAATGTCACAAATGCAAAAAGTATGATCACAAGGCATCTCAATGCAAATCCAAATCATTCAATCCAGCCAAACAACTTGTAAAGGCAATATTTGGATGGGACTACAATACCTAGTGCAGAAGTCATTATTGTGGAGAATATGGACACACTAGCATAAATTGTGTAAGGAATCACCTAAGAAGGAAGGATACTACAATAAGGTGTTACACATGCACTAGACTCTGTCATATAGTTCAAAACTACATTAATATAAGCAAAGTTGAAGATGAAAAGAAAGCAAGGGCTAACAACATAAGGAAGCAAATGAAGTAGCAGTGGATTCCTAAATCTACTGAGGATACAAGCTCAAGTCATGGAAGTGAAGTCACTCAAGAAGTGGGTGACTCAATCCTCTAAAACTAAATTCCTAAGATTGTGTTGGAGCTATACTCAGCAAGAAGATCATAAGTAGTTGCAAAAAATATGAAGAATACAAATGATCCAATCAGTACTCCAGATACACAAGGATCATAGAAAGGTTATCTTTCACTCAGTTGTATTAGACTTCACTGAGGAAAGTTGGTTGAAGACCTTATTGAGCGAGGTTGGGAGTAAAGGAAATTTGGTTTGTATGTTGAGTTGATACTCTTGTTGAGTTATGTTTTTGGGTGATAGTGTATCACATTCTATGTCATTATGGTGTTGAACATTTATGAAAAATTTCAACAAAAGGGGCAATTTTGACTCTCTTTCTTCACCACATTCACAACATTCGAAGAGTAGAGAAATTTGAAAGAGAATTATAGTGTTTTTGAGCAATTTAGTAGTGATATCTTCATGAATTCTATCATCTACTGAGAAACGATCGAATGTACTAGTGGAAGAAGCACTAAACCAAAGAAGGGCTTTGAAATGCTGGTTAAGGATGTTGAATGGAAAGAACCAAACTTCAAGCTCATTCTAGCTATTACTAAATTAGTTGATCCTCATGGTGCTTAGTTGCAAATCCCATCAAAGGTACTCCTAATTAATGATATAAGAACTCATTTTTAAAGTACTATTCAAGAAGTAGGGACATTAGAAATGGATAATGCCCTAATTGAAATGTGTGTTGATGGAGTTTTGAAACCTGAGCATAAGCATTTCAAAATGAAAGGATTAACCTATATCCCTTACTTGTCATAGAATTTCCAAGTACAATGGATAAGCTACATATTGAGTCAATTCCACAATAGAAAATTATGGTTGGAGCAACCCATTCTAATTACAAAGAAGATGATACACAAGGTCGCGAGTCTACCAATGCTAAGCAAAGCTAAGACAACCAAAACCCTAGCTGAGTGGGATGGTAGCGGTTTGAAGATAAATAATGTCACTAACATAGAGCTTAGGTTTGGCATCCATATCATTTCACACAAGATCTATAGTTTGAGTTGGTCGAATAGTGTTCCTTGTGAGGTAGTTGTCCTAGCATACAAAGTTGTAAAGAAGAACCTCTAATGTGATCTATCAGATGTGTTACTGAAGCAATTGAACAAAAACATTGATAGTGTGAAGACTTCCAAGAACAATACCTTCAAGTTTGGGTCATTGCTTACTTGCTTATTCTTTTATGTTCAAAAATTCTCCCATCTAATGGCACAATCATGTGGAAGAAAGAAACCCCTATTCTTTATCAAATAAATTAATTTATTGAAGAAATGGGTGAAAATTTTGAAAGGGTGTTGGATAACTAATTTGAGGTGTTCAAGGAGAAAATGAACAACAAATTTTGAATCCCACCCAAGCTTGTAGAAGACTAAAAGGATGATATATGTTTCATGGTGGACTATGATAGAGTGTACATTCAAGCAGTCGTACCAAGATTGACATGGATAAAACCATTGCCTTATGAAATTAATATTGATGAAGCTAGAGATGTCATTGAGGCATTAGTAAATGAGCCAACCAATCCTATTCTTCCTACATTTGGCACATATGAGGAAGCCAAGAAGAGGATAGAGCTTAGTATTAAGATTCCTCAAGCTCTCAATAGAAGCAAGAAGAGAATTGCTAAATCAAAGACAACTGAAGGTCCTCTAATGCTTGCTGAGGGCAAGGGTGAGGATGAAGAGGAGGAATATGAAGAAGAAGAGGAAGAATTAGAGAAAGAGGAACCAAAAAGGAAGAAAGGTAGAGTGTTTATCACTGAACCTCAAAAGCGGCCAACTGTAGTGTTCACGAAGAGATCTAGGAAAGGTAAAAATGAACCAGTATTTATCCATTTCGCACTTACATTTGAGGAAAGAATGATACAGCTAAGAGTTGGAATAGGAATTTGCAACTTCAAAGTTCTCAAATATGAGAATCAGACTCTAGCTGAGAAAAAAGAGATTGAGGACTTAGTTATGGAAAAGATGGGTATTTGGAAATACTTCCCTACACAAATGCAACCTCAAATCCATAGAGATCTCTTTGATAAAATCAAAGGCAAATGGGAGAACACGGTGCAAACTATAAAGGACAACTTTGAATAATTGCTAAGACAGTTGATACCACATGTGACTAATGCAAAAGTGAAGAAGGCAATAAAAGAGCATGAAGATAGAATGATTCTAAAGCTTAATGCATCCTTCATATTAATGAAGAATATAGAATTAAGCATGCCTTAAATGTTTGGAGAGATATATATCATCTCAACAAGCCATTAGAAGAAATTGTTGAAATTAAAGATGATGACAACATTGACAATAATGATGATGATGACAATACTCCTTTAATCATAGTTATTGTAGGAGAATTTCATGCTCTAATGGAGGAGGAGAAAGAAGAAGAAAAGTAGGAAGAAGTAGAAGAGGAAGAAAAGGATGAAGATTATCCAGTTAGAAGAGCAACCAAAGAAATTACATCTCTTCCTCACACTCCACCAAATATTGTCACATCTATGGAGATAACTTCTACTAGTGAGATTTTGAGCACAATAGTAACATCAATTTCTCAATCTTCACTAGCCACCTCCCAGTTCTAGGTATCTACAATGGAAGTTTCAAGCACTTCATCCACTAAGATGACTATTACTTCTTTAGCTACCAAGTTAGCTCCCTCTGCTCCTGCATCATCAATAAGTGCAACAGTGAATTCTACAATTTTGTCTTCATCTATTCTAGTTAGCTCTATAGTTTTGTTTTCATCAACATTATCTACATCTAATTCAATTCTAGTTAGTTCATATATTTCTATGGGTATTCTATCCAGTGGCATCATTTTTGGGAAGTGTTTCAATTTTTGATTCAGTTAGTACTCCTATTGGTATGCAATCCTTAAGTCCAATCCCATTTTTCACTGCTAGTCCTTCTCTCTCCTCTATTATGTCTATTCCAAAGGCCAAGCCAGTAATCACAGAAGTAGAACAGAGGCAACCATTGAAACTTATGATCAGTAGAAAGGAAATTGGCAAAGACATTGACTTAGATACAGAGATAGAAATACCTACAATTGACTTTGACACTACTATTGTTGAAGAGATGAGGTTAGCAAGTCAACTCATAGAGAAGAAAGCTACATAGAAGCAGTTAAGGTCTGAAAGGGATAAGGAGTATAGAATAATTGAGAATGGAAAGAATATAATTACAGAAGCTATAGGTGTTGAAGTGGATTCCACTCAACACATTTTAATTTAGTTAGAAGAGGCTATACAGAAATATAATGAGGTCTCTTCCGGACAAGAAAAACTAATTGAAAAGGCTGAAAGGAAGTTTGATGACAAGGTGCTAGAGCATATTGCTTAGTAGATTGCAATCAAACAAGTTGAGTTGTCTACATTTTTGGGTAATTTTCAAAATTCTTCTAATAGTGTAGCATCACTTTTTTCCAAACTTTGTGATGTCTCTAGTTTTACTAAAGAAATAAAGGAGAAGATAAATAAGATCGATGTTGATATGCAATCAAGTGCATCAAAATTGCAGACTAACCCCTCCTCTAGCTCCTCTCATCACACCAAGGTGAAATATCTAGTAGACATGCAGGTAGAACTTCTAAGAGAAGAAGCAAGAATAAGAGAAAACTTGATTGATATTCAGAACATGGTCTTACCAATAATGGATACAATGAAAAAACATAATGCTCATTGCAAAACATTGGTCCAGGATCATAACTTTTTAGTGGTTTATAACATGATCAAATTATTAGTAGAAGTTTAGATTGCCCTCTCCACCTACCAAATTTTGCAAGAGAATTGGGATAACTCATTTGCCCTCATTCTCAAGGTACATCAAGAATGTCTATCTCATTTTTGGTGTAACTATATAAATAGTATATGTAGCTCTTTGGCATTACTGTCAAAAAGGGGCAGAGATATTAGTATGAGCAAAGGGGGAAACACTGTATATAAGGAGAGATATCAGTATAAGTGAAAGGGGAAGATAGAACTCAATAAATTCAACATGTATATGTGTATAGCTATGTACATAAGTATCTTTGTATATACATTATGTGTCATCAAGGAGATATACATAGGAATGTATATGCAACAACTTTACAAAGATCAATTTTTTAAAACTAAAATTCAGTGAAGTTAGGTTATGTACATATGTTTTGGCTTATAAGTGTTTTTTCACTAATGCCAAAGGGGGAGATTGTTGGCATTAAGTTATTATTGCCATTAGTGACAACATTTATCTATATCAGTATAGCTACCAAGCTTAGCACTTAGTTTCCTACACTCACCAAGCATTCTAGTATTAACCAAGCTTTGAAGTGCTCAATAGTTTACATTAAGTAGAACAATGGCTACCGAGTGAATACATGCAATATGAAGCTTTGCAATGTCTATTGAGCTTTGTAGTGTCTACTGAGCAATAAGTTTGTGTTATAGAAATTCAGTGTAAATTGAGCATTGGAAGAAGTAGTGTTTACAGAGTGAAGCAAGGTAAACATCAGCATGGAGTATCTACCAAGTGACACTACATCTACCGAGTCACCAATGGTCACCGAGTTCATAACTACATCAAGTGATCAGTATGGACAGAGCCTTCACTTCTACCAAGTGCATGATAATGTTGTGTAATGCAGTGGATGTCGAGTATTAGAAGGTCACCGAGTCAGTTCAGTGAACCTAAGTTATTTACTATTGGGTTGACTTTGTAATATGTTGCTCACTTGTATCTTGGCTAACCTTGTAGTTTTGTAAATTGGAAAGGTATATGTGTAAAATGCATTGTAAGATATCAATATATCAAAGTACTAAGAAGTATTTTAGAGAAGTGCATGGAAAGGATTATCAACAGTAGTTTAAGCAATGCAAAAAGGTCAATACAAAAGAAAAAAAGTCATATCTATCACATAAGGTGATCATTTCATAAAGGATATTATCAACAATTAGTTGTAAGTAGATCCACTACTTCATCCTAATAGGTGAATCAGTTTATAAATCCTTTGGCAAGGTAGACTTAATAGTTTTTGTATAAATCTCTTAACCAAGTGCATACTTTATTGTATGTTTGTAATTACTCTAACAAGGTGGACCTAGAAGTCCTTTGTGCTCTTAACAGGGCAATCACTAGAAGTGGTCAATGTAAGCCTTAACAGGCCAACTTTGTGTTGTAGTAGTGAAGTTTTGTGGGTACCATCCCCACCCCAATTTTACTTTCTATTTGGAAGGTTTTTGGGTCACCAAAACATTGTGTTCTTTTGTGTGATGAATGTTTTATCTTTCAATACTAATATATGCAGTAGTATAGATGGATTTGTGGTGAATTTAAAGAAAATTTTAGAAGTTACTAATTCACCCCTCCCCTCTTAGTAACTTATCTAGTCTTGAATATTACCAACAAAAATAAATCATTTAGAAAACTAAATTTCCCATTGGATTTGTTGCATACATAAGAAGTCTTCTATCAAGGAAAGGTGACTTTTGGTTAGGGTTGAAAACACATGATTCACATACCTTCGTCAAAGTAATTCATATTCTTTACTATTTACAATATATTTGTAAGACACCATATACATTCCATTTTATTATTTTATAATATATTGAGAAACTCATTTTACTCTTATTGTAATATATTTTACCTCTATGTCCCCTACACAACTCTAACAACATGAGTGTCAAATAAGCTATATATGAGCTTGGGAAATACATGAGGTTAGAAGTGTTATTTCTTAGATTTGTTGTAAAGATGTCAATTGTTTTGTATTATTTTTCTTTTTTGTAATTCATTGTATAATTTTTTGTAGAGTCTTGTTAATATATTTTTGTGTGATAAATATCTTCTAGGTGGTTGTCATGTAAAGAATTTGATAAAAAAAAAATATACAACATTGGAAGACAAAAATTCCTCATCTTTTGTGTGAAATGAAAAAGTGTCTACCTTCACTTTTTTCAATGCAGAAGAACACTACCTTATACATATAGTTGAGGAGATTGAATTATGTGGGCTTGTACCAACTAGGCTAGTATAGATGGTTGAGAGGTACTTGAAATTTTTGAAGGGCTTAGTTTGACAAAGAGAACTTCCTTAGGGTTTTATGGTGGACAGATATATGATCTACGAGACCATGGTGTACATTAGTGAATATCTTCCCAAATTTGCAGAAAAGATCCATGTAGATCACATTTGGGATCCCGACTCTATTAATAGATTCGAAGGCGAGTAATTGATGGGGATAAGAAGGTTTATAAAACTAAGAGGTAATTATAAGATATTATTTTAGTTAATTAATTCTTATCCATCGTCAATATAAGTTATTTCTAAGTAGTCTATTTATTTTATATAGTTGTGTGTGAGTGGGATGCACTTGATTTGTTTATTAAGAACAATCTTCATTGGATCATGGTATAGATTGAATGATCTCGAAAAAAGGTTCACTTATTAACATGGTAAGGTGTTTCTTTATTGGTTAAGGAAGCTCATTGTAATAAAGATTCCAATGTTATGCCAATGGTAATTGATCTAGTAATTGGTTTAAGAGGTAGATAAGTATGTATAATTTTATTTATCATGACCCATATGTTTAATATCAACTCAGATATTAATGCATAATTTTGGCATGTTCACAAAATAATATGTCAAGCACCAAAAAGCTATTTACTACCATGGCTATAAAATTTTCATAAAAAATATAGACGATGTGAAGAGAACTCATGATTATGGGATAACTATAGTCTTTGAGGATAGTAATATTTCATCTAAAAATGACATGCATCCTCAATAATTTAAAAACAAATACTATGGCATTTTGGATGAAATAATTGAGTGCCATTTTAATTCCACATAAATTGGGTTGGTCATTTTTCATTAAACACAATCCAAGAGGAAGACCTAAAAAGGTATAGTGTGATTGAAGAGGATACCAAAGAAGTGGAAGATGAAGTAGATAATGATCCTGAATGACAATTAGTAGATGATGAAGATGGTAAAGAAGATGATGATGATGATGATGATGTTCATGATGGTGGTGGTGGTGGTGGTGATGGTAATTATGATGATGATGATCATGATGATGATGGACATAGTGATGATCATGATGATCATGATGACGACGATGATGGTCATGATGATGAGATGGATGAAGAAAATGATCAATGGAAATGTATGAGGTATGATCAATTAAATATAAGAGGTATTGATATATTCACCAAAAATTTGTTTAGGTAGTTAAATTTTTTCATGATTAATATATTTCATCTTCATGTCTAATGTCATTATATAATAATTTCATTATGTTCAATTCTAATGATAACAACATTGGTTATTTATGATACACATGCTACAAATATGTGTTACGATGCTTAATTGTTGGTACTGACTACTTTTAATATATTTTTTCTACATGATTGTCACCCTTTGTGGAAATAGGCTTAGTATTTTAGACAATGTGATCCCTTTTGTTCAGGATCTTGCATAGCTAGCAAACATAAATTAGAGGTAATAAATTTTAAAATATATATACAATGATTATGATGTATGAATATTTTCCATGTTATGTTCTATGTAATTTGTATCATAACTATCATGTAAATCATAATTAACTTAAGATAAATGATTTATATATGTATGAAATGATACCCATTCGATGAGGATCCTACACAATGACATGGATAGAGAGGTAAAATCCTTTTCGATGCTTTCTTTCTCTTTACCTTCAACATCAAATTTACGTAGACTTCCGTCAATATTAGTCTCCATTTTTTAGAACAATATTTCACTCCTTTAATTACATCTCCTATTTGATGGGCTATAGGTACCACTAAATACATATTTGTCAAATCTGTTGTCCTCAAGTGAGGGAAATTTGGGAATAGAAGAGGATAGTAAGATATGTAGTAGTTCTACAAAAGAGAGATGAACTATAGGTCAAAATATTAGAAGGAAATTCAATAAACACATTAAAAATTTCTTTACTCAAGGAGGGTCATGTTCTTATGATTATGAGACAAAGGGTGACTTCAAGTTTATATTCACAAAAAATTGGTACCAAAGGAATTATCTCCAATTAACACTAATTTTTGTGTTAACGAGAGGATTTATCACATAGATCCATCATCATTACATGGTTTGGGCCTATTTTCCATAGATGGCATAAAGATCAGTTATAAAAAAAATTGTTGAATTGATGGACTATGTAGGACCTTGTTAAAATGATAATAAATGGATGTGGATAGTTCAATATAAAAGAAGTATGCATATGTATGCACTATCCATAAATTATCTACAATGGAAAGAAAATAATCAAAGTAAAAGAGTTTCTATGTACATTAATGGAAGGTCAAAAGCAACATGGAACATTTTATTTTGTTTAGTCATTACAATCTTTGGTATATTTTCTAGCAACTCTTTTTGTTATGTTAGATCTAATCCTTCAAAGTCATTGAGTAAATATATGGCTTCTTAGTAGAGAAAAGGATGTGTTAATAACTCAATTGGCATAACTTTATGTAGGTAGTATGCATAGAAGGTCGAGAGAGAGTTTGAGAAATTATGGCTTTTGGTGCATCATTTGATTAAGAAGAAGATGACAACTTACATCTTTCTAGAGAGGGTGGGCATTCTCATCATCGTATCATTCATGCAATGGACATGACCAGAAGAGAGATTGAGAAACATTCATTGAAAGATGCTATTGAAAACCCTAACATAACCATGCTTGAACATCACTTTCCTTTAAAATTTCTTATATCTAAGGCACCTAAGTATTTTTTACTCTATAATGTGATAGAATACTTTATTTCTCTTTGGATGAGATGTATGTAGAAAATATTTAGTTACCTTTTGAATACCTGACCATGATAAAGAAATATTTGAATTTCATACTAGTCGAATCAGATGTATTAGTTATAAACACATATTGATTTCACTATAAATATTGACGGAAACTATATAATTTAAATAATCTATTTCTTGGAACGAAAACAAAAAACCTAATTTTTTATTTGCATTGCTTTGAATATTTATATGTAATGCATCAATTGTTTTATGATAATGATTTTTTTTTTATCAATACCATTAAAAGATATCTAATGTGTTCCACTAGTTTTTACTGATGTGATCAAATATATGTAGTTATCATGTTTATTTTTTCAACATTGATCTTTAATAGGTTTATATTGGTGATGATGGTAAAATGAAACATACAGAACATGCATTATTTTAAAGTATGGAGTAAGATTATACTGTTTTAGATTAAGGTAAAAACAAGGTTTGAAGGGGCCTCAAAACCCTTTACATCAAAAAGAAAGATATACCATGAAGCACTACTAGGTTTTAAAAGGACCTGAAACCAGCTGAACATCTAAACCAGGTTTTACAATGACCTGAAACCAACATATGTATCTAGAAAAAGCAACCAGAAAATACACTGGAATCTAGAAAGTAAATAGACTGGAAGGCAAGGTAACCAGTAAAACTTCCCAGACCAGTAACTAGTGAGCCAGAGCCACAACCCCCTCACCATCACAAAAAAACCAATCAAAACAAGGGAACTTAAGTTTTTCCTTTTGATTTGAAGTTTCCCTTACATGACCAAAGGTTCATATCTAAAAGGGGAGCAGAAAGCTTAAGATTATATTGTTACTCAGTTTCTAAATTTGAATTAATGCTTACTAAATTCAGCTAGAATTATATCACTGCTACTTTATTTTGCTAAAAAATAATTGTGTACCTCTTTTGATCTCTAGTTTGTATAGTTCCATCCAATTACATTGGCTCATCAAGGTCTACCTATGAAATCTTGTAATCATGAAAATACATTTTTAATATCTGAAGTTGTTCATAGAGCTAGTGGTATTTTTATAATCAAGCTATAAAAAGATTAATACCAATATATGATGATAGAGAAGAAGTTTCACTCAAATATGTTGTGGCACATAGTATTTATGATCGGTTGAAGATACAGAATGAGACATTTATTTTACTGGACATAAGCCACAAGCCTAAGGAGGAAATTCTCTCTCATTTTCAATACATTAATGTTGGAGAGTGTATGAGGCATGGACTTGACATAACATGAAATTGTACACCAATGATACCTGATGCACATTACATGTGTGGTTGAGTGCAATATGAACTTTATGGAGAGACATGTATACATCTTCTATATGTTGCTAGTGAAGTTGCATGCATAGGACTTCATGGTGTAAACACACTTGCAAGCAACAAATTAATCGAAGCATTGGTATTTGCACAAAGAGCTATTGAAAAATCATTGTATCTATTTTCTAATTCAATTGTTGGCATCAAAACATCAACTGATTGGCCTTTTCCTAGTGTGTTAGTTGTACTTGTCAAGTTACAACTAGCTAAAATCAAGAAATTTACAGCATTAAGATGGGCAAGGTTACAAAAGATCATATGGGACTATGTTGGAATTGTTCATTTTATCAATCATCTTAAAACAACTCAAAAGTGTCTTGAAGACTTAGAGCTTGAATAGGAGCATCATATGTTTAAAGAAGGGTGGAAGCCATGTATGGTAAGTCTTGAAGTATGCGAAATATGAAATTTTTTTTCCTCTGCCAATCTAGTTATCAAAAGTTCTTTGACAAGACAAGAAAGTAGGGGACTGCATTAGAGAGTGGAGTTTCCTGACCTTGTGGAAAGGCAAAGGCTTCTCACAATAATATTTCCCAATTTCGCATTAAAATCTACTTGGAGTACATATCTAGTTCACACACTTCTTGGGGATTTGATTTGCCAATGTGATAGTTCAAATGAAACTAAGAAGCAATCTCTTATATCACCAAAATATTATAATGTGTACTTTTTTTTAGCATTCATTGTTTATTTGGTTACTAGAGTGAACATATTTATTTCAAGTTGTTTTCTTCTTTCTTTCTTTCTTTCTTTTCTGGTGATGGTAACAAGTTCTTTCTTGGTATTCTTTTAGAGACAAACATTTTTGTTAAGAAAAGTTTCTTGCAATTATGAAAAAAGATGCATTAAATATTAGAATTTTTTCTTTTTGAGTCTTTTAAGTAACATGATTCAAAAATAGATTCAATCTATCTGAACATTTACATGGATGAGAGGAATATAATAACCTTTGAATTCACTGGTTGGCCTACAAAGAAGAATATGGAATATATGAATCTATTTATAATGAATACTTGTAGTATTCAATATTTGATGCATTTCTAAATGATTGTTGAGCTAATTTGTGCATTATGGGTTCACTGGATTTTGTTCTCAAAGTAGATGGACATGTACGTACTTTCAAACTTACAAAGATGAGAGGGATATCCATAACTCCCAAATCCTCAGGTTGGACTACAAAGAAGAATATGCAATATTTACTATTATTTATCATGAATGTTTGTAGTTAAATTAAATTTTGATAATATATTAAGATGATATAAAAAATGCACACATTGCAAATACACAAATACACAATTAAACTAAGCTTAATCATGCTAGTGTGAATATGTGTCAATATTAGTCAGTTAACTTTGATGTAGTTCATGGTTGATTGACAACCCATCCATTGATTTTTTGTAACTACCATGACAAGCCAAGGAACCTGTATTTTTTAAAGTTCCAAATTAATGATCCCGATTCCATAGATAAATTACATACCAAGATTTTTGAGGATGCATTGTGCAATGGATAATTTTTTTATGGAGATATGCATTCTTCATTCACTCCTCACAAGATGGAACTCTTCTTTCACTCCTTGCGAGCTGAAGCTCTTCATTTACTCCTTGTGAGATGGAGCTCTTCATTGGTTTATACATTTCCCTATATATTCTTTAAACTCATAGAAGGTGATTGTAGAAAATTTTGGTATTCCAATTTCACCATCAAAATTGTAATCATAGTCCATTCAAGTAAAAATAAAAGAAAATAAACAAGTTGCTTCTTTAAATGATCGATTTCACAAGGCTTATAGAAGTTTGCATGCTCCCTATATTGTCAAGAATACATTAGTAGGAGAAATTTATTATTTTTCCTTGGATCATCTCACTTAAACAATTCTTTGTTTTGATTGTTATATTTCAATCATTTTTCATTGGTCAAAATTTTGACCAACATGCGACACCAATTTTGACGAAACTGGCATCAAATGTATGTCTTTCTTTTCCAAACTAGCTTTTACATTGGTCAAAATTTCAATGAACATTCGATGAAATTTTTTGTGGAATCGGCTTTGAATGTATGACATGCTTGTTGAAACCAACATTTGTATTGGTCAAACTTTTGCCAATAATTTTGGCCAAACTGGTGTCGAATAAATGACATGCCTGTCAAAATTGGTCTTTCTCTTGTCCATGATTTTCACCAAAATTATGTCAAAATCTCAACCACACTGGCCAATCATCAAAGTTTTGACCAAAATACTCTAGCAATACTAATTGTCAAATTTTTGACAAGTGGCTATGGAAGATTCAACTAACTCATGTCAAAAACATAGGTTAATTTTACTAGTGTTAGGGATAAACACAATTAAAGACAATTAAAGTATTATTGAAGCATTGAAGGAGATTGCTAGTTCTAAAGAATTTCTTTGAATATTTACTCATATCCTCTTTAAATATCTCCTATAATTGTTAGAAAATTGTAGAGGAGAAACCATCAAGAACCAATTATTTGTAAGCTTTCATATAAAAGACTACCTTCATACTCTCTTTGTCTAAAATATGTCAAATAATTTCCTCTCTATCCTCATTAGATAGAATCGAGGGGAGGGGACTAGTGAGTTCATCTTCTACCTCAAAATTCATGATCACCTTAGGGTTTGCAAGAGAATATTTCAAAAATTGAACTACCCACTTACCTATGTCCTCTAGGTCAGTCAAGACCATATTGTTTCCCTCAAAAAATGGATGTAATAGTGTTTCTCTTATAATGAATAGAAGAAAATCTAAGGAAGAATGAATTGTTCCTATCCTCCTCTAAAAGCCATTAAATATGGATTTTCACCTCTAATAGACATCCTCACTACTACATTTAATCGTACTTTTTAACATTACTTTCTGACAAAGGGGACATATTTTTTGATTTTTTTAATTTTTTTAAAAATGTACCCTAACATCGTTAGAATTCCAACTACATAGGTTATGTTTGTAGGATGTGAAATGAACACAAGGAATTCTAGAAAAATTAAAATTACAAACACCAAATCATTTCAACAGGCAGCTGCATGTGAAATGAACTTTTCAAAAGTGAGGCTAGAAAATGAAATTTTCACTTAATGCTACAAGTCAAAATACCATCAATGTTGGCTAGGTAAGGACATGTACAGCCTCAAGTTAATGTGGTTTGAAAATGAAACTTTTGGACCCCTAATTATGTGATTTGAAAATGAAATTATGTAAATTGAAACCTAATTTTATTTCAAAATTAAATTGATTGAAACTGCATAAAATATGTACAAAAATGCCATTAATTATACCCTAATAACACTATTACCATTAATACATTTGAGTAGCACAATTTGTAGTACCAAGTTGCAGCAAAAATGTAAGCCTTTGTCCTAGCCATACAACATGCCCATTCTAATGTAATTCATATATTCATTTAGCATGCGGGGTGGGGGGCGGGGGGGGGGGGGCGGGGGCGGGGGGTTGATTTTTTGTTTTATAAAGGTAAGTGACATTTGACAAGAAATAGTTTAGATTTTTTGAAGGTGGGTAAGAATATAAATAGTCATGAATGACTAGGTATTGAATAGTGCAGTTCCTTGTTGTACACAAATTTGATGTGGTGTTCTAACCATAAGCTTATCGCTATTGCCTCTGTAGATTCACACCAATCAATGATAAAGAGAAACTAGGGGGCTACACAATGGAAGATTTTTGGATTTGCAACAATGGAAGGGAAACTAAAAGTCATTAAACTTTTATTGATTCTATTATAACTTATGCCCCACCCTAGTTTTTCCATTCATTCATACAGAGCCCATTAAATGAAGACTCATATAACTACATAGTTAAACCCAATTACTTCTACAAACATTTTTATAATGGAAACAAGTTCATGTATACAAGTGATAGAATGCTTGCAACATATGAAATTAATTATACCACATAGGAATATGATGGCTTCGTTTCCAAACCCTCAAAATCTGGTGGTGTTGGTATATTGATAAGATGTGATGATTTTTGAGATTGTTGATACTTGAAGGCCTAGTTAACATTCACCCTAGTTGCACTTAACACATGCCACATGTAGAATAGTTGTGATGAATATGGCACCTACAATTACTAGAGTGCCATGGAAAACTTGTTATGAAGCTAGTGCTTACGACTACTAGATTGTCATGGAAATTTTCTAATGAAAATGATACCTAAAACTACTAGACTATTATGCAAAAATTGTGATGAAGTTGGCACTTGCAACTATTAGATTGCTATGGAAAACTTTTGAGAATATATCACTTGAAACTATTAGACTACCATGGAAAATATGTGATGATGCTAGTACCTGCAACTACCACACTATCGTGGAAAACTTATGATGAAGATGATACATGAAACTACTAGACTATCATTAAAAGCTTGTGATGAAGTTGACACCTCCAACTACTAGTCTATGATGGAAAACTTGTGATGAAGATAAGCCTTGACCCATTTCAAACCCTTCTTCCTCCTATTTAACATACACACAAAAACCCATCATTGAATTTTCCTAGATGATAAAAAGATAAGATAAAACTTACTTAAATGAATTGGTGTACCTTAGAGCTTTCATAGGCATCTTAGTCATTTCTTCAAAAGATGATTTATCTTCTAGCTCAACCACAAGAATCTCTCTCATATATCTTGACCTTATATTGTATCATTGCATTACAGTTAGGTGTGAGTGTGTGTGTTTGTAAACTTTCAGAAAGAGAGAGAGATGTGTGATTGTGTGTGTGCACCCATTTCCTTTTCTAGTTACATCTCTACATATTTTTTCTTTCATCTCTCTATCTCTATCAAGTGTTATATCTACATCTTTCTATATATATCCCTCTCTCATTATTGTCTCTCTATATATCTCTCATTTCTATTTATCCCTATTTAGATCCATATACGTCCAATTATCTCCCTCTCTCCCTTTAGAAACAAAACATAATTCTATCGTATATGGAGATTGATTATATATTCAACTTATAGCTGTTATTTAATTATGAAAATGAGCGTCTGAAAGCAATCTCATGAGGCGTCAACTGTAAGATGAAAACATCGCCTGCTAATTGTTTAGGCATTGGCTAAAACTGAAAATATTCAAAACGTCACTTTAGATGTGGAGAATGTGGAATAGACTCGTCACTGAAAGAAAACAGCAAGTAGAAATGGCTGACCCGGTCATTCAGTTAACTACAGACTAATTAGTATACCTGACAAATACGAATATCTGAATCGTGTTCCCACATTGAACAATATCCTTCTTATTAAAATAGAAGGAAATCAACTATGCAAAATATTCAAGACGTCAAAGTAAATGAAAGTCCGCATCCCCACTGTTGCCCGACGATTGCCATTATTGTTTATTGCTCCATTTACTTTAAAGATTTTAGAAAGACCGGGAAAAACAAACCACGGCGGATAACATTAAAATAGAAGGAAATCTGATAAACAAAGTCAAATCAAGCTGTCGTCCAATTTAATTTTTAGTGATGCCCATCAAGTAGATAAAAGTCCACATCCTAACTGTTGCCCGACAACTGGCACCATTGTTTATACATGATCACCCAAACTGGCCCATTCACTGCAAAGATTCTAGAGAAATTCAGAAAAACAAAACACAGCAGATAAGATTGTTATAAGACAGATAAGGGAGAGGGACCAGTAGTGGTGAGGGCTAACTTGGTCAATATGTAGCTGCTACATGGGATGTTGTAAGACCTTCCTTTTTTTTTAAAATGTAAAATGGACATTGAACTACCTAAAGCTAAGGTTTGAAGGTGTGACTCATCACGCAACTCATTAAAATAGTGCACCTAATGAAATGTGTCTAAAAAATGACTTTTTGAACATTTGAACAAAGATTAATCTAAAAATCTCTACTAATTGAATTTAAAATTATCATTTGTTGTTAATAAAGTATTGTATAACTATATGAAATGTAACATATATGCAACTTAAATGGACCAAATAGTTATTATTAATCATAAATATTTGTTATATATAACTTTTATATATATTACAAAAAGACAAATACTTCAACATAAAAAGATTATTTGTTGTTATAAAAATAACACATTATTATATAAAATAAAACCTATATCCAACACATAGGGACCATTAGTTGGACGCTATTTTTTTTTCACAATCTCACAAATTTCATAGAAAATACAAAGCATTTATTGGTATTCACCTTTTATATATGTGATGATACATATTATTGATATGGTTACTTTATGCATATACATTGCTACCACAATAGTTGTACACATAAGAATAGTATGTCTACACTAAGATATCAATGTTTATTTAAGTGAGCATATTATGTTTTGAGTGACATACATATATTAGATAGCTATGATATTTTGTTTGAGACAAAAGTTATTTATTTCACTCATTGATAAGTTTTCACGTGTTCAAGTATTGGTATATTTTTTATCAACATTTAGAATTTTTTATATTTACAAATAGATCAATTAATTACAATATATAGTAAAAATGTGTTGGATGATTAGAATCTATGTTCATAGGTTGATCCACTATTGGACTCCACTCTACTATTGGGTCCTCTCCCCTAAAAACAGATAAATAAAAAGAGGATCAACCAAAAACCCAAAAAGCTATGAAAAAAAATTAATTTAGAGATAAACATGGCAGAAGAAGAAGGAAGACCGTGGTCTTGGGTTAAGTAGCGGAAACTGGTGGAGTTAAATGCACTGTTGTTTTGACTTGAGAGTGAATTTTAATGCGACAGGTGGTGTTGTGTCTGCAATTTGCGGAGTTGGCTAATTGTTGGGGAAGGAAATGAGATGATGTTTATGAATAATCATAAAATCCTTTGTATTTTCAACTACGGGACGTGTCAGGGAAGTCATCTCGGGACAACTCTTTTATTTAATTCTGTTGTTTTCAGATCAGATAGGCTGAGCATTATTCGAAAGATGTTAACGCTAGGGCCAAGGAACGACTACTATTGTAAATGGGGAAAAATAAACTGGGGATATTTTGAGTGAGGTCTGCAAATTGAAACAAGCATGCCTGTCAATTACAATTTCACTGTCGGTGGTAAACTTCCCATTGCCTGTCATGGTCATGTGTAAAATTAGGAGTAATTTTTATACATCTTGCGATATTGCTATGAGGATCATAGAAATTTAATTCATATATTTAATAACGGTCATCTGATTAGTATGGAAAGACATCAATGCATATGTACTAATAGCTCATCACACATTTTAATAATTGATCAAAAGCTAAAGCATTGAAGATCACACAGAAAACAGATAAATAAAAAGAGGATATGAAATCAGCCACCTTTAAATATTAAATTTTAATTTTAAAATTAACTTTAGAAATATTAAATCAATTTTGCCTATTTAATATTTATAGTTTAGGAGTCAAGTCTTAATGTCTCCATTGCCTGATTTCAATGTGAAACAAGTCTAAATGAAAATAGACAATGTAAATGAAATTACTTATTTGTTCATATACATATCAAAAGGTTATTAATATAATTATAAATGTTACTTTTATAAAAATATGAATAAGAATAGTTTAGGAGTCAAGTCTTATTGTCTCCATTGCCAGAAAACAGATAAATAAGAACAGGGATATAAAATCAGGTCAACTTTAAATATTATATATTCGTTTTAAAATTATCTTTGAAAATATTAAATCAATTTTGACTATTTAATATTTATAATTTAGGGGTCAAGTCTTATTGTCTTGTTCCCTGATTTCAATGCGAAACAAGTCTAAACGAAAATAAACAATTTAAATGGAATTACTTAATTGTTCATATATGTATTGAAATATGATTAATATAACCATAGGTATTACTTTTATAAAAAGTTATTGAATCAAATAAAAATATATATCTAGGAAAAGGATATAAATTCTAATAGTTTCTAGATTTTTCTAAGCATAAAAGATGTAAAAATTATATCAAATTTAAAAAATTTAATAAGATGAAAATGAACATAAAGTCACTGAAAAATAGTGAGAACTATATTATGCTTATTGAGTTGGAATTAATGGAAGGTTGAAAAATATTGTAGATACTTAAGTTTTTTTTAATTGATTTTAATTAGAATAATTAGAATAATTATTTACATAGGAGACTGATGTGGAGATGTGATATTAAGAAAAGAGATATCTGAACATATGAAAATAAAACGTATAAGTGATATAAGAAAAGAAGCTGAGGTGCAGGGAAGCATAATCACGAATCATAGTATACATGGTGAAATGAAAGTGGGAGTTTTAGTAAATATAATGGAAGTAAAAATGTCATACTTTGTGAATATGTTAGAAAAAGAATTGAATAGTCAAGTGGTAATAAGAGATAGATAATAATATTTAAAATTCTCATTGCAAAGTGAAATGAATCACAAAATGGAAGTAGAATGTAACTTAAGCCAACATCCAACTATAAAACCACAATTGCACCATTCTAATCCTAAGTAAGAGTAATGCAACATAGTTATCCTCAAGGGTTCTTGAATCAATTTTTGTTTCATCAATTGAACACTTCACTAAATGAAATATTATTTCTTAGAGATTGTGTGGTTATAAAAATGTGTATGTTTACAGATAATATGGGTTATTTCTTTAAATATAATTTATCATCTCTTCAAATTTAAACACATAGAAACTACCTTAAGATAAATTATTTATGAAATTATTGATTATGGAGACCTCTGGGAAAATGATAACATTAATGATGGAAAGCAGTATCATAAGGTGTCCAATGTCACGTAGAAGAACAAAGGGGCTCTTTAATAAGTTTGAAGGCTATATGGTAATTAATAATTGGCATGATAGAATTTTATTGAACTCACTTATACATAATGATCTTCACCACATTCATATATAGCATTTCCCTATTCTCCTAAGTATAATATAATATTGTCAACTTTTATTAGCTTTTGTAATTGATTTTTGTCCCTTTTTCCCCTCAAGAATGGAATGTCAAAGATTAAAGATCACTCTTAATTGAGACATGTATTTCTGTGTTACTAAGAGACTTGAAGATATAGATAACTCTCTACACAATTTAAATCATTTTATAAACGAGAGTGTGAGCATTGATCCAATGAGAAATTAAGGATTAGAAAATTGAAAATGATGGATAAAATATTATCAATTTATTTTATAACTTAAAAACCACAATTTAACTCAAGAGATTATCTAAGTTTAGATAAATGTTCATTTTTTCCATCTCTAGAAAATATTTTTGAAAAAGTGCTTCACCTCCATTATGAGTGGAAGCAACAATAATAGATGTTTTATTTACTCTTAACTATATATTCTATTATTTTGTCCTTATAAAAATGTTACAAAGGGGGGTTTTACATTCTAAATGTAATATTTGAAAGGTACAATCAAGAAGATACCTTAAGCACATACATTTCCACAATCTAGTAAAGAGTATACAAGAAATATGCTTTATGGCATTATGATTTACAAGATATAGCAAGATTATGACTATGATTGTCCCAATATATAAAAATTAAAGAAGTGTTAATCAATAAATCTAGTTAGAAAATTAGAAAAATTAAATATATAAGAGCTCTTATCAAGAAGTATCTCTCCCTTCACACTCAAAAGTATTAGAGAGGTGTAAGTTCTTCTTTGAAGTATATATGGAATTGCATAGAATATGTAAGCATAACTTATTAATGTTGATAAACATTCTACAATAAAAATATTTATGATTTGCTAAAATTATAACTTTTGAAGACATAAATAATCATTAATGTCGATGGGCATTCTACAATGGAAAATGAGTGGAGTGGTGTGAGCATGTTAATGTTAATGATAACCTTTTTAGTTTAAATTTGACAACCATTTGCATGTCAAAATTTCAATATTATTATAAATATAATATACTTTTAAAAATAATTTAATAAATACCACATAAAAAATACATAATTTGCTACAATTATAAGTTTTGAAGGCATAAATAATCATTTTTTTTACAAATAAAAATAAAAATAAAAATAAAAAACTTAACACAGTCTCAAATAAATGTAGATATAATGAAATATAAATATTTTTGCGTATAATAAATTAAATTTTATGTGTTTTATAATTGATTTCTATCGGCATTTTTAGATAGATTTATTTAAGATATGTAAAATAGTAAGGCAAATGAAAGTGTGAATGATGAATAGCATGTCGTCCAGAATATTTTAATTTTTAATTTAAGGAGTATTCTGTAATGAATAATGTGGCGCTTGATTTTCAATGAAGTTTACTTAGAAATGATCTAAAGGCTCTTATGTTCATCTTAAGGAAGAAAAACTTTGATTCTTAAACTACGCCTTTTATTTGTAGAGTTGAACAAAGAGAAAGTAAAAGGAGATGACTCTTCTACACAAAGGAAACTATTAACTTGAAGTCGTTGGTGAAGGCCGCGAAGAAGCTGAGGAAAACTTGAGATTTAAGGAAAATATGTATTCTGAAATCAGGGAGAGTGGGAGACCATATAGGTGGAGTGACTGAATGTCTGCCAGTCGTAATATTCCAGGCAGCAAAACTGTCAGTCGGTTGCCACTTCCCTGCAATTCTTTGAGTAACAAAATCATAGATCTATTTCCTTGTGTGAATGACTGCATATTAGACACGCTCTAAAATATTCACGTTCTGCTACTAAAAATATAGAGTTCCACATTCAAGTAGAAGACTATATGAAAAACAAAACAGATTTGATAGTTTGTCGAAAGTGGTAAGAAATTGATAGTATCTCATCTTAAATGGCTATTTAAAACTTCATTTTGTTTATTTACATACATACATATCACATTATCAATTTAGAGTTTACTGTATAGAGGCTCACCATTTTAGATCTGTTTTTTGGTTACTTAGATTTTGAATAAAAATGTATGAGATCAATCCAATGTCATTATTTTTTAAATCTTTTTAATATTGTATTATGTCTTAAATAATCTATATTTCCTTTTATGTTCTAAGAAAATAATTGTCAATACCAGGTTTAGAAGGTCATCTTTATAGGCCAACATTAAACATGACACACTAAAGAAGAAATTAAGCTTGAAAAAATAAGTCCATTTTGACTATTTAACATCTTTAGCCTAAAAATCAAGCATTATTATCTAATGTTTAAGCAACACGATACTTATCTACTAGATATTGTAATTGTCTATTGAACACCTTCTTAGTAATTGGCTAGTAAGCACCTTATTATGTTTAAGTGTGCATTGGTAACAACTCTTAGGATCATCTCTTCCTTTAAAAAAAGTCTCTCAAAATTATAGCATCTCAATATTTTTCATATACAGTCCTGTAACAATTCTATAACACATTGATATTTTTAATTTCTAATAACCAATATATTTGCATCAATTTGGTTTACCTGCAATATATTTTTTTTAATTGGTTAAATTATTTGATAATTCTTAATTAGAGAATCAAACTTTGTGTTATATCACTTTTGTATTAGTTTAGATTATATAATTAGAATAAAATAACAATTTTAATAAATAAATAGTAATCAATAAGAAAATGAGTTTTTATATTCATTGTCTCCTCTTTCTTTCTATATATCTCCCCTAAAGCTTACACATATCTTGTGCATTCTACTACAATTACCCATTTTAGTTTAGTAATATTACTAGAGTCTTCAGTAAAGGGAAGGATTTTACTGCCCTCCTTATCCCCAATGTCTGGTATATTTATATACTTTAATACTAACATTAAGCATAAAGATAGAATAAAAAGAAAAATAAAGAACAAAATCAAATGATTTTATTTTATTCTTCTCATTGGAGGAAGCAACATATTTCCTTAGAAAAAATAGCAATGCAAGAGCATTACCACAATGAAACTTTAATTTTAGATCATCGACTAACAAACTATAACCTAAAAAGAAATTTTTAGGATCCTAAAATGGGAAATCTATCGGCCTTCAATATCTTATTAGGTTAAAAATTAATATCCCTGAAAGAGAAGTTGCCCCTAAAATTTATAGAAAATAACTTATCCCTCCATAGCTCTTTTTCCTAACACTAACTTTCTTTTTTATTACAAAGAAAATAACGCAAGATCTATATACCTTGAACAATGGACAATATTACTTGTGGAACATAGACCTTAGAGAAAATTTTTGGCACACTAAACCATATAAATGATAAATGGGTAGATGTATTGGGTAAATGAATAAATGGTTGTCAAAGTGTCAAAGAGTGAGAGCCTTAGAGTGACAAAGTGTCAAGATCCCCTTATTACCTCATTCATATATCCTAGATGATTGGGGGCACATCATATATTTTTTCAAAAGTATGATGTGCCCCTTTATTTCTGTAAAATGTTGTATGAATATTTTTTTTTCAGTTATGATGTAAACTACAGAGATTATCTGAGTCATGCAAGCAATGAGAAGGGTTGATTTCAGGATAACTTTAGACTACCCAACCTACCACATTCCCCTAAGAAGAGGGATTTGGTGGGTCAAAATATTTTAGTTCTTCCAAAGGATTTGGAGGAGTATACACAAGCAGGAGATTATGCAATGTAGGATATTGGCATGGGCTTGTACTCAAGCATTGCATCCATCATGAATTAGGTTGATGCATTGTCATCTGATCATGATGGTAGGTATATGTTATGATCTAAAACCACTCTATTTGATGATCCATCATATCCACTTTATGATCCATACATTTGTTACACTCTTTCTAAACTAAATGAGATAGCATAGTTATTGAATGGTCATTTGTGCATGATGAGAACTATTCTAGTTAGAGATCTTGTTGATGGATATTAGAATATTAGTATGTTCCATGGGATCAGTGCATCTAATTAGCTTGACTTCATTAAAGGAGTGGTTAGGAGATCATCATGTGATTTTGTGCTCTCACAACACATGTCCCATTTCTCCTAGAAATGGGGATCCCATAGTAGATATTTTGTTGCCCAGACCCCTAGTCTGGGGCTTGGGTCATTTTTGGACTCCTCAAGAGTCTAGGTCAAGCCTTAGTCTCTCACTTAGGAAGTTTGGGGTGTAAGACTTGGAGGAAAACTAGAGATTTTTTAAGGTATTAGTGTAAGAATGCACAGGTGCATTTAGTGTGCAAGTGCGCATTCATCTTCCTTTAGAGATGGGCACATGTGTACATGCCCAGGTGCACACCACTAAAGGGTGTGCACCCTAGGTCTAAGTCTATATAAACCCAAGACCCATCGCTCTCCACTTGTCTCTGTGCTCCAAAATCTTCAGCACCTCTGTGCATCATCTACTACACCTGCTCCTTGCAAAACAAAAACAACACAAATAATGTAAGACACTAAAGTTGTGCACATGTACACCTCCTAAATGTGTGCATGTGCACCCCTTTATTCACTTTTGGAAACCTAAAAAAATAACCTAGCATAGAACATTAGGTCAAGAAAAGGTGTGCGCACGCACACCTCTTCACGGTGTGATGTGTGCACCTTTTCTTTTGAACCCAAAGCTAAGAAAAAACACATTTTTCATTCATACTAGTGTATCTTAAGAGTGTACACATGCACACCCTTTGTGCACAAAAAATAATAAAAACTTAAATACTTCCCCCTTCAAGCACTTGCCTTGTGCATGTGTCTAGTTGCACACATGCTCATGTGTACACCCTCCCTAGGTGTGCACATATGTAGGTGCACAACTATGCTTAAAAGGTCATAGACAAACCATTTGGTTCACCTAGCACACTTCTAAGGGTGCACTAGGTACATATTTCTATATAATAGGGCTATGGGGAGGAGCAACTAGTTTTTCACTATTTTTGGGGCATTTTTGCTAGGTCTTTGTCAGTTAGGGTTTGTGTTTAATTTTATCTTTTCAAACTAATGGCTACTATTTTGTATAGATAAAATACCAAGGTATACCAAGGAAATCCCATTTTCAAGACTGGAATGACTTCCTCATCATTTGTAATAAGCCGAGAGAAAGATCTACTATGATGTCAGCACTCATCCTATTAGGGTTAGTCAATGCAACATCACATCCTACTTCTATACAATCTTTAGAACTCATAATGGCTCTTGCCAAAAAATATGTCATCAAAGAAAGAATTTTCAAGAGTGTTAGGATTAAACCACATATAGAAATAACAATTACATGCAAATATAAACAATATCAGATAATATTGAATTGCATAGAAGAGAACACAAGACACCAAGATTAAGATGGATCACCCAATCCCTAGGCTACATCCACCAAAAAACAAGTCCAATATTATTAAGATCTAGTGATTACAACCTAATCACAATATGTAACCCCTTACAGCTTAATACCACTGCAAGAAGAAATTTTTGAAACATTATGAAAAGATACCTAACCATAAGCCCTTTTATAAAGGTATTTTTCTAACACTTTAGGGTTACACGATGTCAGCTATATGTTAGCCATATGTTGGCCACAACCAAAATAAATTATGACATATTGTGAAGTATGTACAGTACTTCCCTGATCAGTCACCACAAACTAATAAAAGTCCACAAGTTGTGAAAGATTATTGAGAACCACAGGATTGAAATCCAACTTTCCCTACACCAACTCATGTAAGTAGGAGAAGAACTGTAATGTTCATTGAGAAGAAGTAAAGAGATAGCTATCAAGAAAAATGACACTCATTACCAAGAGGAGGAGACTGCTGAATTGTTTGATGTAGCAGTTGTATATTTGATGGAAAAGAACAATGCCCTAATTGAAAAAGTCAAAAATCTTAAGATAGAACAAGAAGTTCAATCAGTATTGCTATGTGAGATGATCAAGTATAAAAAGAAAGCTAAGGAGGAAAAAGTCATGATTGAAGATGACAAAAGAATACTGATCAACAAACTGGGGGAGAAGACATCAGATGTGAAAAAGGATTGCTAGCATGCAACTGGATACAATGAATCAACTCATGATTGCAAATCATAAATTGAATGGAAAATAGATTGGCATCACAACCCTGAAGTTAAAGAATAAACAAATAAGGAAGAATTGAGAAAACAAAAGGAATATTCTAAAAGTTTCAACAAAGCTAGTCAAGCCATCAAATACTTTGAGAAACTAGTGAGATCTCCTAGATGTAACAATGATGCTAATGGATTGGGATACACTAGTACTAAGGAAGGAGAATCATTTAAAAGTGGTAAACAAAGAGACAACAAAGGTAAGAATTAAAAACCCACTTGTCATAATTTTGGAAAGCTAGGTCATACAACAAATGTTTGTAGGAGCAAAAATGCAAATTAGAACCCTAAGTAGAAATTCAAAAGTTACTATAATAAGTGCAACAAAAGAGGATATCATGAGCATGAATATATGACCAAGACCTTAAGCACACAAATATTTGAAGGATATTGCCATAATTGTCAAAAGTATAGACATAAATCATATGAATGCAAATATAATGCCAAGTGGACATCAAACAAATAGACAAAGGTGCAATGAAATGGAAAACCCTACAACTAGGATTACAACAAAAGGTACAATTATCACTATTGTCAAGAATATTGACATGTTCCTAAGAATTGCATTAGATGACATTTTAGAGTCAACTAGAATAGATGGTTGAGTGAGACTACATGGTTTAGCTATTCGAATATTGGTCATATCGGTAGAAACTGTCTAACTAGATCACCAACACCAAGTAATGGAAACAATAAAGGAAAAGAAAAGGTCAATATTGAGAAGTTCAAAGTGCATATGAACAAGAAATGGAAGAAGAAGGATTATTGTAGCACATCAAGTTCAGATGAGATCTCACTTCATCCAATGGATTGGGTGATCACATCACCCACAACTAGGCAATCAAAAGGAATGTGTGGGACCGATATTTCAAATTTATACTATACATCAGTGGGAAGAATCTAAGTTCTAAAAATATTATATATGCTTTAATTAAGATGAAATGTATTGATTAGAAACTAGAATAAATCTATAGTTTTGTTAGTTTTTATGTTGTTGTAGAGCATGAAAAGCTTCATAATTACTACCGAGCATAAATGGCATTTTAGTTGTTACTAAGTAATGAAGGTATGGTAGTACTAATAGAGTTTTCTATGTGAACCAAGAATAGTAGAAATCATGTGTAATTAGAGTGAGTAGGAAACCTTATGATGACTGAGCTTATAGTTATGTAATCATTAAGCATTTACTGTAGAATTCCAAGCGTTATATATTTGTTTGTCAACTCATTTGCATTCACTAGAAATTGAAGACAGCATGAAGAGCATGAATGGAAATTGCAACAGGAGATTCTTGTGTTTGAGAACCAAATTTAACTACAACTTGACATATTCGTAAGATTGGAAAGGTATTTTATTGGTGTTGAATTTCATTATTTGAATTTTTGTGAACCCTAAGTATACAATATGGAAACTAGCTCTTCTGCAAGTGTTAGGAAAGAGGGAAAGGAAGTCTTTAACGCGAAACTAATGAGTTATGATTTAAGAGAACCATATTTTCAAGAAATAACTGAAATTTCTTATAAAGGAAACTTGTTTGGTGCATTATTGATGATACGACCAAAATTTATTATGATTCAGGATGTCAAGTGTTGTTATACTTGAAAGGTTGGAAGTATAGGAGACATGGAGATAAGGGATTTGTACAACCAACTTTGTGTGGATGGAATCTTAAGGGAAGAGAATAAAATTGTAGAAAAGAAAGGGTTGACTCATGCCCTAAATTTCCCTAATCTATTCAAGACTAAATGAATCAAGATTATGCTTAGTAGAATACATAATGAATTCATATGGCTAGAAAATAGACCAATTAAGATCACCAAAATGATCATCAACTGAGTGACAAGGTATCCTACCCTAGATAGACCTAAGAGCATGTGAAGTTATTCCAAGGAGATAAATGAGAAGAATAGAGGTGCAATATGGAAAAAGAGGAGAATATCTAGAGATTCTATCTCAGACCCCCTAATTGCTTTTGATGTGAGAGTCATAGTTCGCAAGTTCTATCAATCTAGTAGACTGAATAGTGTATCCTACATGGCAATAGATTTGGGATATAAAATATTAATGACAAACAACACCTATGACCTTGTCGAGTTGAAACTTCAACAACTATCTGAAAATTTGAAGGCCATAAGGGGAAAAAAGATTGCATCTTGCAAATTTGGTTGTTTACTAGTTTATATATTCTTTTATGTGCAGAAAACATTTCTGACAGTTGCAAAATTTTCTTAGAAGACCAATAGGTCTATTATAGTTCTAATTAAATAATTCATAGAGGAACATGGAGAGAACTTTGAGTTACTAGTGAATAGTTAGTTTGAGGATTCTAAGAAATCTATGAAATAGAGACTAAGGATTCCTGTGTCACTAGTGGAGAAGTATTACAATGATGTTTTCTTCCTATTTGATCTAGATTATACATATGTACATGTAGCTATTCATAGGGTCAAATGGCTTAAGCCCTTTCCATATGGGATCAATGTAGACGAGACATCTGCAACTATCACAACTCTAGTGGTAGAAGAAATTGATAAGTGTCACCTCATTTAGAAACTATGAAGAAGCCAAGTCTAGAATCAAAATTGACTTAAAAACAAATTCTATGGTAAGGAAGAAGAAAAAACTTGTGAATAAGTCGAAGGAGAGATTTGGCTAAGGGGGAGAAGAAGAGGAAGATAAATATGATGAAAAGGATGAATGAGTCCAATCCCCTTTAGCACTTCCTTAAGGAAAAGGATAAGATGAGGAAGTTAATTTAGAAGATATCAAGGAATAATAAGTCAAGGAAGCACCTAAGCCTATTGAGAAGAAGAAGAGAAAGGACACGGAGCCTAAAGTGGAGAAAACCAAGAACAAGCTTGTGAAAATTTCACAACAGAAGCCAATAGTACCTGCTACTAGGTCTAGCACAAGGGCAACCACTAAACAAGTTAGGGTTGTTGAGAAACCAAAAGGAAAGAGGACTATTGCCTCAACAAAATTGAGCTAGCCAATGATGATAACATTGTTAGAAATAGGGAACACTGAGAGGTGGGGGGGAGGTGAATTAGTATTCTACAAAATTTTGTCACCAACTAGATATTATTAATTACTTTGAACCCTGCATAAGAAACTAAATAAGTAACGCTAAATAGTAATATCAACCATTCATAAAGAGAACTCATAACACCATATTTTGTTAACTAGGGAAACCCTGACCAAGAGAAAACGTCGGTGGGGATATACCCACTAGATAATATACTGATAGATATGTTCCTTGTTAGAGGATGGACCCTGTTAGGAGTCAATGAGAAAATTTAGTATAAAGAGTCCCTATTAGGAGACTTTGAATCTCTGTTAGGAGATTCTAACCCTATTAGGAGTTTTACTATAGTGGAGTTAAGAAGAGATCACTACCCAAACATGGACTTCCAATTACAAGAAGAGCCCACTACCCAAATAAGTATAGTTGAAAATTAGGTTCCTCAAATACAGATGTATAGATGCTATAACTTCTTTTTTGGCTGATCTCTAACCTTAATTTGATCTCAGATCCCAAAAGTAGGTTCTCAAAACTTGGCATATATCACTTCACAAAAAGTTTGCATATCACTTATAATAATTCAATTGCACAATACTTCTCACAAGATATCTTTTGTCTAAATATCATGCCTTTACACAAATTGTTGCTAGGTCATCTAAGACCACAATATACTTTTTCCAACTTAGAGTAAACATCTAGGATGTCAACCCTAATTGGTCAAGTAATTATTTTGTAAAGAAAATAATTCCTTTCCCTTTAATTTGGTTGTTCTATTTCACTTGGTAAATCGTGAATATCTCATTTTTGTACTATCTGTACTAATGTACAAGGTTATACATGTCATCATCAACATGTATATAGTCTCCATCTATCTTTTCTAGTCATAATATGATGTCAGAAACATTTTACATAATTTTTTAATATAGGTTTTCTGCAAGTAAGTACACCATGTGTTACCATTAATGACAACAGTTACATCACTACATATAGCCAATTTTCAACAATCTCCCCCTTTGGCATTAATGGCAACAAAGTAAGGAAAATTAGCTAAATGAAAAAAACTTAACATAAATTTATAATACTTCTACTATTACAAATGCTCAATTATTAAATTGATCCCCTTTTGGATATGATTGCTACATACATAATTTACTACAAAACACTATCTTGCTACGTCAAGTTGTTGAAATCTTCATGCAATCATCAAAAATTTCCTTCAAACTATTGTCAAAAAGAGTTGTCTATCTATTGTCAAAACACTATCTTGCTACGTTAAGCTGCTAAAATTTTCATGCAATCATCAAAATTTTCCTTCAAACTATTCATACCTTTCACCCATGTTTCCTTTGTTGCTTCAGTATTAGTGAGCATTCACGTAAGGCATATGATGCAATGTGAACTACATTAAGGGCAGAGTAGGTGAAGTTTGCATAAGTATCTTTTGCTTTGACATATTCTTCCAACTGTCTTTCAATGGCTGATATCTTTAGAGCAATAGACTCGCCAAATTCTAATAGTCTTCTCAAAAATAATTATTTTTCAAGTTCTAGTTTCCTGATGTCTATGTGAACACTAGCAACTTGTCCTTCCAATTCATCAAATTTGTAAGAGGGTTGTTGCATTTGACTAGTTAGAGCTTCCAACTCACTCAGCTTCCCTTGAATCTTTCTATCCACATCTTTGGTCAATTTATGAGATACAGTACAATTGATGTAATAGTACCTTGCCAACTTGTTGACATCTTTGTAGTTCCTTGGTACAAGTATCAAGACTCAGCAAATCATTTTGATTTGAAAAATGGTGCTAAAAAGATTAGCATCATGAGCCTTAGATTCAGCAACATTCAGATGAAACAAATCTAGAAATTAATCATCAAATGATTTTACAACTACTTGAGCTCTTTGTTCGGGGTCTGCTTTAGTGTGTTTGGCTGTGAGGGTGTTGTGCAATCTATTGATCACCTCAATTAATGCTCTTTGTAGAATTTTGACCATTTTTTTCTTCTCAAATAATTTTGTTAAGGATGAGATTAGTTACACTGATCATCATCATCACCCGTAAGGTTAGCAAGAGATATAGGAGAGGATGAGCTAGATGCTTTGACCTCATCTACCATTAGTTTCTTCTCTGCTACCATTTGATTTTCTCTCTTCTTCCTTATCTTCTCCTTCTTAATTTTCTCTTACTTCCTTTCCTTTTTCTTCTTCTTTCCTCTTATTGTCTTCTTTCTGCTTCTTTTTCTCTTCGATTAGTTTTAGCTTGGTTTCTTCAATCGTCTTCTTTTCCTCTTCTAGTTGTATTTTCACTTCTTCAATCAGTCTCAACTAATCTTGAATATCTTTGGAAAATTCCTGAGGCTGATTGAAATGATATTCATCAATGTTAACAATAAGATTTGTTTGATCAATCTAGATAGTATCACCACTTATTGATACTTCTAAAGTTTTCTCTATAGTTAAAAGTTTTGTCTTTAACTCACTCATCATTTGATTCATGGTTGTTGCATTTTCACTTCTAATAAAATTATTTTCTCCTCCCATCAATAAAAATGGCCTCATCTTACTTTGCAAGTAAGGTTCTAGTTTCTTCATCAATTTCTTGATTTCGTCTTCATCACCTATCTTGCACATAGTTCTTAGCATTGAATTTTGAAGTTCCATGTCTTCTACATGAACTGGTGCCTTCATAGCTACAAGTTTATCATAGACCTTTTCATTCAGCATGCCTCTAATATTCTCAAGTTTCAAGTTATTGAGAATCATATATCTCACAGTAAAGATATCAATCTTTTCTTGCTCCATATGATTGTACAAATCATAAAACTTATTCATCTACACAAGGTTCCCTTCAATAAAAATGGCTATGTTAATCTTTTCTAACTTTTGTTTCTGGGGTTGCCTTGTTTTACCTGCTAGCTACTTGGAAATAATGACTTTCTCTAGTTGTTTTTCTTCTTGTTCCTCTTCTTCCTCTCATCACTGGAGTCTTAAATTGTCAACAATGTCTTCTTTCTTTTCTTTGGTCTAGTAGCTTGCTACTTGAATCTTTTAGACTTGTGAGTCTCTACTAACCTTTTAGACTTCCTCTTAGGTTCACTTGGCTACTTGGCTGATACAAAAACATATAGAATGCTTTGTTCCATAGGAGTTTCTACAATAGATACACTAGATACTTGGTCAACTAACAGAGGTGTCACATACTTTACACATTGTTCACCAATTTGTTTCATTCTGGAGATTGTTTGTCTAACTACTTTAGATTCTTCTTTTGACATATCGGCCTCAAATAATTCTTTCTTCATTACAGATGCAATCTTCTTATGAGACGCCTTTTCTAATGATGCCTAAAAGGATGACTGGGTTATCTCCTCATACATTCCAAATTTCTATGATGCTTGATCTATATTGGATTTCAACATTAAATCAATATAACTAATAGCTATATCATCACTCAACTCATAACCTAGGGGCTCAATAAATGTTTCCCAAGGTTCAACTGCTTCAATGTAGGTTAAGTTAGTATCCACCATAAAGCATATATCATTCTTGAATCTATTAACAATTGTAGGGGCAATTTTGAATCTCTATTTCATCACATTTTGAAATGTTCTCACAATCAAATTTCTATTGTCCATGATTTTCCCTATTGGATGCCTTCTGCACACATTTGTTATCTTCTCCATAGTTCATCTTTCACTACTCATAATATCAGTAATTGATAAAAATAAAAATCTCTTCAGTACAAGAAAGAAAATATGATTAATCAGAGACTAGAATCTGAATACACCATTCTTAGTTCTCTTAATTTTATCTAAATTCTCAAGAATTTGTACTCTTAGAATCTCACTTAGATTCACTTTCTCTTTCTCAACACATATCTTTTAAACTACATAAATGAAGCCTACTGACAACTCATCATTCTTAGAACTTACACAAATAGAATATGCGATGATTCTACTCAAGAATCTTACATTATTTTTTCTAATGGTGCTAATCACAATTGCTTTACCATTGTAAATTGCCCTAGTATAAATTTCAACCTTTTTCTTAACTAGTTTCTCACAAATAGGTACATTGCCTTGTTTGCTAAGACCAGTGGCTTCATTAATAAGGTCGGAAGAGATGTTGACTACATTGTCTCCCATCCAAATCTTTCCATTATGAATTATGCTCAATATGATCTATCTCCATTCTTCTATATCAAGTTCACAGTAAAAATAATATCTAACTAAGTCTAAGTCTTTCAGATGCATATCCGGGCATAGTAGTCATATCATGATTGAAAAAAATTTATATATCCTTGTTCAAAAACTCACTTCCAATAGTTTCAAACTTACTACATAGATAGCTTCCTACATCTTCCAAGAACACTACATTGTTTGGAGTATTTGATAAAGCTAAATTAAGGTTTTCCTCTACGAGTTTCATAGGAACAACCTTTAATTTGGCTCTCTCCACATTTTCAACATTTTGAACAACTAATATATCCATGATTACACTAAATATAAGTTTATCGAAGAATTTGTGTGCGAAGAACAATAAAATACCCTTTTTTGGAGTAGGGGTTTTCTCAAAATCACTTTTTCAAAATTTTGTATGGGTTCTCTAAGCTTCTGAGATCATCACAATGTAGAAACAATCAAATTCATACTCTATTTGTTCATCTAGAACTTGCATTAATTACGAACTTTGCTCAATAAAAAGAGTTACTTATTTCGCTCTGAAATCAAACATTTTCTCAAGATCAACTAAATGATCTACAAATGCTATTTGAGGTTCACCATAACTTCATTTCATCATGACAATGGTCCACAAAACTTTGCTTCATTAAATTTTCTATAGAAACATAGATTTCATCTTTAGCCACAGAGTAAACTTTCTCTATTACAATAGTTCACTTATTTCCTTTGTAACTTGTTTCAATAAAATCCAAATTGTAAGCGAGCTTAACTATTGTAAGTGAGCTTAAATATAGTCCAACCTCATTGAGATACATCTTCTCTTAACCTCGCTACTCATAGCTCAATCTCTAAATAAAATTTCCAATTCTAGTGCTGTGAACAAGCTTAATTCAACTTTGTTGAATTAAACTCAATTACTGACTTCGATTTTCCTGTCTTGGAATCATCTAACTTTTTTTTTGAAATTTATAATCCCTTCACAAATGCCTCATTAAGTTCTTTTCAAAGTTTACTGAATACATTTTTTTGTTCATCATTGTCTTTCTTAGTTCCAAAGTTACTTTCATGATTCCTTCTATCATTTTTGAAGTTCTTATCATTGTTGCTTCTATTTCTGAGGTTTCTTACATGATTCCTTCTGTCATTTTCAAAGTTTCTTCCATGATTGCTTCTATCCATTCTATAGTACTTTACTATATGTTTAAAGTTGTTGCATAACTAACATACTAGAGTTCTTCATCTAGGATTATGTTGATCAATAGGTGTTGAGATTATGTGTGTTGCACACATTGCATAATATTGTTATATTTTATTATTTTACATGTAATGTTGCACCTAGATGCACGTGCAACATGTAAATATTTCCATGGGATATACTTGATGATTTGTATTGGAACATTGTGATAATATGTCATGTAATTATTTAATAATAGGGAAAAGAATTAAATTTCCAATATTAAATGTGGGGTCAATGGGCTCGGTAGCACATGGTTTATGTAATACCACTTAGTGGTTTTTTGAGACTTTCTACTATGTAAGAATCCACAAGGGTAGTTGGTGGTATGAGAAGAAGAAGGGAAAAAGGAAAGAGTCGAGTGGGACAAGGCTTGATAGGTTAGCCAAGGGAGCATTTGTGAAGGTTGGAAGCATGACATGGGATCTATGGATTCATGCTCATTCACATAGATTTCTTAGTTGTGGCTATGGCTTTGAAGGCTTCCATGGTTGTATTGTAATGGTATTTTTTTTGAATAATACATGGTGATGGATGCTTTTGGAGGCTGGGTTTTTTCCTCAATGAGGGTTTCCTAGGGTATATCTTGTGTCACAATTTTTATGGGTATGTTTTTTATTCTCTTGTGTGTCGATTTTAATTGTATATTTATTTTAGATCTATTATGGGTTATGTGGAAATGGTTATATTCTTTATTACAAGTTTCCTTACAAGTGGTATCAGAGCTATTGTTTTATTATTGTAACCCTAGATTGAATCCATGGGAATGCATGAGAGGATAAAATAAATGGCAAGATATATGAGTTTTTTTATTACTAATCTGACAGTTTTGGGTTTTTTATTATGATGTTGTATTGGTAGATTTTGAGCATGTGAAATTGTTGGACAAAAGGGTTTTTTTGGATGTTTCATTTAAATGAGGGGTTTAGGGAGAGCTTGTAGAAATGACCTCCTGGGTAGAAACAAACCTCACCATTAGATCTGGGTCAACATTTCCATAAATTTTGATATATGATATGCCCTAGTCTGGCCAAGTTCAAAGGAAATGAAAGAGTTTTTTAGTTTTAGCCCATGATGACCATCAAATTTAGTCCCATCAGAATTTTCATCACAAAAAAAAAATCATAGTAAAAATGGTAAAAAGACTATCTTAGTAAAATGACCATAACTTTCTCTTAGGATATCAAATTTCAAACTTCTTATAGTCATTGGAAAGCTAATTTAGAGAACTACAATTTTCCATAGGTTTGGTTCTATGCTTCTAATATTTTGTTTAGATTTTAAGAGCTCAAAAGTTAAATGTTGTTTATTTTGAGCACAAATTAGGGTATAGCTTGGGCATACAGAGTTGATTTTGGACTTCGAGTAGTCAACTAAAAGTTCTTGGAAAGATCTACACATTGGTTCAAATTTCGTGTAGGTTTGACATGAATTTTTTTAGTGGTCTATTACTTTAAATAGTTATGATATTAATGCAAGGAGAGAAAGAAATTAGGTCCAAAGGCACACCTAGCTATTCAAACCACCATGCAAGAGTTAACACAATAGAAACACAACACAAAGAACAACAACCAAAGGAGGAAGAATAGAAAAACACTTCTATTTATTCTTCAAATACTCAACATGTATACCTAGCTATAAGGCCTTCTAGGTTATGACCAATAACAACTCAATTATAATCCATGATGATCCCACTTCGCCTTCTGTCTTCTTGTCATTCTAATTCTACTAATCTACCTAAAACTCAATCCTAGACCTTTCTTAAATACTTGCCAAAATGGGTTACAAAAGGTTTTTGAACATAGAAAGGCCACAAGTTGGCCCACATCAGATATTATCTACCTATTCTAGAGTTAAATACAAGTAAGGTCAGCCCAAACTGGAATGATACATATACTACTAAGTAAATGAAAGATTTTCAAAATTGGCACTTGGCATCCACATAAGCTCAACATCCAAAGAATCACTCGATAGAAACTACGAACTCGACAACCTCCAATGCTTAGCAACCACAAAGAACTTGGCAACCAAAGGATCACTCAGCAACTAAAGGAATCACTTGGTGACCAAAGGATCACTTAGCAACCAAGGGAATCACTTGACAGTAACTAATCTAACTTGACAACAACTGAAAACTAGTGCTCAACAATAACTAGAGATCAATAGAAACTGGAAAAATGAACAAAAGTTGTAGGATTACAAGGCAACCTAGGATGCTTCTGCATCAAACAACCAAGATTGGAGAAATGATTCTCCTAAATCATGCAAGTTTCACAAGCTGAGTTGAATCCAACTCAGACTAAGAAATCAATGCAGCGTCTTCAATTGGTCTATTCTTCTACTTCATTAGATACTCATAGTAATATTTTTCTCTTGTGTTCTTACCAACTCTCTAATCCAATACCTACTCAACTTCTTCAATCTGCTTCTTAGTATAATCTTCTGATGCAACAACTTCATCATCTGACTCATGATACTTACATAAATCAAAAATATTGAATATAGGATATATATTTAGGTCATTGGGTAACTCAAATTCATAAGCATTTCAACTATCAAACTTCTTCAAGATTCTACAAGGTCCAAACTTTTTCATCTTCAGCTTACTATATGTTCCAATAGGAAAACTTCCTTTTTTCAAATGAACCATCACCTCATCCCCAATTTCAAAAACATGATATCTTCTAGACTTATGAAAATTCTCCTTATACTTCTGATTACTTTGTTCCAACCTCAACCTCACTTCCTAATGCAATGATTCCATATAATCATAAAATTCTTCTCCTATAGCACTTTTTATTTCTTCACTAACAATGTATCTCAAATCTAATACTCCTCTAGGTTGCATTCATGTACTCCTATTCATAGAATTATTATATGAAAATTTAGCTTGTGCCAATACCATCTCCCAATTACTTGGCTTATTCTCAACTAAACATTTCAGAAAATTACCCAAGCTTCTATTCACAACCTCTGTCTATCCATCTATTTGTAGATGGAATGTGGAATTAAACTTCAACTTAGTACCCATCTTCTTCCACAAAGTCTTCCAAAAATAACCAACAAACTTAATGTCTCTATCAGAAATAATGCTTCTTGGAAATCCATGCAATTTCACATTCTCTTTAAAGAAAAGCTCAACCAAATGCTCAAGATCTGATGTCTTCTTGCATGGTATGAAATGAGCCATTTTAGAAAATCTATCCACAACAATAAATATAGAATCATAGCCCTTCACTATTTTATGTAATCCAAGAATAAAATCCATACTGATGTTACTCCAAGGTTTCTCAAGAACAACAATAGGTCTATATAAACTAGTATTTTGACTTAGTCCTTTTGCAACTTGACAAACTCTACAACTCTTCACAATTTCTGAACATCCTTATACATTTGTCACCAATAATACTTCTCTTTTAGTAAAGTCAATGTCTTATCAATTCCAAAATGTCTAGTCAATCAACTACTATGCTTCTCATTTATCAAATTCAACCTCATAGAACTTCTAGGGATACACAACTAAATACCTATTAACAAAACACATTCTTAAATAAAATATTCATCATACTTATGAATATGATCTATCAGATTTGGTGCTCTGCACTCTCTCCACACCTCAGAAAATTTAGGATCAATATCATACAACTTTTTCATTTCATCAAAACCAAGAATTTCAACCTTCATCTTAGTCAATAAAGAATGTCTTCTACTCAATGCATCAACAAGTCTATTAGTAACTCTACTCTTATGCTTAATCAAAAATGTAAAACTCTGCAAATACTCAACCCACTTCATATGTCTCTAATTCAATTTATATTTATGTCCTCGGTACTATAAAGATTTATGATTGCTATACAACACAAACTCCTTAGGAATCAAATAATGTCTCCACTTCTTCAAGGTTTGAACAATAGCATAAATGTCTTGATCATACATAGAATATTCTCTTTTAGCATCATTCAACTTTTCACTAAAAAAAGCAACAAGTTTTCCTTCTTGACTCAATATAGCTCCTACTGCACTACCACTTGCACCAAATTCAACTTGAAATAACTTATTGAAATTAGGTAAAACCAATATAGGGAATTCAGTAACCTTTTGTTTCAAAGTCTCAAAAATCTTATCAATTCCATGTGTCCACTTTAATTCCATTTTATCTCCTCTCGTTGTCACAATCATAGCATTACAAATAGAACTAAAATTTATTATGAACTTTCTGTAGAAACTAGCCAAACCATGAAATGATCTTACCTCACCCACATTCTCAGGTGTAGGCCACTCCAAAATTGCTTTAACCTTCTCAAGATCTATCTTCAAACCATTAGCTAAAATTACAAATCCTAAATAAACAATCTCCTCTTGCATAAAAGAACACTTTTTTAGATTAATCATCAACTTCTCCTCTTTCAATCTCTGTAATACTTGTCTAATATGCTCAAGATGTTCTTCCTTAGTCTTACTGAATATCAAAATGTCATCTAAATAAATAATCACAAACTTATCCAAGAATCTTTTCAGAACTTCATTCATCAACCTCATGAAAGTTCTAGGTGCATTAATCAAACCAAAAAGCATAACCAACCATTCATACAAAGCATCTTTTGTCTTGAAAGTAATCTTCCATTCATCTCCTTCTCTGATTCTGATCTGATGATATCCACTCTTCAAATCAATCTTCATAAAATACTTTGATCCACTCAAACAATCTATTATGTCATCCATCCTTGGCATAGGAAACCTATATTTCATAATGATCTTGTTATTAGCTCTAGAATTAGTACACATTCTCCATTCTCCATTCTTCTTAGGTGCTAATACAATAGGTACAACACAGGAACTCAAAATTTCTCTAATCAAACATTTCTCCAACAACTCATGCACTTTTCTATTAAGTTCTTCATTCTCTATAGGTGTCAATCTATATGGTTCTTTAGTCAACAAACTAGCTCTACGAATCAGATCCATACAATAACTTATACTTCTCACTCGTGGTAAACCATCAGGAATATCCTTAGCAATAATCTTTTTATACTCATTCAACAATTTTGTAATTTCCTCTAGTACTCAACTACCACTATTTTTTGTCACTTGGTCATTACTAGCTTCTACTACTCAGTCATTACTACCAACACTTGGTCCTTCAGGAACTATAGCAAAAAAAAATTGATTCTTCTTTTCTTCCTTTTGAAATTAATTTCCATTAACCATTCAAACTTTTATCATAGTACAACTAACCTCATCTGGACTTTCAATCAAAGGTAGGAATAGTTGTTTCTTCCCATCTACCCAAAGAGTACATTGATTCAATCTTCCATCATGCACACCATATGTATCATATTGCCTAGGTCTACCCAAAGAAGTATGACAACAATCCATGGGCATAATATCACACAAAAATTCATCAAAGTAATGTCCAATTTTGAACTTCACAATACATTTCTCATTTACCAGTATCTTATGCTCATCTTTGATCCATGAAACATGACAGGTTTTGGAATGTTTCAACCTCTATAACTACAACTTTGTAACCAAATCTTCTAATGCCAAATTTGCGAAACTTTGACTATCAATGATTACCTTGCAACATTTTCCATCCATCTTACATCTGGTCTTGAAAAGACTTCTTCTAAGGACATGTTCCTCATCACTTCCCTTATTACATAAGGTTCTCCTCATCATCAAATTTTCTATAGCCTCTGGTCCACTTGGTGAACTCTCAATGTCTCCTTGAATCACAACATTTCTATTACCTTGCCCACTTTCAAAGCATCTACATTCAAAGGATCTATGCCCTTCTTTACCACATTTGAAACAATTATCATGAAAACCACCTCTAGGATAAGAATTACCTCTTCCTCAGTAATATCTAGTACCTCCTCAGTATGAACTACCACCTTTGCACTTGTTCTTGTCTTTTTCATCATTCCTCCATTCAAATTTGCCTTTGTTTTGCATAGAATTGTCAAATCTACCACCACCATCATAAGATCTAACCTCTACCTCTTTTCCTTTGTTCATTCTTCTTTGTAAAGATCTCCTCGCCTTTCAAGGCATATTGATATGCTTCTTCTACACTTTCCAATTTCACAAAACTTATTTCATCTTGAATTCCAAATCTCAATCCATTTATGTACCTTGCAATTTTCTCAACATCATCATCCACATGTCTAGATTTGATGTCCAATCTATAGAATTCATCGGAATACTCCTTCACATTCATGTTTCTTTGTCTCAAATTTTGCATCTTTCTTAGCAAGCTAACTTGGTAATCAACAGGAAGGAGTTTGTTCTTTACTTTGTTTACCATCTTCACCCAATTTATGATCTTCTCCATTCCTCGCCTCTATCTATCAGTTTGTAAATGCTCCCAGCATAGTGAGCCATGTCCTTTCAACCTAGTAATTGCAATCTTCATCTTCCTACTATCAGGAGTGCTTTCATACTCAAAGAACTTCTCCATTTTAGACATCTAATCCAACACAACATTGGTGTCCAATTTTCCATCATAAGGAACAAATTCTACAATAGTCTTTGAATTTTTCCTAGATAATACTCTCAACGACCTTGCTTTATGTTGATCTTCTTCAAGTTCTAGATTAGGGTTTGGTGCTACTACTTCATCATCACTTACATCTTCAAGATGTGCTCCTCTCCTCTAGGATGTCTCAATAGCATCTAATCTAGCTACAATTTATCTCAATGTATACAATCTTGCATTATCAACATTTTTTCTACCTTGAACCATCTTTACAAATTAGGTTCCTTCAATATCATAATCCTTTGCAAGTTATAATTAAAATTCATAGATCTACAACCCTACAACCAATATCCAAAATAGGGTTCTTCATGATCTAATCTCCAGAAGGATGAACCTTGAGCTCTGATACCACCTGATGCAAGGAGAGAGAAACTAGGGCCAAAGGCACACCCATCTATTCAAGCCACCATGGAATAGTTAATGCAGTGGAAACACAACACAAAGAACAACAACCAAAGGAGGACGAAGAGCCAAACACTTCTATTGATTCATCAAATACTTAGCATGCATGCCCAGCCGTAAAGCCTTCTAGGTTATAACCAATAACATCTTAATTATAATCCACAATGATCCCACTTCACCTTCCTTCTTCTTGTCATTCTTGTTCTGCTAATCTACCTAAAAATAGAACATAGAAAGGCCACAAGTTGGCCCACATCAGATATTAACTACCTACACTGGAATTAAATATGTGCAAGGTCAGCCCAAACTAGAACGAAACACAAACTACTTGACAAATGAAAGATTTTGAAAATTGGCTCTCAGCATCCACATAATCTTGTCATCGAAAGAATCACTCGACAACAACTAAAAACTTGACATCCTCTAATGCTCAGCAACCATAGAGAACTCAACAACAAAAGGATCATTTGGCAACCAAAGGAATCACTCAAAAGTAACTAAGAACTTGGAAAAAATGAAAACTAGTGCTCAATAATAACTAGAGCTCCATAGTAATTGGAAGAATAAACAAAAGGTATAGGATTACAAGGCAACCCAGGATGCTCCTGCATTAGTTATATATTGACTATTGTATTATTGCAAGTTTATGACATTGTATATTTGAGAGATTTAAGATTTGATGTCAGCAATATTAAATTTTAGTAATGTATTATGTATTAATGAAAATTTCAAATATGATAAATATCACTTAAAGATATCTACAAAATACTATATTGAATAGTATAAATGATAAATATAATAAATGTTGATTTTATTTGTATTTTTTTTCAATTGAACTCCTGTTGAATATTCTAATTATTTTTAAGTAAAAAATTTAGATATTGAATCTACAACTTATTATCTCATTTTATCATAATAATTCATGACAACCACTGCTTATAAAATTATATGTTTCAATCCTTATATAGCAATAATTGTATCCATTATTTTCTCTTAAAGATGTATGATTAATCTATTTTGAATGTACCACTATTTTAAAACATGAACATATATCTTTCTGTTTCATTTAATTAAGTTCAAAGGCTTTGACCATTTTTAAAATGATACATGATTGTGATTTTTATCATAAACAATATTTTTAAATATTACTAATATTTAAATTGTAAATCAAATATTATTTCTTGTTTCATACAAATATTCATTTAACTACACTAGAAATTTTAATATACAAAATAAGCTACTATTATTATTTTGAATTTTTTATTTATTTTTAAATATCATGAATAAATAAATATTAATCAAATATATTCACATAATAAAAATGACTTATTTATAAAAATTAATAAAAATAATTACATTATTAAATTCTATATGTATTAATATTTATAATTTTCTACAATTCTTAAAACCATGAATGCACATACAAAAATTATTTTCAATTGGATCATACAACTTGAATAGTAATTACTTCATATTAACCAACATCCTTATGCACCTTTTTTTTTAAATATTTAACCTAAGTAGCTATTTGATGATGTATTAATTCAACATTATCCAGAAGAAGAGAGAAGACTGCTCAGTGCTGAAAACTACTCATTATGCCTACTAGAGTATTTGTTGATGATAAAAAAGCATGTTGACACTCATACTCTGCAATGGCTAAATGCAATCTTGGGAAGTGACATGTAGGGGGACTGACATGCTCTATCAAAGTACATGGCAGTGTACATTTGCACTAACGACAAGCCAAGGTATAGACTAGGCATAGCGGCAAGGCAATGGCTACCCAGCTAGCTATTTCGATATGCTTGGGTGCCATGTTGCCCATGAAATGGCATTCCCATCCATAGAAACTACGAAACCTCTGCCACCTCAAAATACTCACTATCAGAAGCTGCCTCAAAATACTCACCATCACATTTGATTTGATTGTTGCATACTACTCACATTATGGTTATAAATTTTAACTTTTAAATTTTAAACATAAGGTAAGTTAGATTTGTTTTACTTATAGTTATATTAACTAAATAAATTATAAAAAATAAGTTTAAAAATAAATTTATTTACACATGATATTAGTAAGTTTACATATAAGTTGCTTAACTTTTATGCATATAAGTTGCTTGGTTCTTCCTTTTTAATATTTTAAAAAAAAAATTTATATTTTAAATTTTTTTAATATACTATTTTAAAATTTGTAAAGATAGTTCAAAAAATTGACCAAAAAAATTAGCCATCTTTGGCTTAAATATTTTAATAGTTTAGTTTCAAAATGATTCACATTATTGTTTCACCTACAATTTTATTTTAGATACTTTAATTACGTTTATTTTTTAATTTAATAAAATAATAATTAAGACATAAACATAATTTACTTTTTTATAATTATGTTTTATGTTATCTTTAAAATAGTATAAATTTAATTATATGTAATTTAAAAATAATTAAGTTTATATATATATATATATAATATTTAATATATTTTTAGTTATTATTGTACATCAAATTTATAATTTATATCTTCTTAATGTCAAATTTATAAATATTTATATAATTTTTTAATTTAAATTAAACTAAAATAAAATAACTTTATCAATATTATACACAAAGTAATACTTTTGAAGTTTATATTAAATAAAATTTACTTTTTCTTAGTTTAGTATCATATTTAAAAAAAAAAAAAAATTTCATAAGTAAGTATAATTAAGAATATGTCAAATTTCAACTTAAGAAATCAACAAAGATAGGAAAATTATAATTATCATGTATGTACAATTATACTAATGATCATAGTACATAGATGTATAAATTTTATAGCACATGGCTAAAATAAAAATAAAATTTATAAATCCATCATAATAACCTTAAATAATATTGTCAAATTCTACATGGAACTTCAATAACATGTATTAAACCATTTTGAAACTAAACTATTAAAATATTAAAGCAAAGATGGAAATTTTGTTTTGCTATCCTTACAAATTTTAACATTTAATTTATTTAAAATATATTATAAAATATAAGAACATAATTCATATTTTAGTCATAATTCCAAAGTTTTAAAAAGAAGAATCAAGCAACTTAGTTGATATGTAAATAGATAAAATTAAATTAAATTAAATTTAACATGTGATTAAAATTAAAAAATTTATATTAACATTACAAATAATAATAATAAATATACTTTCACTAATATAAACTTTAATAATATTTCTCCACTAATTTTTTTAAAATAATTTATTTAGTTAATATAACTATAAATAAAACAAATCTAACTTACCTTATGGTTAAAATTTAAAAATTAAAATTTACAACCATAATGTGACTATGTATGTATCAAGTAGTATGCGACAATCAAATCAAATGTGACCACGAATATTTTGAGGCGGCTTTTGACAGTGAGTGTTTTGTAGTGGCAGAGGTTTTGTAGTTTCTATGGACGAGCATTCCATTTCCTGGGCAACATGGCACCCAGCCATATCGAAATAACGGGCTGGGTAGCCATTGCCTAGTGGCAGGGGTAAACAAAATAGTTTACCCTTTAGCCGTTGTTGGCCATTTTTGAGTTTGGGTGTAATGAGAGGGAAAGTGATGATTATTAATTGTATAGCTAAGTAGGGGTTGAATGGTGTGAGAAGTTTGAAAGGAAGAAGAATACCAACAATTTCGATGCAACTGCAGTCACATAGCACTAATTGTTCTCGTAGACTTATGACGAGATTTGCCAGACTTTGGTGAGTCAAGGAAGGCAGCCATGAGATGTGCATTTTCGGTGAAAAATGAATGGTCGTCATGTCGTAAAATTGCATTTTATAACATAATTGGGTAGACACATCTTTATTGGAGGAGTTGGTGGATGGCTGAAAAATTAATTGTACACATAATTAGAAGCTTCTACCATGTGACTCTGCCCACATTTTGATTGGTTCTTACTTTGAATGTTAAACATTTTTAAACTTTTGATGAATCATAAAATTTCATCTCAAATATGATTTGACAGTTTATGTAATTTATTAATTAATTTTAAAACTACTGATCTATAACTTTAAAATTAATTAATAAATTGTATAAATTGTCAAATCAAGGGCAGATATTCGACTGTTTTTGATGAATAGTCCTTTTCAATTAATAAAATTTACTAAGATTAAAATTCACAAAAAAGGGGCCGGGGGATATAGGATCACCCCGCGAATGAGTTCAAACGGCCGAAGCCGGAATAAACAACATGGCCTCAGCCAGAAACTATAAACTATTCATGAAAAAAAAAAAAAACTTTTAACAACCTCAGGCTGCCAAGGCAGTACCAGCAAGCGGAGGAGGATCATCGTTATCAGGAAATCCCCACGCATCAGTGGGATTGTGAGGCAGACTGGGAACAGTCCAGCCGTCAACAGCATCAGTAGGATCTGGGGTAGTTGTAGTCTCTGCATCCTTCTTATCTGGCTACAAAGGAGAAATTGCCAAGGCCAACTGAGGAAACTTGCCAGAGTGCCCCCGTCTAGGGGGAGGAGCCGAAGACTAGCCAGAAGCCCACCCAGTGGGGGAGCCGGGTACCAGCCAAAACCACCATGTGGTGGGGAAGTGGAGCGGCACCTCCAACCGCCATGACCACCACTGGGAGAGTGGTGGCGAGGACCCTGGGAGTGCGGCATGTGTGAATGGCGGCCAGAGGACTGGCGTTGGGAATGGTGACTGTGAGAGGAGGAGGCATCGGCCGAGGCATCCAGAGGCACTCTGGCAATGGTGTAGGGAGCATTGCCCCAATGATTTAACAATTCCTGTAAGTGTGCAACCTCCAAGGAAACTTTATTAGCTTGCACCTGTATCAGCATAATGACATTATTACAAATACATGCCTTAGTGTACATTGCAATGTCAACATCCAAAAAACTGTGAGTGAATAAAACTGCATTCCTATCTTTCCATAGAGAAAACAAAATTTTCATCCTGAAAGTATGCTAAATTTGGGAGAACTTTTGAGGAAATCTGGGGGAATCACCTAGCAGGATCATGTGCCATGAAAAAGGTTCGGGCCTGAAAGACTTGAAAAAATCATGAATCCAGTGCCAATAATTTTGAGCACGCTTGTAAAACCAAAAAATATGCAAAAAAGACTCAGGTTGGCCACAGAACGGGCATCTGGGATCAAGAACCCCAATGTGCTTGAGCCGAGGCCCCAAGGGAAGACCTTGGAAGGCAAGGCACCAAGCAAAGTGTGCAATCTTAGGTTCTGTAATGGCACTCCAAATAGTGTCGAACCGCGAAGAATGCAAATGCCACCATTGATTAAGCGTGTCCACCATCAGAAGGTGGGGCAAAAGCCATCTGTATCCCATATTGGTCTTATAATTGGTAAATGGAGTGGTAGGAAACCACTTCCAATCATACCACCAAGGACGAACAGACTGAATCCCTACTTTATGAAGTAAGTGCATAGGGATGGAAGACAACAAAAGGTCATAAGTCTGGCGATTGGCACAAACAAGGAAGTATTGAACTTGCATATCCTCCCATGACCTAAAATTCATGGTGACTCTTGAAAAAATGTCCTTGGTAGTGCAGATGCCATGTTTAAAAAAATGCAGAGCATTAACACCCTGAGTCTTAGCAAGAGGAGTGCCTTGGAAGGCAAACAGGGGAGACCACCAAATGTTCTATTGATTTAAGGACAGCCCATTGTGAAACTCATCACCAGCCCAACAAAGCCAAGGGTTAACAGATTCCCAAGCTTTCCAGATGCTCTTTATAACGAAAGAGCCCTGTATGACCACTGGTTCATGCATAGTGAGAAGGGTTTGAAAACCAATCCCCTTCCACACCGTTTTGTTAGCAGGGAAACCTGAAGAGATGCAATTCCTAAAAAGAAATTTTCAGGCTTCATCTCTAGAAATAGCTCTGATATCCATTTAGGTTAGAGGGAAAGGCCCTACTTCCGAGTAGAAAGCAGGCGAAGACCCCCAGATTCCCTTGGGAGACAACAGAAATCCCAAGCAACTCTATGAAAACCATGATGGTCAGAACCAGAGGCCCAAAGAAAATCTCTGAGAAAATGTTCTAATTTGAGATAGGAAGCTTTGGAGGGATCCCAACAAGAAGAATAATACACATGGGTGGCAGCCAAAATCTGAGAACAAATCTGAAATTTACCAGCAACAGAAAGCGACTTAGTGATCCAATAATCAAGCTTTTTATTAATCTTTGTAAGCACAACATTCCAAAGTTCCACAGGGGAAGCCTAGAAAGCAAAGGGAATGCCAAGAAAGTGGAAGATTTCTCCATGAGTAACCCATTTCCATTGGAATTCGCTAAGCCAAGGTGGAGCTGGCAAAAAAGACTGTCGGTAGCAGAGCATTTTATGCCATTGAATGGCAGAGCCAGAGGCTTGACAAAAAGTGTCTAGAAAATTTAAAGCATTTTTTATGTTTTCTTCATCTTCAAGAAGAGTAAGAAAAGAATCATCAGCAAAATGACCATTGACTAACTGGGAGGAAGAATCAGGCAAGCAAATGCCACAGACTAGTCCTAAAGACACAGAGTGAGCAAGTAAATAACCAAAACCTTCAGCAGCAAGGACATAAAGCGCTGGAGCTAGCAGACAACCTTGTCTGATGGAACAAAAAAGTCCAAAAGCTTTAGATTATGAATTATTGATGGTGATGCAAGCATTAATGTCACCAAAGAGCATCTCCACAGACTGAAGGAAATTGGGACCAAAACCTAGAGCCTGAAGCATAGCCAAAATAAAAGGCCATTCAATGCGATCATAGGCTTTAGCAAAATCTATCTTTAAAAAGATAGCCTGCTACTTGGACTTACGGGCCCATTCCATACCTTCCCAGACAGCAATGATGTTGTCAAGAATATACCTGGATTTGATGAAGCCAGTTTATTCAGACCACACAATTAAAGGAAGCATATGGCAGATTTTGAGAGAGAGCGCCTTAGCAATGATCTTATAAGACACATTCAAGAGGGTGATCGACCTCTAGTTGTAGATGTCCTCAGGATCACCAACTTTAGGTGTGAATTTAATATTGCCTTTATTTATGGTCGCTCCTAAGCTTTTAGAATGGTATGCTTCAAGATAGACTTTGTGTAGATCGGGACCAATTTTCTCCCAAAGATGTTTGTAAAGTTCATAGGGAAATCCATCACACCCAAGGGATTTGTCATCCACCATGGAGTAAAATGCCTCTTTAAGGTCTCGAAGGGAAAGAAGTTGCTCACAGAAAGCACATTGCTCAACTACGAGGTGGTTTGGAGTAACAATAATACACTTTCTGAGAGCCTCCTCATGAACAACCGAATGGCCTTGTGAAGCAAAGACATTCTCATAGTAAATAACAAAAGATTGCAAGATGTCAGGCAAACTGGAAAGAACATCAGTTCCCTATTTTATCTTTTTAATCCCAACATTGGTATGACAGGCTCAGAGAGCCTAGAAGAACTCCTTCGAGGCTTTGTCGCCAACCTCCAACCAGTGGAGATGGGCTTTGATTTGAGCTCCTCGAGCAGCATTGTTATTAGCAATTTTCTTTTCATGGCGAAGCTTGGCAAGCTAAATTTGAAGATCCACATCAAAGGGGTTGAAGGTGAGTGCTTCAGAGGCTTTTTTGAGGACAAGGGTGTTGGCTTCATAAGACCGTTTTCTAAAAATTGCCAGATGGCACCCGTAGATGCACAAAAATTGAGTCATTCTAGTAATGGCATCATTCCACCATTGAATCCAACCTCAATGGGAATGTGGACGTGGTTCTAAATTCTAGACACATTGCATGTGGGAGATGGTGGAAGTATGTAACAACATAGACATGTTGAGGAAGAATTGAGACTTGGCCACTTTGGGGACAACTATTTGCCAAAAAAAGCCAAAATAAATGGGATAGTGGTTTGAAAATGTCACATCTGTCAGGGGAATGACAAGTAGATCATGATCTTCAGAAAAGAAAAGAAAAGATTGTGTCGAGATCATAGCATGATCAAGACGTTTCAATATGTGGTCAGGACCAGCTCAAAAATTAGACCAAGTGTGTCGGGCTCCACTATCATGATAGCGGCTAGTATTGGGATCAAAAAGGCCAAATTTATGATGCATGTAAAACTAGGCTTCTCTTTTCCCAGCTGTCCAACGGAAAGGCAAAATGCCATTCAACCATATTGAAGTCCCCACATAGGACCCAAGTAGCTGGCAATAAGTTGTCAGCAAGACAAACCCACATTTGTGCCCTTTCCATAGCATCATTGGAGGCATAAACATTAATGACTCCAAAAGCATGATTGTTAATGGAAAGCAAAAGCCAAATAATATGGTGTGTGGGGTCAGAACCATGCAAGATAATAGAAGAATGAAGGCGAGGTGACATGAGAGTAACTGCACCACCTCGACCAGCTTCATGCTGAGAAGAAAACATGATGCTATCCTGCCAAATAATGCGACATGCAGCAGAAATCATGAAACCAGAAATCTTAACTTCTTGCAGGCAAAGAAAATCTAAATTCCCAAGTCTATGATAGGTATCTCGGACATAGAACTTTCTGGGGAGGTCTGTAAGACCTCGAACATTCTAAGAGAGGAAGTTCATGAAAACTCTTCCATATCATCCTCATCCTCCAAAGAGGAGTAACTATTCTGCAAAAAGGTAGAAATCGGGTGGAAGTCAGATGAGAAATCCTCTGAACTTACAGCCTGCCATGTTACCCCTAGTATCTTCGCATGTCCAGGAGGACTGCGAGAATGCCTTGGTGCTAGTGGTACTATGGAAGAGACTGCAAAGGAGAACGAGCCCCAGCCAAGGGTGAGGCCCTTACGGCTGCCTTAATCCCCTACGAACCAGCAAGGTTTGAAACCTATGAAACCAAAACAAGTGTAATGGAAGCTGCTGGCATCTCCATGCTAGCAAGCGCTGACACTTTGGTGGAAGCAGGAGGAATCATAGTAACTGCTGCATAGGATGGCTTGGGGGCCAAAGGATTCAAGGTAGCCTTGCCCTTGCGCCCAACAGTAACCCATTCTTCTTTTTTTCCTTTGACCTGTTTGACAGGCGTCGCTTTAGGCTGGGGTTTGACCCTAGGCGTAGCCAAAGGGCAATCCCTGATCTTGTGTTCCATAAACTGGCACCTATAATAGGTGTTAGGTAGGTTCAAGTAAAGCACCTTCTATGAGAAGATTTGAGCACCAATCTGGATTTCCACAGAATCCTTGAGATCTTTAGAAAGTTCAACTTCAATGCAAACACACCGCTAAGGGTGAGCATTAAAAATGTTCTCTAGCTCCTTGGTAACAACTTTTCCAAGGGCTAGGGCAATAGAATCAATAAAAGGCCAACAAGGCAAGGGTAGACCTAGAAATTTGACCCAAATAGGAACCCTAAGATTTTTATCATTTGAGACAGAGAAGTCTCGAGACCATTTTTGAAAAACAAGTAGAGAGGAACGCACAGACCAAGGGCCATTGGTAAAAACTGCGTCTACTTGCGACGGGTTAGCAAAGCAAAATAAAAAAAAACCTTTGGTAAGGTTTTGCACAATGTCAAGGCGGACTCCATGAGGAGTCCAGCTTTTGTTGACCCATTCTCTGAGCATAGCTTCAAGGGGAGTCCTACCAAAAAAATACCCTATCAAGGTATGTTGTTCTAACTAGTCACATGCAACATCAAATTCTTGCAAAGGAAGGACAATATCAAAATTACCTCATGAAAAACCTTTGGGACAAACTTGCACGAGCGTTTGTTCGGTGGTGGCACCATGGCAGTCTGAAGCAACAGCGTGAACACCAGAAACAACTGGTTCACCATTGGCCAGAGCCATTACATCCTAACCTAAAGCTCCTAAAGTAAACGCGGTATGACAAGTGCTGACAGAAGGGGAGTGCAGGCGAAGGGCTGTACGCAAATTTTTTTGAAAGTTTGCATGTAGCGAGAAAATTTTAGCAGAGCAAAAATCTATTCACTATATTAGTTTAGCTAAGGGAAAATGTGAGGCAGTAGAAACAATACACGGTCAAATTCACATAAACTTACTTTAATTAGTACTTTTCACAACGTGACGCAATTTACAAGATATCATCAGGACCGCAATGTTAGGATGATGTATTTAATGTAGTGATCAGTTTAGATTGGAATCTCTTGACTTCCAAGTTTCGTAGACAGACACGACAATAAAAATCATAGCTTACAAAGGACATATTTTTTTTTTAGAGAAAAATCTTGTCAAGTGCTCACAAATTTTAGTCACTATGTCAAATCACAAATTTATGAATGTAATAAAAACAGTCAAAGACCAAATGCTTTTTTTCACATCAACTCAGAAAATGTGTTGATGATTTTCATCTCTTTGATTTCTTTTTATTTTTTATTCTTTTTCTTAAATTTAAAGAGATATCTTGCTTTGATTTTTATTTTATTTTAAATTAAAAAATATTGTAAGAGAACGATTTCAATTGTAGTTTATTAAATTTTATTCATTAAAAGTTGACTTAAGAATCATCTAGAAGACTAATAGTTGTTTCAGGATAAAGTTTGTAGTTATATCAATTGTGAAACTTTATTGGTATTAAAAGGGTCATATTAATAGAATAATTAGGTATATCATTCAATCAATTGTGAATAGTAAAAATTGTTGTGGTAAGAGTGAACACTAAATGGAGCAAGAGGGAATGTGTATAAAATGTCAACTCAAAATCACCATCCTCTAACCCTTGTGTGCATGAAAAATATCTTACAACTTGTTTGGTTTGTGGAATTGTAGAAATTGAGATTTTTGCAAATCAAGAATTCGAAAATCTTCAAAACCATATTTGCAATTCTTGTATAGTAGTTTGCATCATTCGAAAGATGTCTAGGAAGACACATTTTTATACATTTGGTTCGAAAAAATGGAATTGGAACTAAAATGGTGAACATAGAGAATGACAAAACTTTGAAATAGTTTGTTTCCATCATAGGAAGACTCCAAAAAAATGTCCAATGTCATTTTGAGCAACTTCACAAAAAGAAAAACCAAGTTCTTTTTTTCAATTCCTATTCTAGAGAGGGAAGACTGGATATCTAATTTTGAGATAAAATTAGAAGTTTGAAATTCTAATTCCCTTTTGTCATTTTTAAAAAAAATGTAAAAATGTTCATATCCAAAATTTTCAAATGTGAATTCCATTCATCTTTCACCAACCAAACAAACCCTTAGTATATTCAATGAAAGACAAGAAGCCTCCAATTCTTTCTTTTAATCCTACAATTGTACCTAGTGCTAAAAAAAATAGTCACCCTTGTTGCCAGAGCTTAAGCTCCATTCTCCATTTTAATTCACTATCTTTAAGATGTACATTTCATGTTGTTAATGTTTTATATCTTAAGTTGAATAAAACATAAAGGTAAACTGTGTGTGTGTGTGTGTGTGTGTGTGTGTGTGTGTGTGTGTGTAAAATAATTTGTTGCTGAAAAGATTTAAAACTAATATTTTTAAGTTCATAAGTATCAAAATATCTTTCTTATGTTAAGAAGATGTTTTATATAATTATTTTAATCATTTACGGTTAGTAATCTTTGTTATGTATTATAAGATATTACATTATATTTTATGTTAAAAAATGAATGTTTAGGCAAGCTGAAGTTTTAATTATAATTTATAAATATATTTTGATTACATTTTTGTCCCTCCCTATTTATTTCCTTCACTCTTTGTCTCTATCTCTCTAGATCCCACTATTTGTTTTTCTCTCCCTCTTTGTTTTAAACCTCTTTCTATACCTCTTAAAGTATATATTTTTATCTATACTTTCACCTCTGAAAATTTATTCTTCCATCTCTATCTTCTATCTTATTGTTGCTTAATCTTTCTAACCCCCTCCCCCTCCCCCCATTTATTTGTCTCTCCCACCCTCTCTCTTTATTCCTGCAAATGTTGTATGAGTCCTTTGATAAGATGTTTTGTTCCACCTTTTATAATTGATTTGAAACTATTACTTCTGTAATGACATTTTTCACACAACCATCAATGCTTACCCAATGACCTACCAAATCTATTTAGCATACCCATTATACATCAAAAGCGATTGCTACTCAATACATTCACTATAATAAAAGAGAAATGTTTGACAACCATTAATGATGGATGGTCAAAAATGTTGACTATTATAAACTAAATAGAAAAATTTGATAGATGAATGATACAAAACATTAATGACCTAAATCTTAGAAAGGGTACCCTTTTTTTTTTGATGAATAGTCCTCTTCTATTAATAAAATATACTAAGAATACAATTCACAAAAAAGGGGCTGGGGGATACAAGATCACCCTACGAAAGAGTTCACACAGTCAAAGTTGGACTTAAAAACACAACCGAAGCCAGAAACAACAACTATTCATAAAAAAAAAATAGAATAAACAACCTCAGGCTGCCAAGGCAGTGTGAGCCGAGGGAGGAGGATCATCTTTATTAGGAAAGCAGTGGTGGGAAACTTGGGAGCACAAAGTGTGTGAGTGGCAGCCTGAGGACTGGCGACAGAAATGGTAGCCACGAGGCATAGAGGTATCAACTGAGGCATCCAAAGGAACTTTGGAAATGGTGCAAGGAGTATTGCTCCAGTGATTTAACAATTCCTATAAGTGAGAAACTTCTAGGGCAACTTTATTAGCTTGCACTTGGATCTACATAATCACATTGTTACAAATGCATGTCTTAGTGTACATAGCAATGTTAACATCCAAAAAAATATGAGTGAACATAATGACATTCCTATCTTTCCATAGAGAAAAAAATTTCCATCCTGAAGGTATGCCAAATTTGAGTGAATTTTTGAGGAATTTTAGGGGAATCACCCAACAAGATCATGTGCCATGAAAATGGTTTGGGCATGAAAGGCTTGAAAAAATCATGAATCCAGTGCCAATAATTTTGAGCACGCTTACAAAACCAAAAAATATTCAAAAAGGACTTAGGTTGACTATAGAAGGGGCATCTGGGATCAGGAACCCCAATGTGCTTGAGTCAAGGCCCCTGGGGAAGACCTTAGAAGGCAAGGCACCAAGAAAAGTAGGCAATCTTGGTTTTTGTAATAGCACTCCAAATGGTGTCAAAATGTTTTCTCCATTGAGAAAGTGAGGATTGCAAATGCCACCGCTAGTTAAGCATGTCAACCATCGAAAGATGGGGTGAGAGCCATCTGTACCCCATATTGTGCTTATAATTGGCAAATGGAGCAGTAGGATACCATTTCCAATCATGCCACCAAGGCTGAACAGATTGAATCCCCACCTTATGAACTAAGTGCATAGGGATGGAAGACTATAGAAGGTCAAAAGTCTATTGATCCGCACTGATAAGGTGGTACTGAACTTGTATATTGTCCCATGACCTAAAACTCATGATGACTCTTGAAAAGAGATCCTTAGATGTTTGGATGCCACTTTTGAAAAAATGTAGAGCACTAGCACCTTGAATCTTAGCAAGAGGATTACCCTGAATTACAAACAGGGGAGACCACCAAATGTTCTATTGATTCAAGGAGAGTCCATTGTGAAACTCATCTGTAGCCCAATGAAGCCACAACTTAAGAGCTTCCCAAGATTTCCAGATACTCTTAATAACAAATGAGCCCTGAATGGCCATTAGTTCATGCATGATGAGAAGGGTTTGAAAACCAATCCTCTTCCACGTAAGCCTATAAATAGGGAAGCTAGAAGAAATGCAGTGCCTTACCAGAATCTTCTAGGCTTCGTCCCTAAAAATAGCTCAGATAATCCATTTTTCATAGAGAGCAAGGCCCTATTTTTTAGTGGAAAGAAATCCAAGACCACCATACTCCCTTGGGAGACAACAAAAATCACAAGCAACTCTGTGAAAACCATGATGGTCAGAACAAGAAGCCCAAAGAAAATCTCTGAGAAAATGTTCCAGCTTGAGATAGGAAGCTTTGGAGGGTTCCTAATAGGAAGAATAGTACACATGAGTGGTGGCCAAAATCTTAGAACAAATCTAGAATTTACCAGCAAGATAAAGTGGCTTGGTGATCCAATAGTCAAGCTTTTTGCTAATCTTGGCAAGCACAGCATTCCAAAGCTCCATAGGAGAGGCCCGAAAGCCAAAGGGAATGCAAAGAAAGTGGAAGATTTCCCCTTGAGTAACCCATTTCCACTAGAACTAGTTTACCTAAAGTGGAGCTGGAAAAAAAGACTGGTGGTAGCTGAGCATTTAATGCCATTGGATTGTAGAGCCAAAGGCTTGATAAAAGGTGTCCAGACAATTTAAAGCATTTTTGATGTTTTCTTCATCCTCAAGAAGCGTAAGAAAGGAATTATTAGAAAAATGACCATTGACTAACTGGGAGGTAGATTCAGGCAAGGAAATGCCATGAACCAGCCCTGAAGACATAGAATGGGCTAGCAAATAGCCAAAACCTTCAGCAACAAGGACATAAAGAGCTAGAGATAGAGGGAAACCTTGCTTGATTGAATGAAAAAGTCCAAAAGCCTCAGATTGGAAATTATTGATGGTAATGCAAGCATTAACATCACCAAAGAGCATCTCCATGGACTAAAGAAAATTGGGATCAAAACCCAAAGCTTGAAGCATAGCCAAGATGAAGGGCCATTCAATGCGATCATAGGCTTTAGCAAAATCTATCTTTAAAAAGATAGCCTACTGCTTGGACTTACGAGCCCATTCCATACCTTCCTAGATAGCAATGATGTTATCAAGAATATATCTAGACTTGATGAAGCCAGTTTTCTCAGGCCGCACAATTAAATGAAACATGTGTTGGAAATGATTGAAAAGCTCATGAATGAAGAGTAATGGAACTAGTAAAGAATGTTTTCAATCATTCTTTTGTCATTGATGTCAAAATTGCTACTTACAGGAATGACAATTTTTTTAGTGATCCAAATACTATAAGTTGGTTGATTGACAGGGAGGTGGAAATCAATAAGATGTAACTAGAGTACCTAGAGAAAGGTTGAAGTTATGATTTTGTAATGAAGTATAAGGATCAGCTAAGCTATTAATGACATAGAGGATGGACATACTAAAATGCATCAAAGATGTAAGATCTAGCTAAGTCATTTGTAAAGCCTAACTATGTTCATTAGAAAGAGCTGAGCAAGCTAGTTAGTGCCAAAAAGATTCTCAGTTGAAGCCGAGAAAAGTTCAACTTAACGTGTGCCGAGTAAAAATTAGGTGCTGAGTGATCTTCAAGTGCCGAGTGATCTTCAAATGCTGAGTGATCTTCAAGTGTCGAGTGATCTTCAAGTGCCGAGTAGTCTTCAGGTGTCAAGCAAGAAACAAGTGCCAAGTAAAGATACAAGTGTTGAGTAACAGAAAAGAGCCAAGCATCAGTAAATCAATAATGTTGAGTTGCTGCATTATTTTGAAAATTGAATATTTTCCAGATCTGAGCTGACATGGTAGTTATCTATAATTTTATGAATTAGATAGGAGATAAGAATGATGAGCTAGTGCCACAAAACACTATATAAAACATTTTGATGAATATAATTGGATTCTAGACGAAGTTTCTAGATAAGAGCAAGATATGGGATAGATACATTGTATCTTACTTAATCTATTGAAACCCTCAAGTTGGAGAGAGAAAATTGAGTGGAAAAGGTATTCCAAATTTATATTTAAGGAGTCATAAGGTCACAAAGCAAAGAGAGGTGGTTGAGCATGAAAGCATGAAGTGTTGAAGAAGGTGCTAAGGTGGAAGAGAGCACAGTTACTCTGCTTTGATAGGTGACCATAGATATGATTGCATTGGTATGATGAGTAAGAAGACTTAAGGTGATGCAGCTTGAGATGACAAGCTGATAGATATTAAGTGATTAAAGCCAAGAAAAGGATTGAATTGAAGTGTGATCTATAATCTGCAAGATATGTTGTAAGTTGTATCAGATCAGAAGCCATTATTGTTACTGTCTAGCAATTGTAACAGCTAAAATAAATCCTATGGACTTAGGTTGGTTTAATAGCCATGTGGTAAATCTTTTAACAAGGTGACATTCCAAGTGAATGTTTCAAAGTCCTTTAACCAGGCCCATTCCTAATAGTATGGTGAAATCCTCTAACAAGGTCACATTTAACAATGTGTTGTAGCCTTTACCAGGGCAGGCCTTTAATAGGAATTACCATTAGAAGTGGTTAAAATTAATCGCATATTTATTTTGTGGGTATCATCCCCACTCCAGTTTTACCTTCTTATTCCTGGAGGGTTTTTGGGTTATCAAATTCTCAGTATTATGGTGTGATGCATGTTTACTTTTTATAGTTGTTTAAATGTTCAAATTGCATGCATGATAGTTTTAGTTATGTGCCATTAAGGATTCAGAGAAAAAGTTGCATTGGACCTTGAATAACTGATTCACCCCCCCTCTTAGTTATTCTAAAGAATTATAACAATTGGTATCAGAGCTTTGTCACTGACTTAGTTTAAAGGCACTAGAAGCAAAAAAGATCAAAATGCCTAAGAGAGAAGTTTTGAAGCTCAACAAAGACAACTTTTTTGCATGGAAAAGCTTGATGAAGCTACATCTTTGATTCATAAGAGATTATGCCCAAAATTGAATTGTTACTGAACATGTTGATCCAACTGGTACTCTTACTACAAAAGATTTGAAAAACAAATAGGAACACAATTAGACAATGGTGGAAATTACTTCTGAACTCAACCATGCAAAATTCGATGATATCAAAAGATGTGACACTGTATTCAAGATGTGAAAAACCCTATTAGACATTTATGGAGGAGATCAGAATGTCCAAAAAGAAAAAAGAGAAAGCCTCAAAGGAAAGTTTGATGATATGAAAATCGAAGAAAGTGAGAATGTTGCTCAGTATGCCTCTAGAATAAAGGAAGTGGTAAGTGCAATAAGATTTTTGAGTAGTCAATTAGATGATGATACTGTTAATAGTAAGTTCTTAAGAACCTTGCTCCCTATCTATGCTATTAGAGTATCAGCTATACAAGAGCTAAGATGTGTGCTAGGAAATAATCTAAATTTTGAAGGTATAGTGGGTAGACTCACTGCATTTGAGTTATCTAACTTTGACAAGTACAGACTTGAGAATGTTGAATCTACTTTCAAGACCAAGCTATCACTGAAAGATGTTGAATAGGTGAAATCAAAGAAGGGAAGAAAGATGAAATATGTGTCCAGTGACAGTAGCACTGATGAGGAAGATGTGGAACAATTAGAAGCATTACTAGCTAGAAGATTTCACAGAGGCAAAGGAAAGTTCAAAGGTAAGCTGCCTATCATTTGTTTCAATTGCAATGAGGGTAAGTGCGCTAAGTTGTGGTGCCAAAAGGGGGGTATAAGTGGACACCTTTTTCTTGAAATCAGCAATTTCTAGACTTCAACAAGAATTTGAAGATGGTTATGCTCAAAATTTTAAGATATGACAAAAATAAAATTCATAGTCCTCTGAATCTAGTTTCTAAACTACTAATTTTTTTTCAAAATGGTTTAGTTCTAGGTCCTCAAAAAAGTGGGCCACAAAAAGTGTTACTATTTATTCCAGAAAAATAAAACATAGTACAAAGTGTGGCCCCCCTAAAATTTTAACTTTTTTTCTGAAAATCTTTAATCGCTCCGGTCAAAAGTTACCTAACACTATGCAGTTTATCATAAATTTTTTGCGTAATTTTATAATGTGTATTTTTGTTTTATGAATTTTTTAGTCAAACATATCCCAAAAACATGAAATATCTGTGTGCTCCCCCTAGAAATGATTGAAAACTAATCTAAAATCAAAACTTCTTTTTTTTTCAAAGTGTATAGAATGGAGTCTAGTTTCTAAAAAACTAAGTTGTTACAAAATTTGATGAACGAGCTAAAATCTACAGCCCAATTAGTACATGTTGGTTTTTGACAAAAAAATGGACATATATTCAAAAGAAATTATAGATGAAAGGCTTGAAATAGTTCAAATAAAAAATAAATTATATGGTTGTGTAGCTAACACAGAGACCTACAATGTCATGTAACCTGATTTTATCGATGCTCAACCACGAGGAAACTGGAAGGAGAGCACACAAGAAAAATCAATCATTTTTTGTATGTTTGCAGAAAAACACGTCTCAAACCAGTTTATAGACTCCAAAGCTTTGGGTTGGATCCCCAAGGCAAAGACAAACATTAGGCTTGGTAGAATGTAAATCTTTAAATAGCGTGTGCACCCTATAGTGTGTGCGCTCTATAGTGCGCACACACTATTTAAAGCCTTTTAAATTTACTTTTAAATAGCACGTACAAGCTTTGTAATTTTTTTTTGAAAAGTGTGCATGCGCTTTAATGCATACACACTATAGTGTGTATGCACTATGGCTTGGCACACCCAAGCCATAGTGTGTGCGCACTATAGTGCATACGCACGATAGCACGTGCGTGCTTTGGAAAACTAGAATGAGAAAAAGAGGTGTCATCTTTTTGGCACCACAACTTGGTGCACTTACCCATGAAGTAGGACATATTGTTGGAAGGTGTACACAAAAAGAAGAATAAAAGGAAGGCAACAAGTACAAACATAGAAGAGAAGATGATAAGAGAGATCACAAAGACAAATGCAAGAAGTGCTATATTTTTGAAGAAAGTTCTGCTGATAATGATGATGAAGTTGTTTATGTGGCCATGAAGGACCAATCTGATGAAGAAGAGCCTACAACACTGGTACATTGTATGAACAAGAATCACAGATGGATCATAGACAGTGGATGCTCACATCACATGACAAGAGACAAAAGTAAGTTTGTTAACTTTACTCAGTATGATGGAAATAGTGTTAGATTTGGTAATGATGCTCCATGTCAAATCAACAGAAAAGTTTCCATTAAGCTTACAGAGAAAATTCCATGTGATAATGCATACTATGTTGAAGGACTAAACTACAATTTGCTAAGTGTCTCACAGTTGGCAATGTAGGGTGCAAAGTAGAATTTGGAAATAAAACTACAAAATTCTATGATACTGAAGGTAAATTGATAGAAAAAGGAGATCAACCAAGAAATAATCTGTTTTATCTTGATATGGAAAATACTTCTTGTCTTGTTGCAAAATTTGATGATGTGTGGTTATGGCATAGAAGGCTATGTCATGTCATCTTTGATAATCTGATCAATATTAATAAAATGAAGAAATTCAAAGGTTTACCTAAACTGGAGAATCCTAACAATATCATGTGCAAACAATGTCAGTTAGGAAAGATGACCAAGTCAAGTTTCAAGAGTAAAAACTATACATCTAAAGAAGTACTTGAGTTAGTCCATACTGAATTATGCGGTCCAATAGAAGTACAAAGCTACAAAAGAGATAAATATATAATGTTTTTTGTTGATGACTATTATAGGATGATGATTTTTATGTTTTTAAAGAAAAAATCTGATGCTTTTCAAATGTTTAAATGGTATGTGGCTAGAGTTGAAAAAGAAATAGGAAAGAGTTTAAAATGACTAAGATTAGACAGAGGTGGTGAATTCATATCAAATGAATTTGAGATATTCTACAAAGACAAAGGAATCAAGAGACAAACATCAGCTCCTATAACTCCCTACAAAATGGAATTGTTGAGAGAAGAAATAGATCTGTGATTGACTGTGCGAAAACATTAATGATGGAAAAGATTGTTGCTCTAAAATACTGGAGAGAAGTTGTAAGTGTGGTTATTCATACACTGAACCAAGTACAAGTCAAGAAAGGTACTAATGCAACACCTTTTGAATTATGGTATGGTCGATCACCCAATGTGAAGCATTTCAAAGTATTTGGTTGCAAATGCTTTATCCTTAAAGATGCTAGAAATGGAAAATTTGATGCAAAAAGTGATGAAGGCATATTCCTTAGTTACTCCACTAGAAGTAAAGTGTATAAGTGTTTAAATACTAACACTGACAAAATTATGGAAAGTGTAAATGTAAACTTTGATGAGCATGCAGATGTGCAAGTTGAAAAACCAAAGAGAATGAATGACTATAGAACCTTTGTGCATTCTTATGAAGGAATGCCTCTTGACGAGGATACTACCAATCAAATTGGGATTCAATAGCAAGTTTTAGTCTCAACCAAGTCACAACCAATGAATGCCAAGCTACATTCAGAAGTCGAGTTGCAGAATGAAGGAAATGCTCATTCTGACTCTGAAGTCAGTACACATGATAGAGATGTAGAACTACTTGACAACCAAGTGCATAGTGATCTTGAATCTGAAAGATCAAACATGGAAACAAGAACAGAACCAAGATTGTCCAAATATCTGAAGAGGCATCACCCTACTGAATAGATAATTGGTGACAAAGATGCTAGACCAATGACAAGGAATAGACTAAGAAATGAATCATGTCTGTTAAGAAAAATTGAACCTAAGACAGTGTATGATGCATTACAAGATGGTGATTGGTATAAAGCTATGGAAGAAGAAATTGAACAAATAAAGAAGAAAAAAACCTCAAGTTTGGTTCCTAGACTAGTTGACAAGAATGTGATTGGCACCAAGTGCGTATTCAGAAACAAGCTAGATGAGAATGATGAGATTACTAAAAACAAAGCAAGACTAGTATGTAAGGGTTATGTTCAAGAAGAAGGATTAGACTATGGGGAAACATTTGCCCCTATTGTGAGAATGGAAGGAGTAAGAACTTTACTTGCATATGCTGCATATAAAGGTTTTAAAGTCTATCAGATGGATTTAAAGTCTATTTTTTTGAATGGTATATTGGAAGAGGAGTCTATATTGAACAAATAGAGGGATTTGTTGATCAGATCAATAGGGATATGGTTTGTAAACTACATAAAGCACTCTATGGTCTTAAAAAAGCACCTAGAGCATGGTATGAGAGACTTCACAACTATCTAGTGCAAATAGGATTTGAAAGAACTGATGATAACAAAAACATGTACATCAAATCAGAAGAAGGTTAGGATATTATTGTATCTCAAATCTTTGTGGATGACATAGTGTTTATAAGAAAGGAAGTGCGTTGCAAAATTTTTGCTTACAAAATGAAACATGAGTTTGAAATGTCTATGTTTGGAGAGATCAAATTTTTTGTTGGTTTGCAAGTGCATCAACTAAAACATGGTATATTTATGACACAATGAAAGTACATCAAAGAGATGCTTAAAATGTTTGGATTGGAAGACTCCAAACTAGTTAGCACACCGATGGAAACATGACATAAACTATCCAAAAATGATATACCAACTGAAGTTAATCAAAAAATGTATAGATCCATGATTGAAAAATTGTAATATGTTGTACATAGAAAACAAGACATAGCACTAGCAGTTGGAATAGTGGCTAGATTCTCTGCTAATTCTAAAGAAAATCATCTCATAGCAGTAAAAAGAATAATGAGGTATCTCAAAGGAACTGATGATTTTGGCCTATATTATAAAAGAATGAAAAGTTTGAGCTCAATGCATACACAGATGCAGATTGGGGAGGCAACACTGATAATAGAAAAAGCACAAGTGGAGGAGCATTATATTTAGGTAAAAGACTAGTTACTTGGACTAGCAAGAAGCAAACATACACATCTCAGTCCACTGTAGAATCAGAATATGTGGCAGCATCAGTCAATTGCACAAACATTGTGTGTCTCACACATTTATTGAAATGAATGAAAGAAGAGGTAACCAAACCTGTGATATTGTATTGTGATAATACAACTACTATAAACATATCCAAGAATTTAGTAATGCATGCAAAAACAAAGCATGTTGAAATCAAGTATCACTATGTTAGAGAATTGGTAGAAGAGAAACAAGTCAAGATGGAGTACATTCACACAAAAGAACAAACTGTAGATATCTTCACCAAACCATTGCCCAAGGATGCTTATGAATATCTAAGAGGCAAGTTGGGGGTAATGCCCCTAACTCAGGTAGTTCAAAGAAAAGAAGCTACCTTGCATCAACAAGAACAAATCATTGAAATATCAGAAGAATGATGTAGAGGATGACAGTAGGAGCAGGAACTCCAAATTAGTCACAAGCATGGTGACAGATGTAAGGAAACTTGGCAATAAAGAATATAACCATTTCCACATAACCCATAATAGATCTGAAATAAATACAGAATTAAAATCCACATGCAAGAGAATAGACAACATACCCAAAAAATTGTGACACAAGATATACCCTAGGAAACCCTCATTGAGGGAAAAACCCAGCCTCCAAAAGCATCCATCACCATGTATTATTCAGAAAAAATACCATTGCCATACAACCATGGAAGCCTTCATGGCCATAGCCACAACCAAGAAAAATATGTAAACAAGCATGAACCGACACATCCCATGCCATGCTTCAAACTTCACAAATGCTCCCTTGGCTAACCTGTCAAGCCTTGTCCCGCTTGACTCTTGCCTTTTGTCTTCTCCTTGTCACTCTCTATACAACAACTACCCTTGTGGCTGCTTATATAGTAGCAAGTCCCACAAAACCACTAAGAGGTATTACATAAACCATGTGCTACCTAACCCACTGACCCCACATTTAATATTGGGCATTTAATTCTTTTCTTCAATATTAAATAATTACATAAAATATTATCACAATGTTACAATACAACTCATCAAGAATATTCCATGGGAATCTTTACATGTTGTATGTCCATCTAGGTACAACATTACATAATAAAAAATAAAATAATAAAATAACAATATTATGCAATGTGTGCAACACCCATTATCTCAACAATCTCCCACTTGTTTTATACATTGCATAGGGTCAATCCGTAGCCACATAAATGAACAAGGGAATAATCCCTACCAACACATCCACCATCATGGATCAAAATAGACCAAGTGCTCCATCCTGGTACCTGCAACAAAATCAAAGTATCCAGCATCTTGAACATGAATGATCTCACCTCCTATTATGCCACTCCCACTGCACATACATAGAAGCCATCCAAAGAGAAAACCACCCAACCTGTCGCATTAGAAGATCATAAAATCTTGTATCAACTGAAATTCCAAGCACAAAAATCTGATCCAAAGGTAATCACATGTATCCGTAGTTATCAAAATATCCATAGCTGAAATAGCACCCACAACAAAGTGCCAAACCCATCCAACTATCCATACCTCAAAGGTATAACAAGTGAATCTTATATCACCGACATATCCAATTTGCAACCTGCAATCATAAGCCTGAAGAGCAATACCTACCACATATATACAAAGAAGCTCCCACTGCAAAAGATAATGTCAAATCTATAACCAATCCACTCAACACATCTCAAAGAAGTGAATCCATGTAGTATCAAGGACATCCACAATACATAAACTAATATCCTACAAGAACAACTCTAATAACAAATCTCCAATGCTCTCCCAAGTTCACCACAACCAACAGAGGAAAGAGATAAAGGAATAACCATGTCATCTCTCACATGACATGCATGAGCACAAACCAGTGATCACAATCTCTAACCAATCTCAAATCCAATGTAGGAAAAACTGAACATCCAGGAAGATAACCAAGACCAGAGAAACCATGCAAATCATAACCTGTATCATGTCCCTCTACACACACCTCTAGATGTAAACTGTGCAAGTATGATCTCCTCCATAAAACCCCAACAAGAAGCCTCAACAACACCCAAACCATACCATATAACTAATCATGGATGTAAGCCTCTCACAAGAAGATCAAACTCAATAAACCATTCCTAAACCAAGGAATAACCATTCCTAATCCAAGGAAAAATGCCCAATATAAAACCATCTCCCAAACTCAACCAGCATAACAACATATGCACATGGAGATAACCAATGCTAAACCATCTCTCAAATGAACCCTCCAGAAGTAACTCATGTACCATAGCTCAAGATCTATATCCATGAAAAACAAGCATAAATATAATGCAACCAAGAGAAAATAATCGGCTATACCTCTCAAGTAGCAAATCGTCGAGTAGACCAAGAGTGGGGAATGAGAATGCTCATCAAGATATCCAAGTCTCCAACCAAAACTCATCTAAGAACAATCTGCTCTCAAGTCCATATCAGGTGACTACCCCTCGGACTTCCTACTAAAACCGTCAACCGTCTTAAAAGATAATTCTCTAATCCAAGAGAAATCAGCGTCACCACTGTCTCTAAGTATCCATGAATACCTGTAACCAATCAATCCATGCCAACTCCAAATGCAACATAGCAATATCATGAAGTATCCAGCTTATGATCAGTGTACTCAATACCAAGAAACTAAACCAAGATCAATGTCAAAGTTCCAACCATGGCCTCAGGAACATAAACATGACAACATGATCTAACCATCTCAACCAAAGAGATAACATGCTCCACATGAACATACTATAACATGTCACAACTCTAAACATTTATCAAGAGTATACCATGACATAATAATGAAACCATCCTCATACCAAGGATAACATGCCAAATAAAAAATATAAACCACACCTTTGCCAAGAACCCTGTGAGTCCTCAAGATGCAACCATCTCCACACACCATGAAGAAAATCATCTCCACATACCATGAAGAACCATCTCCACACACCATGACGATAACAAGTGCACCATCCAAATGTCAAAGATGCTTCTGTAGCAACAGGATCTAAGACAAAACTCCAACATCTGCAAACACTCAATAAATATATCAATGCCAACAACTCCCACTCAACTATGGTACCAAGTCACTTATGGCATCATAAAATCCATCCTCTCCAAACCAAAAAGATATAAACCAAACCAAGAACTAATCCTGCACTTTCACCCCATCACTGTCATAAGCTCCCACTAAATCGTGTATCCAAGCTATCCATGACATCATGATGAAAACCCATCCTCTGACCATGAGAATCAACCAAGGCATCAAACCATCAAAGAACTCAAAATGCACATCATAAGCTCCTCAAAAGACAACAAATAACCATGATCCTCAACCAAGAAGATATACCACCATAACCAAAGCAGAAATCCAAGCTAATGAATATGAAGGATGTACCTATATAACCAATCATGTCATGCCAAAATCCATGGCACTATGATCACATCCATGAACCGAGCATCTAGCTCTCAATATGTCCAACCTGTCAACATAAAATAGTCAACCACAATCCTCCACCATGACTGTACCTGGTAACAACATCTCATCCCTTCTACATGAAGATAAAATCATGTGACTTAGGGCATAGACAACCCAAATCTAAGCCACCAATCCAAATAAGCATCAATAATGAAAGATCAATGGGCATAGACAACCCATAACCAAGCTATAAATGCAACCTATAAGTATAGACCGCTTACAACACTGCACAACTTGTAGACCCAACAAATCATCATACATATCCAAACTAAACACTGATAACCATATCATCATGAGACCAATCTAAAATATGAACTGAGTATACAAAGACATCAAATCTTAAATCTCCAATGCCATAAACTCACAAGGTTACCATAGTCAAAATATACCATAAACTATTCAGATCAATATATCACCAAATAAATCATGCCAAACCTACACCAAATTTGAACCAATGTGTAGAGCTCTCCAAGAGCTTTCCGTTGACTACTTGAAGTCCAAAATCTGACTCTGTATGCCCAAGTTATGCCCTAATCCGTGCTCAAAATAAATAACATCTGATTTTAGGGCTCTTAAAACCTAAAAAAATCTCAAAATTATAGAACCAATCCTACACCATGTTGTAGTGCTCTGAATTAGCTTTCCAATGCCTATAAGAACTCTGAAATCCAATATTCTGAGAGAAAGTTATGGCCATTTTACTAAGACAATCTTTTTACTATTTTTAGTATGATTTTTTATTTTTTTAAATTTTTTCAGTGACAAAAATTTTGACGGGATTAAATTTGATGGCCATCGTGGGCTGAAACCAAAAAACTCTTTCATTTCCTCTGAACATGGCCAAACTAGGGTATATTATATATCAAAATTTATGGAAATGTTGACCCGGATCCAATGGCAAGGCCTGTTTTACCCCAGGAGGTAATTTATGCAAGCTACCCCCCAAAACCCTCATTTAAATGAAACATCCGAAAAATATTTTTGTCCAACAATTTCACATGCCCAAATATTTTTAACATCCCATCATAACAAAAAATCCAAAAAACCCTCAGATTTGCAATAAATCATTCATATATCTTGCCCTTTTATTTTATCCTCTCATGCATTCCCATGGATTCAATCTAGGGTTACGATAATAAAACAATAGCTCTGATACCACTTGTAAGGAAACTTGGCAATAAAGAATATAACTGTTTCCACATAACCCATAATAGATCTGAAATAAATACGGAATTAAAATCTACATGCAAGAGAATAGAAAACATACCCAAAAAATTGTGACACAAGATATACCTTTGGAAACCCTCATTGAGAAAAAAACCCAGCCTCCAAAAGAATCCATCACCATGTATTATTTAGAAAAAATACCAATGCCATACAACCATGGAAGCCTTCATGGTCATAGCCACAACTGAGAAAACTATGTGAACAAGCATGAATCCACACATCCCATGCCATGCTTCAACCTTCACAAATGCTCCCTTGGCTAACCTGTCAAGCCTTGTCCCGCTTGACTCTTGCCTTTTGTCTTCTCCTTGTCACTCTCTATACAACAACTACCCTTGTGGCTGCTTCTATAGTAGCAAGTCCCACAAAAACACTAAGTGGTATTGCATAAACCATGTGCTACCTAACCCATTGACCCCACATTTAATATTGAGCACTTCATTCTTTTTTTCAATATTAAATAATTACATGAAATATTATCACAATGTTATAATACAACTCATCAAGAATATTTCATGGGAATCTTTGCATGTTGCACGTCCATCTAGGTACAACATTACATAATAAAAAATAAAATAATAAAATAACAATACTATGCAATGTGTGCAACACCCATTATCTCAACAACAGAGGGAGACAACATTAGATGCAAAGCTTATATTTCGCATGTTAAAGATGCTACATCTTTGGCATTTATGTCAAAGAGGGAGATATATGCAGAAAACTAATCAATACAAAGTAAGAGGGACATATATATGAAAGAGGGAGATTTATGAGAAATTGAAAGGTAAAGATATGGAGATATATAAGATTAGTAGTAAATGATGCAACAGTCAAGAAGGAAGGAGAATGTAGCAAAAAATGTATATAATTTTGGTGGTAATTACATTGATCAAGTGATCAGTTTGGTTTGCCATCAATGCCAAAGAGGTAGATTGTTAGAAATGATTGAAAAGCTCATGAATGAAGAGTAATGGTACTAGTAAAGAATGTTTTCAATCATTATTTTGTCATTGATGTCAAACTTGCTACTTGCAGGAATGACAATTTCTTTAGTGATCCAAATACTATAATTTAGTTTACTGACAAGGAGGTGGCAATCAATAAGATGTAACTAGAGTACCTAGAGAAAGGTTGAAGTTATGATGTTGTAATGAAGTATAAGGATCAGCTAAGCTATTGGTGAAATAGTGTATTGGTGACATACTCTAAGAAATAGTGGATGGACACACTAAAACACGTCAAAGATGTAAGGTCTAGCTAAGTCATTTGTAAAGCCTAACTAAGTTCACTAGAAAGAGCCGAACAAAGTTCAACTTAGTGTGTGCCGAGTAAAGATCAGGTGTCAAGTGATCTTCAAGTACCGAGTGATCTTCAAGTGCCGATTAGTCTTCAGGTGCCAAGCAAGAAACAGGTGCCAAGTAAAGATACAAGTGTCGAGTAACACAAAAGACTCGAGCATCAGTAAATTGATAATGCCGAGTTGTTGCATTATTTTGAAAATTGAAGATTTTCTAGATTTGAGTCGACATGGTAGTTATCTAGAATTATGTGAATCAGATAGAATATAAGAATGAAGAGCTAGTGGCACAAAACACTATGTAAATTATTTTTGACAAATATAATTAGATTCTAGATGAAGTTTCTAGATAAGAGAAAGATATGGGATAGATACATTGTATCTTACCTAATCTATTGAAACCCTAAAGTTGGAGAGGGAGAATCGAGAAAGAAAGGTATTCCAAATTTCTATTTAAGGAGTCATAAGGTCACGAAGAAAAGAGAGGTGGTCAAGCATGAAAGCATGAAGTGTTGAATAAGGTGCTAAGATGGAAGAGAGCACAAATACTCTGCTTTGATAGGTGACCATAGATATGATTGCATTGGTATGATGAGTAAGAAGACTCAAGGTGACAGAGGCTGAGATGACAAGCTAACAGATCTGAAGTGATTAAAGCCAAGCAAAGGATTGAACTGAAGTGTGATCTGTAATCTGCAAGATATGTTGTAAGTTGTATCATATCAAAAGCCATTATTGTTACTCTTTAGCAATTGTAATAGTTAAAATAAATCCTATGGACTTAGGTTGGTTTAATAGCCATATGGTAAATCTTTTAATAGGGTGACATTCCAAGTGAATATTCCAAAGTCCTTTAACCAAGCACATTCCTAACAGTGTGGTGAAATCCTCTAACAAGGTCACATTTAACAATGTGTTTTAACCTTTAACAGGGTAGACCATCATAAATCGTTAAAATCAATTACGCAGTTATTTTGTGGGTATCATCCTCACTCTAGTTTTACCTTCTTATTCTTGGAGGGTTTCTAGAGTATCAAATTCTCAGTATTATGGTGTGATGCATGTTTACTTTTCATAGTTGTTTAAATGTTCAAATTGCATGCATGATAATTTCAGTTATGTGCCATTAAAGATTTAGAGAAAAAGTTGCATTGGACCTTGAATAACTGATTCACCCACCCTCTCAGTTATTCTAAATAATTATAGCAACATGTGCATAATTTTTAGAGAGAGCGCCTTGGCAATGATCTTATAAGACACATTTAGAAGGGTAATGGGCCTCCAATTGCATATGTCCTCAAGATCACTAGCTTTAGGTATGAATTTGATATTCCCTTTATTTATTATCACTCCTAAGATTTTAGTATGATATGCTTCAAGATAGACTTTGTGTAGGTTAGGACCTATTTGTTCACATAAGTGTTTTTAAAATTCATAGGGAAAACTATCACACCCAGGAGACTTGTCATCCACCATGGAGTAAACTGCCTGTTTTAGGTCTCTGAGGGAAAAAAGTGTCTCACAGAAAGCACATTGCTCAACTGCAAGGCAGTTTGGAGTAACAAAGATATACTTTTTGAGAGCTTCCTCTTGAGAAACTAAATTTCTCTGTGAAGCAAAGACATTCTAATAACGATGAACGAATGCTTGTTGGATGTCAGGGAGACTGGATAGAATAACCATTCCTTGCTTGATCTTCTTAATCTCAACATTTGTATGACAGGCCCAAAGAGCCTAAAAGAACTCCTTTGAGGCTTTTTTTCCAACCTCCAACTAGGATGGGCCTTGTTTTGAGATCCATGGGTAGCATAGTTGTCAAAAATTTTCTTCTCATGGCAAAGCTTGGCAAGGTGAATTTGTAAATTCACATCAAAGGGGTTGAAGGTGAGAGGCTCAAAGGCTTTTTTAAGGGCAAGGGTGTTGGCTTCATAAGAGCATTTCTTGAAACTTGACAGGTAGTGCCCATAGATGTAGAGAAACCAAGCAGTTCTGGTAATGGCATCATTCCACCATTGAATCCATCCCTGTTGGAATGGTGGATGTGGCTCCGAATTCCAAACACATTGGATGTGTGAGATGGTGGAAGCATGCAGTAGCATAGACATGTTGAGGAAGAACTGAGACTTGGCCACCTTAGGGACAACTGTTTGCTAAGAAATGATAAAATAGATGGGATAGTGGTTGGATAATGTCACATCTATTAGGGGAATGACAGGGAGATCTCAATCTTTAGAAAAAGAGAAAAAAGATTGCTCAGAGATGATAACACAATCAAGAAGTTTTAAAATGTGGTCAAAGCCAGTTCAAAAGTTGGACCAAGTGTGCCAGACCCCACTACCCTGGTGGTAGTTTGTATTGGGATAAAAAAGGCCCAATTTATTTCACATGTAGTACTAGACTTCTCTTTTCCCAGCTGTCCACCGAAGGGATAGAATGCCATCTTTGTCAAATGCCACTTCAACCATATTGAAGTCCCCACACATGACATAAGTAGTAGGAGGCAAGTTGTTAGCTAGACAAACCCACATCTAGGACCTTTCCACAGCATCATTGGAGGCATAAACATTAATGACTCCAAAAGAATGATTGTGAATGGAAAGAAAAAGATAGATAATTCTATGTGTAGGGTCAAAACCATGCAAAAGAATAGTAGAATGAAGGCGAGGTGACAAGAGAGTAACTACACCACCTCAACCAAGTTCATGCTGAGAGGAAAACATAATTCCATCCTACCAAATGATGAGGCACACAGCAAAAATTATGAAACTAGAAATCTTAACTTCTTCCAGGTAGAGAAAATCTAAATTACCAAGTCTATGATGGGTGTCCCGGACATAGAATTTTTGGGGAGTTCTGTAAGACCTCGAACATTCTAGGAGAGGAAGTTGATGAGAACTCTTCCATATCATGCTCATCCTCAAGAGAGGAATATCTATTCTACAAGAAGGTAGAAATTTGGTGGAGGTCAGACAGGAAATCCTCTCACCTGATAGCCTATCATTTCATTTCTGGTATCTCCGCACATCTAGGAGGACTGTGAGAATGCCTTGTCACTGATGGCATGATGGAAGAGACTGTAAGAGGAGAATGAACCCCAGCCAAGGAAGAAACCCTAGCAGCCACCTTAATGCCCTATGTACTAGCAGGGTTTGGAACCTACAAAACCCTCGGACTAGGCACTATGGAAGCCGCTTGTGTCCCCATGCTAGCTGATGCAGATGCTCTTATGGGAATAGGAGGAACTGCGGTGACCTCTACATAAAATTTCTTGGGGGACAAGGGATTCAAGGGAACCTTTCCCTTGCACCCAATAGTAACCCAGTCTTCCTTTTTTCCTTTGGCCTGTTTGGTAGGTGCTTCTTTAGGCGTGGGCTTAACCCTAGGCATAGCGAGAGGGCAATCCTTGATCTTGTGTTCTACATACTAGCACATATAATAGGTGTTCAGTAGATTCAAGTAAAGCACCTTCTAGAGAAGGTTTGAGCCTCAATCTAGATTTCCATAGAATCCTTGAGATCCTTGGAAAGATCAACTACAATGCAAATGCATCACTGTGGGTGAGCATTAAAAAATTTCTCAGGCTCCTTGGCAACAACTTTACCAAGGGTTTTGGCAATGGACTCAATGAAAGGCCAGCATGTCAAGGGAAGACCTAGAAACTCAACCCATATAGGAACCCTAAGCATTTTATCATCCGAGACTATGAAGTCTTAGGACCATTTTTGGAAAACAAGTAGAGAGGAATGCACAGACCAAGGTTCATTGTTAAAGACTATGTCTGCTTGCGACGGGTTAGTGAAGAAAAATTAAAAAAAACCTTTGGTAAGGTTTTGCACAACATCAAGGTGGACTCCATGGAGAGTCTAGCATTTGTTAACCCAGTCTTAAAGCATAGCTTCAAGAGGAGTCCTACCAACCAAATAACCTATCAAGGTATGTTGCTCTAGCCAGTCACATGCAACATCAAATTCTTTCAAAGGATAGTATTAGGATTACCTCGTGAAAGATCTTCTAGACAAACTTGCATGGGCATTTGTTCTGAGGCGACGCTATGGCAGTCCGAAGTAGCAGTGTGAATACCAAAAACAACTAGTTCACCACAGGTCAGAGCCATAATATCCTAACCTAAAAGCTCCTATAGTAAATGCGGTTTTACAAGTGGTGCCTACAAAAGGAAAGCTTAGATGAAGTGTTGTACGCAAGGGTACACTTAGTTTTTCAGGATTTACATTTTAGCATAGGTTTTAGGCAATAAAATGACTGCATAAGTTTTTGATAAATTTCTACCTTCACGCGGTCTGTGCAAATTTGAGACCATAGAAATCGAGTGAAATATATTAACTTATTTCAACAATGAAATTTTTGCTGGGTACATGCTATCTCAATGAGAAATAGAAATGGAAATCTGATATCCACCTTACATGGCAGTAGTGAAATAAATGCAATTCAAATTTATTGGGTAGTGTGTTCTTTTCTTCACAGTTGTCTGCATTACTTTTTAAGCTAATGCTTTTCGATCTTATCTAGGTTTTGTATTATATATTTACCCAATAGTTAACTTCAATATAATTGATTTTCTTGAACTTGACCTTATAGCTTAATCTAAATCCTCTCTTATCTAAATTCAAGAAATCTTTCATTTGAGGATGTTAGTTTTTCTCTGGTATCTCTCTTAGATAGAACTGTTGCTTTGGAAAATGATGACAATAGATTGTCTTTCATCCCTTTCTCCACATTTTCCAATTCTACCACTATTTGTTATATCCTGCTCACTATTTGTAGAGATCCTTACTATTACTCCCATTTCTTCTAATGGAAGCATGAATTGGAGAAACAATTTCCAATCTCTAGACTTCCTGGCATCCTTTGTTCTGAACAATGCACTCATTAGACTGATCCTTCTAACCAGTAGTACCTCGTATAATAATATGACTCTGCAGCCTAGATGTGGATTCTATTGCTGTGGTAGCCCTTGTGAAATAGGCTACCTATTTGCAACTTTCTTTGTTTCCTACACCACTGATGGTAGTCTATTTGATATGCAAATGGTGTGGAGTTCAAATAGATACCAGATGGTGCAAGGAAACACATCTCTAACACTCACCTCCTTAGGAGATCTTGTACTAAGGAACTTAGATGATAGTCTTGTCTAGTCAAGAAATACTTCTACCAAAGATTTTCAAAGGATGTTAATGCAAGCTTTTGGGAATCTTGTTCTTTATAACACCTATAGTATAATGATGCAAGATTTTGGGAATCTTGTTCTCTATAACATCTTTGATGGAATCAGATGGTAGTCTTTTGATTATCCAATAGCTATCAAGCTATAAGGGATGAAGTTTAGGGTAGGGCATAAATTTATTGCAAATATCTCTATAAAGAAGAAAAGCCTAGGTTAGTTCTATGCTACCTTGCTTCACAGTGCCTCCACAATGTTTATAGCCTACACCAGCTGAATGTATTACAGATTTTTTGAGGAACCTCTAGATGTGGAGTTATCTTATGCCCAATTTGAGGATCAATTGAACAATTATTATTCTCAAGGAGAACTATCACTTGCATATAAAGTAGCAACACCAATCAGTGCCCTTTAATTCAAATGGGAGTGTTGCAATATTGGATTTCATTCTTTCCTAAACTATTTCTTTCTTAAACTATTCTTTCCTAAATTGATTCTTTTTTTTCTTATAGCTATATGCATATGGCACACAACTAGATATGTACCTGTATAGGTTTATGTGAATACAAGAATGAAAAATATTCTTCTTGATTTCTAATTTTCAAGTTTGTATCAGAGCATTGTCATGTGAATCATTTGTATTCCTTCATTGAACAATGGTCAATTTAGATTTGAAAGTATTTGAGAGTAAATCTACTCGCATTATTATTCAATTCGAAGGTTCATCATTCAAGATAGGGATTACACTCGATGAAACAAACTATTACTTGTGGTCTCAAATCATGGAAATGCATATTGTTGAGAAGGATAAACTCTCTTTCATTCATGGTACAACTCAAAATAACCTACCAAGAAGGATGATGGATATGAAAAGTGGTATGCAGACAATCAAAAGGTCAAAAGATGGCTGTTGATATCTATGTTACCAGAAATTATGAAGTGATACATTTTCTTACCCACCACTCAAGATATTTGGAAAGCTCTTTCTAAGGCTATTTATGATGAAGGAGATGAATTGTAGGTGTTTGTCTTGAATCAGAGGGCTTTCTTTGCCAAACAAAATGGCAAAACACTCTCTATGTATTATGGAGAATAAACTAAGATTTTGGTGAGTTGGATCATCGTGATAAAGTGATCATGGAAAGTAAGAACGATGTTGAATCTTATTGAAAATCAATTTAGTGACAAAGGGTGCATATTTTTCTTGCTAGATTATATGGTGACTTCGAACAAGTTCATGGTGAAATTTTGAGAAAGGATCCTACTCCCAAATTAGAAGCATATTATGCATTGGTCCACTATGAATCTGTTCGATGCACAATAATGATTGGAGAACTAGAAAAGACTAAATATTTAGCCATGATGACTTGAAATTGAGCTAATCAGGATGGGCCTCATCAAAACCCACCTAAGATAACTAGTGGTGCTAATATATCTACCTACAAATGCACCTATTACAATCAAACTAGTCATACCAAAAGTCATTGCTTTGAACTTGTTGGGTATCCAAAATGGTGGGAAAATAGCCACGATTCACGGAAGAAGAATTCCAAGAAGACCTTTAGTGCAACATTTTTTGAGACAAAGATAGAGGATAATGTTGTTGGACACATCTTGACATTAGCAATAGCTATAGGTAATGGTGGTGAGTCTTTAAATATGTCTACACTTGTTTATAATAGTGCATGGATAATTGATTCTAGTGATATGGATCGTATGACCTTTGATTCTAGATAGATCTCATCAATTAAAATCTCCTCACAAAAAATTATTTCTAGTGCCAATGGCTCTTTGACCCTAGTTATTGGAGAAGGATCTTTACCTCTCACCAATACTTTGAATCTAGATTCTATTTTAGTGGTTCCATCTTTGGATTACAATTTGTTGTCAGTTTCCCAAATCACCACTACTTTACTTTCTATTGTAATTTTTTCGCTTGATTTCTATGTGTTTAATATAATCCAAATGAGGCAAACTATTAGTTGTGGTGTTAGGCGAGGGAAGCTATATTACTTGGACTTGGTATCAAGCATCAAGCTCTAGTGATGGATGGCTTTGAGGGGGACAAGCAGAAATCTAAAATCTAGTTATGGCATCAACGTCTGAGACATGCTTCCTTTGGTTACTAGAAGAAATTATTTCCTAGTTTATTTACAAAATTTGATGTTTTCAGCTTTTGGTGTCAAGTTTGTTAACTTACAAAAAGCCATCATGCTTCTTTTCCATTAACTTTGAATAAAATTCTAGTCCTATTTATGATCATACATTTTCATGTTTGGGGTCCATCCAAAGTCACTACCTTGGGTGGATCACATTGGTTTGTTACTTTTATTAATGATTGTACTAGGATGACTTGGGTATGCTTAACGAAGTCTAAAAGTAATGTGAACCTATTATTTCAAAAAAATTATAACGTTATTTGTACTTAGTACAATGCACAAGTTTAAGTTCTTCGTAGAGATAATGAAGGCGAATATTTGAGTTCTTAACTTTAGCAGTATTTGGAAGCACATAGAACTATTCATCAAACTACTTGTTGCAATACACCTCAGTAGAATGGGGTAGCTGATAGAGAAAATTGTCACTTGTTGGGGTTGTTTGTGCTTCTCTAAAAGAAGCCCATGTGCCATTATCCTGTTGGGGCAAAGCACTTACCTTTGCAACATATTGGATCAACTGGGTACCCTTCAACACTATTGATATCTAGATACCATCTTAGGCTCTCATTGAGGTAGTTGTTGCTCCAATTGTCCCAAATTTACCTCCTCATGTCTTTGGTTGTCTAGCTTTTGTACACTCCATAAGCATCCACTAGCACAATCACACCCATTTTTCTACCAAATTTTTCAACCAAAGCTATGAATCCTCCTTATTTTTTGTTTTCATTCCCACATTGGTCACAAAAAAAAATTACTTTCCTACTTTGGTAAAATTTTTCAACCAACATTAGTTTGCCCAAGTTGAAAATATCCAATTTTTTCCCAAGTTGGTCAAAATTTTGACCAAAAAAATTATGATAAAGATGCTCGAGAACGTGTTTGATTTTAATAAATTTTTCATTACTGAACATTGGCAATTTTGCAAGAGGATGAACTTTGGTGATTTTACGGGATTTCACATTAGCTCTAGTGATTTTGACCCTTTTTTCTTGTGAGATTTCATGCCATAACTATGAAGTAGGAAGAGGCTAGAAGCTTTCAGTGGTTCCTCCATAATGATTTTTTTTTTCTCTTTAGCCTAGGAAATGAGAGGCACTAGGGGGTTCTTCCTATAATTTGGATGGTTTGGAGCTTGTCCATCATAAACAATTAAATTCCAAAGCTATGGTCCAATTTTTGGTAGGTGTATAGCCTAGTCCCTTCATGGGTGCCCTATCTCTATATGGCCAAGAAAGCTAGGTGCTTCACATGAACACTCATACTGTAAAGGCTAGAGAAGATATAGCTAGGTAGAGCCCCGATCTGGCTGTACTATGGTAGGCAAATGAATGATGTCGAGCCCAAGTGAGATGGACTAAGGATCATATGTCTATTATTCATGTCCAGGGGCATAGAGGAGTGGGCAATCACATGAATCTACTATCCTACTTGTGATATTTCATGCCATAACTATGATTTTTATCTCACTCTCTATTGTTTCTATTCAAAAATCTACATAGTAACTCATTGTCTGTTACATCTCCAACGGTAAAGACTGAGGCCACATAATTATCTAGTTTTATGATAGTGGCAAAGAGGGTCATCATATAAGGCCTAAGATCCCATTTTTATTTTCTATGCCCTAGTTTTATTCTTCCATGGTTCTATTCTTGATACTTGAATAGGTAGAGGGGTTATAGGGGTAATCAGACAAGGCAAAGTGAGAGGTACAAGGGTAACTAGGCCTTCCTTTTATATAATGCAGTTAATCAAACATGTAAAATATTTCATTATTGACCTATAAATCTCATGTGTTTTCATTTTGTAATGTTACATTTGTACAAAAATTAAAATTTTTATTAGGGTGAAACCCTTTTTTCATTTTACAGTAGGTAAGTCAAAACATTTGAGCTATTCACTATGAGAAATTGTAATATTATGGAAAGAAATAGAGAGTCGAGTAGTATACTCTATGGGAACTGATTATAGTCTATCTAAAGGTTTAACATTGATGATCACCTATTTAGGAAGCTACATCTTTTCCCTTGCATAGACATTTGGAAATCAGTGGGATAGTAACCCCTGATTGGAAAAGAGAAAATAAACATTTATATCTATAAAAAGTTAGAACTGTAACCATTACACTCTCTTTGAGACTTGATATCAATTTTTTCATTTGGAAGATGATGTTAGTTGTTTGAAAAAGACTTTCATTTGATTGAATGAAGAATTGGATGTTGGGTTTTTTGAAATAGTACCTTAACTATTTTCTTCCTTTTGTATTTGGATAATTGTGATCTATTAAGATCTATACAAAGTTCTTTAAATTTTTTTTGTACCCAACTTGATGACATATAATCATATAGAAAGCTCATATTAATTAGTGTGGAATAGGGAGGCCCATTATAGAGTTCCAATTGTTTCTTTGCTTTGCCTTTGATTTGTATATATTTATATGTGTTATGAGAGTAGAACACTAATAATGGTGACCTAGATTTATGTCAAATTGCTTCACTTTAGTTACACACCTCTTATTAATAGGAATATATCTACATTAAGAAGGTTGCCCTCCTCGATCAAAGCATATGCATTCTGCATTCTTACTCTATTTTTGGTCTCTTGAATAATTTTTCTTTCTCCATTTGTGGTCCTAATATAGCTTAATGGTAGAAGAATGTATGAAAGCCAGAAGTACTACAGTGTAATGTAGTGAACATAATTTTGTAAGCATATCTTCTTCTTAATTATATGGTCATATAAGCATTAACTATCTCATTTTCAAGGGAGATCCTATTTATATGATTAGCTTTGGCATTGTTTTTTTTTGGGTATGGCATATTCTTTGCACTATCATTAATCTTTGGAAAAGGCCAAAAAAAAATATAAGACCATGACTATCACCCTTATTAGGTCAATGTTTCCTTCAAGGCTATTTCTCATGATACCTTCATATATCATATTCTTTACTGTCAGATGTCAACTAGTCATGTCAAATATCTTCATTTTATTGTATAATGCTTTGACCTGTAACTGAAACACTCTTTATGGTTTATAATATGTTCTTCATGGTGATTATCTAGAGGTTCTACAATCTCTAATATTACTAGAACTTTCATCACATGCTTTTTGCTCAGTTCTTGATATTTGCATCATAAAATTGTCCTTAGAAGATTTTTCTTAACTTCATTATATAACAAACCTAACTTGTAGGTACTAAAAAATAACTCTTGCTTATATTAGCATTTAGTCATATGCTATGCACTTTGAATGGCACTACTACTTGTAAGTCTGCCACATCCCCTAAACATGATCTGCCACTATTAGAAATCCTCTTTTTGAGGGACATCAATTTGTTGTTGTCTTTTACCTTATCAAAGCTTATAAAAAACCTCAATAGGTTGTTATCTACCTATTGAATGATCTCCTTCACTGAAACTCAATCATAGTGCTTGCCACTATTATACATTGATGCATCATATTACAAAAGTCTGTCACTTATTTTTCTATATTATTTCATGGTATTAAAAGCATAATGACTACTCCTTAAAAATTTCATGCACTAGTACTAATTAGATGATTTAGTTGACTATACAGACATGCACACTAGTATACGTCATCATTATGATGTCATGCATTTCTTGTCAACTATGCAAGAGAATATTCTAAGGGAATATTCTATTATCATCAAAACTATCGTACTGTTGTAACTCTATTTGATACTTAGACAATTTTTTTTTGCAACTGAATGAGGCTAATCTGCAAAACAAATATGTTTCCATAAATGACAACCATAACTTCCCTTATCTAATTGCTCAGAGATATTGCCAACAATTTATTTAATACCACTTGGTAGTTTTGTGGGACTTGCTACTATATAAGCAACCACAAGGGTAGTTGTTGGTGTGGTGAGAAAGATAGAAGGGAATAAAAGGAAAGAGTCAAGCAGGACAAGGCTTGATAGGTTAGCCAAGGGAGCATTTGTGAAGGTTGGAAGCATGTAATGGGATATGTAGATTCATGCTTTTTGACATGGGTTGCTTGGTTGTGGCTATGGCTTTGAAGGCTTCCATGGTTGTATTGCAATGGTATTTTTTGTTGAATAATACTTTGTGATGGATTCTTTTGGAGGTTGGGTTTTTTTCCACAATGACGGTTTCCTAGGGTATATTTCATGTCACAGTTTTGTGGGTATGTTGTCTATTCTCTTTCATGTGGATTTCAATTGCATGTTTATTTTAGATCTATTATGGGTTATGTGTAAATGGTTATATTATTTCTTACAAGTTTCCTTGTAGGATGAGCCTTGTGGCCTAAGATAAGGTCTTCAAACCTAAATCATAGGGTAGATTAAACATGAGGAGAATTTTTGATCTTAATCGGCCACTTATTATGAAGGTTGGATGGAGGCTGACTCAAAATTCAACAAGCTGGTGTATAATCATGAAGACTAAATACTTTATGGGGAATCCTTTCAAGTAGTAGCTTGTAAATAATGACATCCTTTAGGATCAAGAATAGGGGCATGGGGCCAATATTAGTACAAGTCAAAAACTCCAAAGGAATGTTATTAGATTGGTGATTGGGGATGGGAACATGATTAGATTTTTGGATGATAATTCGATGGGTAACACCCTATATCAAACTCAATTTAGCTTATTGAGGACTACTTGTACAAACTAGTTTGATATATAGTTGAGCTATTATATAAATAGCAATATAAATTAAAGATAAAACTAGATTAGATGATCACAATTCAAAATTTATCCAAAGAATTGAAGAGGATGATGGAAAGGGTTAGGATCTCAACATTCCCTTCTAGGGATTTAGTTTTTTGGTACCCAAATTTCTCAAGGAAATTTAGTATTAAATCTACCTACAATCTTATTATTGGGCCCAAGGAGTGTAGGGACTAGAAATATGTATGGAATCTAGGAATAGTCCTTAAAGTGAGTTTCTTTTGGTGGACATGTTCAGTACATTGGAGCATTCTCACAATTGACAACCTCAAGAGAAGAGGGTTTCAATTGGTCAATTGGTGTGTTGTGTCATAGGATAGATGAATATATCACTCAACTTGTTTTCCATTACACCTATGCCATGGAGGTGTGGATGTGTATTTTCTATAAATTTGGGATTTAGTGGGTTTTCTAATGGTGATCTTTAGAAATTCATTCTGGTTTGATAGACTCCTTCCATCCACCCCCTCATTAGAATGTCATGGAATTTATTTCCCCCATATGTATGTTGCTTGCTATGTAAGGAAATAAAGAAGTACATTTTCATGGGAAATGCCTCTCCTCCCTCAGTTACTCTTTAGATTTTTGTTAACCTATTAGATGAATATATTATTGGAAGTCTATTGCGTATGTAAGATATTGAGAGGGTGACAAGGTGAATCAAGATCTATAAAACTTTTTGACTTCTTTAAAAATAAAAAAAAATCAAATGCATTCACCTCTAACCCATCTCATATCTAGATCATGAGCCACATAACCATAATTTTTAATGCCAAAATAGATCTAAGTATTCATTACATCTATTAAATTCAAGTAAACAAGAACACATCACACACAAGATTTGGTTACCCAAAAAACTATCCAAGGTGAAGGTAAAACTATGGTGGAGATGACACCCATAAATCTTCACTACTAAATCAATAAAGTGTTTCTATTAAGGCTACAATGTTTTATCAATTATGATGATCTTCCCTATGAGGAGTCTACCTTGAAAGGATCTTACAAGACATATTTAGTCTACCTTGAGTAAAGGATTTTAAACTTACAATTAAGTAATCACTCTATTAGGAGATTTAAATACACCTATTAGAACTACTATGTAAGGAGTTTTACCTTGATTCACTTTCTAGAGTGTATTAGTACCCAATCCTTCAATTAGCACTCTGATTCTAGATTATGGATCTCCTATTTCCAAATTAATTTGATCTCCTATTTGATAAAATTTGTTATGTCATCACTGGTTTGCATGGTTTCTCTATCTCATATCTTTACTTATAATAGAAAAACATAGATTCCTTCACTATCTCTTCATTTGTCCTAGCATCTCTCTTGATTTAGGGTTTGAACCCTCATTAAATAGCCAATTAATGAGCCTTCTAGATCAGTATCAATGATCTAGATTCATCCCTTTTGTCACTTAACCATTCACTTTTATCTTATTTGATATACTCTCTTCATAACGATTAAGGATCTTTGACAAAACATGTAGTTTGTTGGAAAGGGTTGGTGGGAAACAAGATATTCAGATGGGGGGAATTAGTATCTAGGAGTTTTAACTTCTAAACCAAGATGTTGAATTCACACCTAATTCATCTCATACAATAGATCTAACATTAAAACTATAATGCTAAAACATAAATGAAATACACCATATTCATGAAAGAATCAACACATAACACAATGATTTGGTAACCCAGAAACACTTCAATGTGAAGATAAAACTAGGGCAGGGATGAAACCCACAAATTTTCATTGTTGTAACAATATAGTTAATATCTTACGGTTACAATGTTTGATCATAAGATATGATCTACACTATGAGGTGTCTACCATACTAAAAGCTTTAGAGACTATTATGTCTCACCTTGTTAAAGTATTTTACACTCACAATGAAGTAATGACGTTGTTAGGAGGTATACATAGATCTAATAAAACTACTCTATTAAGATATTTACCTTGATTCAATTAAATGGAACTAATTCAGTTCCTAAACATCATTTTACTCTCTAAGATGATCTTGGATCTAGTCCTTCAATTAAATAGATGTTTTGTATAAGTTCTAGATCTTGATTGACAATTTCTAATTCATTATCCTTTTTGTTTCTATCCAATTTCTAATTTGTTGAATTTCATACATCAAGATCATTTTCTACTATAATGATGCATGATCATCTATAGTTGGCTCTACAAATATTAAGTGTCATATAGAAATCTACAAAAAAGGTTTACATATGTTTATGTACCATTACAAACTCATATGACAAAATTGAACTTCTTGGCACTTGAATATTCTGACACTCAGTCATGTAGATTCATTCATATTGTCACTTGGATTCTATGTGACTACTTGCTCAACAATCATTAACTTGTCAATGTGCTTGGTTCCAAGTATATTGTGTGATGCATACATGTTCTCATTGTCAACTGAATACTCAACAATCACTATCCTACTTGGTAAAAGCTTTGTATGTTTGGCCTCTACTAGATGACTCAGTTGCAGTGATGACCGTGTTCTTGGCAATATGACCAATAAATTAGATAAGATAAGTTATATGGTTGTCATTAATTAAACATTTTTTTTTTGTAGATTAGCCATGTTTATTTGTGAAGGAAAATTATATAAGTATTAGATAGTGTTACAATAGCATGATAGATTTGATGATATCAGAATATTCCCTTACACAATTAACCAAAGATGCATGACATCATACCAATGATGTATACTAGTGCACATGTCCATACGACCAACTGAGTTTAAGTTATGAAGGAAACAATGATGCAGTGATGATAGAATGCAAAATAGAACATGTCAACAGAATGTGTTAAACAACTTGAATAATTGTTTTAATTTTTGTTTCTTGATGAGCTGACTCTAAGAATATTATGTGACTTGACTAAGGAATAATTTACCAATATTTTTGATATGAATAAAGAACTTCATTTGTGAAGTTGAAGTGTTATGTGATGTAAGATTTGTGAAATGCGAGTAAAAAGTGAATGCGATATTTTGACTTATGATGTGAAGCAATGTTATGCAAGATATGGTGCAAATTGATATGTGTATAGTCACTCTTGGTTTGAAGAATTAACAATTAGAAGATTTGGAAAGTACAACAAGTGATCCAGTATTGTATGTATATCTATTTTCTTGAAGAACTTATTGTATAATTGCATGTTAGGGTAGTGGGGTCTTCTTGCACATATTTGTATATGATCTACCAATTCCTAAAAGGGTTGAAGAAACTCCTAATAGGGTTGAGGCTTCTAATAAGGCCTAGTCTCCTAATAGGGACTTGAGACACTATACATTATTCATAAACTCCTAATAGGGTCAATATCCTTAACCAGATCCTTTATATAGTGAATCATCTTGTGGGTTCAATCCCTGTCGAGGTTTTCCTTTGTCAAAGGTTTCCCTAGTTAACAAAATATGGTGTAATGAGTTCTCTTCTTGTATGGTTTTTTATATTGTTTAGAAATATTGGTCCTCTTTCCTATGAATGTGGAAAAGTAATTAATAATATTCAGTTGTGGGTAAAAATATATAAATTACTAATTCACCCCCCCCCCCCCCCCCCCCCCCCTCTTAGTATTATCTATTTCAAACAGATGTAATCTTAGTGGAAAAAACAATCTCTCCCTTTAACATTAGTGGCAAAAACACTTTGCCATGAATAATTGTTACCTTCAAAATGAATAATCCCACTAAGACCATAGTTTAAATCTATAAAATCTGATCATCTGATGTCTGATCCTTAATCTGCTCATTTCTTATTTCCCCCTTGTCTTTTTTTTTTGCTATATTATATCCACCTTATTTTTGTCGCTGATGGCTTGGGGCTACTAGGGATAAATTGTACTTATCAAAGAATTGCTAATGGGTTTTGACTTGATCTAAAACTTGAAACTAAATTTATGGCTTGGCGGTTAGATCAATAAATCCTGTAATATGTGAAAAATGTGTATCTTTCTTCAAAATGTTCTTAGCAATAGATACCTTCTTTTGAATGATTTCTATATATCTCATTAACTTAAGTTGAATCAGTGTCAACCTATTTCTAATTTTTGTATCTTTAGTTGTAAGCATGGCTACCCTCTTTTAACCAAATGTGAACTCATTATAGGAGGATGAGCTTGAACTTGCATTCAAGATTTCCCAATATAATTTCACTTTCTCTTGTATCTACATGTAGCAATTCTAACAAGTATCTAGTATCAACTCTAAAGAAATCAAAATCACACAAGTTCAGATATAATGAATTAATGGTTTGCAAAATTGTTTCGAATTGTGACTTATCTAGAAACCTTAGCTTGTCTATGTACAAGTTCCCATTAGACTTTCTCTAACACTTTATTCTCAACTCTTTATTCAGACCATTATAATAATTTATTATTGGTTTCTATATCTTCTCTCTAAATCTTATCAACTAAGTACACTAGCTGATCCAAAATTGGATGTTGATTATTCACATCTATAATCTCAAATGCATTTACAAAAATGTATTTGATAGTGTGTAATACCTACTTCCTTTTCTTCTCTCTTATAAATTGTTCTTTCTTGGCCTTGTGGCTTAGTAAGGTTTGTAGCTCTTGCATTATCTCAAGTGTTAGATTGTTCAAAATATACATAGGTAATGTGATTACCTCATGAAGAATCACTGACTCATTTTTCTTGCTTGATTGAGTCACATCTTCATATTGTGGGGGTGTATCACTTGGTAGTGATAGTTGTAGTTTTTTCTACTTGTCACTCAATCTCAACCTTAATTACAACACTTTTTTAGGAACCACCTATTCTATAGGTGTCTCAGTTACATTTTTGGTAGCCTTTGCACTCACCAATTGAATAAGAGGATGAGTGGCCTCATGTTATTTTTATGTCACTTCTTCTACTACCAATTCAGTGCATTTTTCCTTTACAAATTTGCCTCTACTTTCAAAATACGAATAAAAGTATGTGGTGTAAAAACAATTATAGCCTTACTAAGTTTCTCACCACCTGTATCCTCTATAATTGATGTTACATCAATATCAACAGTCTTCTTATTGTCAATCTTTGGGTAGTCTACAATTTGTAAAAAGATTGGGTTAGTGTATACATTGCTCAAATTTGATATTAAGCTTTGAATGTCCTCTTCAATTGGCATATTTGGATTTGGTGGAGGGGTGTTAGTGTCATCATTAATTGTGAAAATCTATTTCTATTCACACCAATTGACTAGTTGCAAAATCTCCTCAGCAAGCTTGGTATCTTCTTTCTTGTAGGCATCATCAAACTTAATTACATGTCTACCTTCCTTCACTTCTACAAATGGAGTAAGCAATCCAAAGTATTCTTCTTTCAATATCTAAATTCTATCTTGCTGAACTTCATGAGCTTTATTTTTTAAAATCTTATATGACCTATCTCTAGGCATAAACTTCTTTACAAAATCCTTAAGGGCTATAGACATGTGTGTCTTCCCCAAATCTTGCATAGATTGTGCTATTGTTGTCTCTCTTATTTTTTTCTCAATGGATAGTGCCCATTTCCATTTTGCATCAATTCATTTGGTACAAACCTATTTGGAATCCATCTCAAAATTTCAAAAGTGTAAATCTAAAATTGATAATCATGTCAATCATAGCTTTTTCTAGCTTATCTTGATCAAGATTATTCAAACAATCATAATCAATATCTTTGAAACCCATAAAATTTGTTGATTCTCTTAAATTTTCCCATGCTTGATCGATAGTCATTGGAGGGAGTCTCTTCACTATTTGAAGTTGGATAGGCTGATCAAACTTGGTCTTCCCATCACATTCCTCCTCCTCTTGTGCTACTATCAGTTTTCTCCTGGACTTCTCTTGTTTGAGTAGCTTTTGTATTTCTACCAATTTTCTTTTCTTTGATGGACTTCCTATTATTTTCTTGACAAGGGGCTAAGAAGCATTTGACCTGGTGATAGTCACCTTTCCCTTAGGCTTCTAAGGTGTCACCATCCCTTGTACATCCTTCTTCAAGTTGGCCTTTATCTTAGGCTTAGTAATAACAACCATTTTATGCTTTGTTATATTAGGCTTCACAAAAAAAGGTTCCTTTCCTTTTCCTTCCTTGGACTCTTTGGTTTGTTCAAACCCTACTACTTCCTCTCTATTACTCCCCTCAACACTTCCCTTTTTATTTTTTTCTCTATCTTGGGCATACTATTTTCAGCAATTAGCTCAGAAATTACTATTTCATATGTGCCAAAATGCTTGACACCTGTATCTATCTTTTTAGTCAAAAGTGTAGTGACTAATACAATGACCTCATCTACATTCACTTTGTAATGAATTGGTCTTAGCCATGCTACCTACAACAAAACTGCTTTTGCATAAACAAAATCTTTATCTACAATAAAACATATTTTATCATAATAGTTATCTAGTAAAGACTTAGGAATTCTTATCCTATTTCTCATCTTTATTTTGCACTCTTCAAAATAATTGTCCATTGTTGCTTCAAAATTTTCTCCTAGTTTGCTAATTAAATCACTTATCTACTCCATAGCTAATTGATTACTATCCCACCCAATTGATCCAATAGTAGGAAAATAATTTTCAACATAGAAATGTTTACAAAATAATGAAGATCCAAACTTAAAAGAGGTATTCCTTGCTTTCCTTACGTGTTCTACATTCTCAATAAGTTAGTGGAGTTGTAGCTCAACAAGGTCATAGGTATGATCCTTTTTGACAATTCTGTATTCCAAATTCACTGTTACAAATGGTATGCTATTCAACCTACTAGATTGATAAAATTTGTGTGCAATGACACAGACAAAAAAATCAATTAATGGGTCCTGAATTCTATCAATTGACATTCCTTTACCATTCCACTTTACCTTGGTCATATTTTCAATTTTGTTCTTTGTTACACTTCTTATACTTTTTAATAAATCCAAGGTAGGGTACCCAATTATCTAGTGAAATGGCCTTATTTATCTTGATCCACCCACCTTCTAACCACATTTTCATATCATGAATGTGGCTAAGCACAATATTTATCCATTTAATCTTAAAAAGTTTTGGAAAACCTAGGGCACAACTAAGCTTTTTCTTAGTAATTATATTATGTTTATCCTTCAAGACTCCATCATCATATAGCTTCTCACAAGATGCTCTAATCTCAAAGTCTCCAATTTATCCTACTTTTGATAGGCAATAGGATCATTCATCCTTAATAGTTAATACCTTGGTTGGAATTGATGATAAAGCTCCAATATCATCAACAATGTTTTTGAGGTTTATAGAATTTCTAAAATTAGGTCGATGACTTTGGCCATTTCTTACAATTTGTGCACTTTTTTCCTTCAAAATTTTGCTTCTAGATTTGTTTATGAACTAGGGTTTTATGAAAAAACAAATCCTTTTTTGCAATATCTTCACTAAATAATCAACTTGACACTAAGATTTGTACTTTACTTTTTTTGACAAATTTGTTGGTATTGCGTTATACTTCTCTTGCACTACCCACTGAAATCATCTTGATCTCCTTAAAATCTCTTTTAAATTCTGTTGATCGATTGAAAAATAAAAATGAATGCCAAAATTTGATAAGTACCTTAAAAAAATAAATTTAAGTTTGCATTTAGTGCCTTCATACTTGGTTGGTGGATGACAGCTAGCTCGATCTTTATACTTGCTCAGTCTACGTTGCCTCACTCTATAAACACCAATTCATTTAGTCAATACATCAACTTCCTTGATCACTAGGACTAGACTACAAAGATTGGTCAATATAAATTGTACCATTGATGTTTGATACTCTTTGTGATAAAATATTTTCTTTCCCTTTCCCTTCTATGAATTTGTTCTTAATGCATCTTTACTTATGAAGATATGAACTTTTAGCACTTCTATTCTAGGAACTTATGTATAATATAACATTCAATATATAGTTCCTATATACCTTAATTATTTAGTTGGATGTGGAGTGATTGCCCAATCCATTGGATTAGGTGATCTCTTCTTTTCTTGCTCCACTACTTCCAGCTCTCACTATCTCTACCCATGTTTTCTTTCTTTCAACTTTGTTATTTTCATTACTTGGTGTTGGTGCTTTGGTTTTAATTGAAGTTTCTACTAATATGTACAACTTTGAGGCAATTGAAACATACTATTTCTCCATTTAGCCACTTCTTGTAATTTTCTCTAAAGTGTTCTTTGATGCAACTCTTTAGAATGTATCCAAATTATCCATAATAGTGACAACTATGCCATGTATTGTAATCCTAATTGTAGGAATTGCCTTTCCTTGATGCATGTGTTTGTTTCTGATGTATCCAGTTTGAATTTTTCTTAAATCCACAATCATGAGCTCTACATCCATACTTTTGATAGTTGTAACAATGACCTTGGAATTTAGATGCATTTTTGTTTCATTCATTATTTTTTGATCTCCATTCATGTGTTTGATGTCCTTGTTTCTTGTAATTAAAACAATTACAATTGAATTTAGGTTTAAAATTTTGAATACCAGTTTTGCTTCTACAAATTTTGGTTGTATGACTAATTTTCAAATAGTTATGACATGTTGGTTTAGCTTTGGATTTGGCCTTCGTTTGTTCTCTAGTTTATGATGATTCTCCTTCTTTAGTAGATGAGAAGTGCTTATTGTATCCAAGTCCATAGGTGTCTCTTGTTCTTGGTGACCTCAATAGTTCTTAAAAGTGTTTGATAGCTTCATTTAGTTTTTTCATCCTTTCTATAAGTTATTTTCATGAATTAACTCACTTTTCAATTGCTCATTATGTGACCTTAGGTTTGTGATCTCCAAATCCTTGTTGTTTTCTTCTTGATTAGCAACTATTAATTTATTGATCATGTTCAACTGGTAGTTTGTAAGATCATTTACTTCAAATGTTCTTTCCTCAAGTTTAATAGTCATTTGTCTTTTATCTTCTTCAGCGATGAGATTTTGTTTCATTTCTTCATTGATTCACATTGTGTAACTGATTGGATTTCCTATTCTCTCTTGATATTTTCTTCTTCTTTGGTTAGGGCACTATTCCTCTCAAGTAGTTCTATCAATTCTTCATTGTTACTACCAATTTTTCCACTATTAAGAAGTCCCTCTTTGTCAACTTATTTGTATTTTTTTCATTCTTCTAAATAGCTATCTCCTTCATTTTGTTTAGGGTTTTACTTAATTCATCTTTTCTTGCTTCTAATTGTTGCAATATGATTTGGATTTCACTGATTTGGTTCTCAATGATTTTTTCCATCTTATACACTTACATCTATATTATATGATCCTTTCAAGATATTAGGCTTCCTAATAAGAGAACTGATATCTTATACCAATTTTTGGAAAGGGTTAATTGGAGACAACATACTAAGAGGAGGGGTGGCCAGGTGCAGGTGAATCAGGATATCAAACTTTTAATTTCAAAACCAATATGTTGAATTCACACCTAATTCATTTCATATAATAGATCTAACATTAAAAATATAATGTTGAAACATAAATGAAATACATCACATTTGTGAAAGATTAAACACATAAAATAATGATTTCGTAACCCAAAAATGCCTCAATGTGAAGGTAAAACTAGGGTGGAGATTGAACCCACAAATCTCCATTATTTAAACAATAAAGTTAGCCTATTACAATTATAATGTTTGGTCATAAGATATGATCTACCCTATGAGGGGTTTTCCCTTCTAAATGCTTTAGAGACTATTATGTCTCACCTTGGTAATGGATTTTACACTCACAATGAAGTAAGGACTTTGTTAGGAGGTTTACATAGTTGTATTAAGACAATTTTGTTAAGAGATTTACCCAAATTAAATTAATTATAATTGATTTAGTATGTGACCGTTTAGTGTATGGAACCTCCCTAATTTTTTTTTGCATCTTTTTATGGATTAGTTAAGTGTGTTTGTGTCTATTTAATAAGTTCCAAGAATCCTTGTGATGCGACTAGTCCAAATGTAAGAGCCAAATTGCTCACTAGTTCCTAGTTTGGTCAAAAGTTTATCAATAGGTAAAAATTGATTAAGATTGGGAAACTAAGGTATTTTATTTCCTAATAAGTCATAGGTTTCCTAACTAGGGTCCTAGAATGGTCCTAGGTGTACCCATTTTGCAAAAATATGAAAATAGCAAAAATTACTCAAAAGTTGCAAATTTGCTCAAACTATTGCTTGAGCAACTTTTGCAGTTTTTGTAATAAGTGGAAAATAATGGTTTGGGAGGTTATAACTAGCCATGCTTAGGTATATGACCTTGGAGGATCATATTTTGAAAAGTTAGAATGTTTTCCATTTAGATTATGCATGTGTGGACCTTTGATATGGACAATTTTTTGAGTTTTACATTGTTTAATGTTGTAGTACAACTATGTACATATTGCCATAGGATGCCAGTCTTACAATTCTTGTATAATAGTGTTTCCTTTTTATTTTTCATATTCAAAACTAGATTGAATTTGTTAGATAGGAAGTTGTAGCATTTTCTTGATAGCTGGTTTGACAACTTCCCTCACAGGGTTGTTTCTACAAATATGGTTCTAACCTAATCATCCATGGTGGAAAATGGGTGGAACCTTGTGGGATGATAGGTTAAAAATTTTAAATAGTGTTTTTTTTTTTCATTTCTTATCGGATACCTTGCCATGGTTTGATGCCCCAGGATGACTGCTAGGAGTAAGTGAGCTAGGACCATTTGAAGAAGTTATTGTAGAGTACACCCATGATTAAGTTGGGTCAAACCAATGGATTACATAGAATCCCTAGCATATTATCTCAAAGGACCAAGTGATTTGGAAGGTTTATTTGATGTTTGAAGAGATCTAGAAGCTTTTGAGTGAAGACTAGTCTAAAGGCTTAAAAGATAGGCTAAAAAGAAGGGCTTAAGGGTGAATAGTGTTGTGGGTATTTTATAGCTCTAAAAATTTGGAATCTTGGAGTGCTAACTAATAAATTTTAGATTCCTATGGTTTTTCATGGGTTTTTTTTGAATTTTTTTGAATTTTGGTGCAAAATAGTGTCCCTTGACCTAGAAGCAAATATGGCTAATTAACCCTATTTGGAAGAAGTAAGTTCTCTTTACTTATTATTGTGACTAGAAGTATGAATAAGGTCAAGAAGGTTATGGAGGGTATCTATAAAATAATTAGACTCCAAGGGAGTGGAATTAAAAGATCATAAGAAAGGTTTAGGGTTCTATGGGAAGGAAGCAATAGTAGGACTATTGCCTTAAAAGGGAGATTAAGTCTATGGCAAACCATGTACACCTAGGAGGCAAGTTGGGGGAAGAGTCTTGGAGGCTTGGATTGGTGGAAAGATCAAGAAACAAGAATCATTGGATGATTCCAGATTATAACCTTAATTAAAAGTTGTTAATTGTTAGAACCCTAGATCCTCTTCATCAGAGTGGTATCAAAGCCAAATTTTAGTTTGGTGTATGTCAGATGTTAAATAAATTTAAGAGGTAGATAGTATGTTGCCCAAGGAAATGAGAAAGGGTACCATAGTGGATTCGTTCAAGGATCTGTTAGCAAAATCCAATCAAGAAGACATAAAAAGTAAGAGGAAGATCACATAATGGGGAGATGAGAGTTATGAATATGATCAAAATCAAATAGGGGAGACATCTTAAATGGGTAAGGATACTAAGGTGGATCAGGATAAGAAGATGTTTTTGGATGCCTTTAAGTCTCTTAACAAAGATAGTATGGAGCATCTTCCTTATTATAGTGGTAGCCTAAATGGAGAGGAATTGTTTAATTGGTTGAAGGCCTTAGACAATTAGTTTGATTACAAAGAGGTGCAAGAAGAGAAGAGGGTAAACTATGCCAAGGCTAGACTCAAGGGATCAACACTAGTATGGTGGAACATGACGTAGGATGACAGACTATCTCAACAAGGAAGAATAAGATAGTGCCTCTATACAGGATGGAGATTAGGTTGAGGGCACAATTTCTACCCATAGACTATGAGATTCAGATATATTAGAGGTTGTATAACCTAAGGCAGAGGGACCTCATAGTAAGTGCTTATACTGAAAAATTTAATAAGCTGTCTCAGAGTGAGGAGACAAGAAGAAGAAGTGGAAAGAGTGGCAAGATACCTCAATGGATTGAGGTAAGGGATTCAAGATAAAATTAGTATGATGTATGCTTTAGGGGTAGAAGAGAAGGCAAGGAGAAGGCATGATTCACAACAAAGAGGGAGAGCTAACTAAGGTTTTAGAGGTAGGAGCAACTTTGGCAAGGGAATAGGACCAAATAGGTTAGAAGAGACTCAAACCAATGAAAGTTATGGGGGTAATAAAAATAAGAACACATTTCAAAGAGGTAGATATAGAGGAAGGGGACCACCTAGAGGTAGGTTCCAGTCCCAAGAATGTGACAGTATTATTTTTACTGGGAGATGTTATAACTGTAATGAAGTGGGCTATACTATGGGTGGATGTCCTAATAAGGCTTCCTCCACATCCATGCAAGAAAGAAGAATCCAATTGATACAACAAGATGACACCCAAAGTATTACATCACCTATTTCTAAAGGAGGACAAGTGTTAGATGGTGATAATCTAATGTTGAGGAGGACTTTGAAAAATGTTATAATGTGGTAGATCCATCTTAGAGGAAATTTTTTTTTAAGACCACTTACATGTCACATGGAAGGATTTGTAGAGTGATAGTAGACTCTAGTTCTAGTGAGAACATATTATCCACATAGATGGTAGATAATTTGAACCTTAAGAAGATACCTCATACTACTCCTTACAAGGTGTCTTGTATGAATAAGTGCCAACAAATATGGGTTAATGAATAAAGATTTATGGAATTTGAGATAGGAAAATACAAGGACAAGGTGTTATGTGAAATAATGCCTATGGATGCTTGTCATCCTTTTCTAGGATGTCTATGATAGTATGATGTGAAGGTTATACATAATGGGGAGCAGAATAGTTATGTGATAACCATGCAAGGAAAGAAGTTTTAGATGGACCCTTGATGAAACCTAAGGAGGAGAAAAATTTGGGGGCAAGTGTGATGTTATTAAGTGGGAAGGATTTTTTAAAGGTTATGAAGGAGAAAGAGTATGTTCTGTAGTAGTGGTAAGGCCTAGGCAAGAAACTAAGGAGAAAGTCCAAGTACCTCAAGAAGTGTAGTAATTGTTGGAAAGGTACCATGAAATAGTGGACAATGGAATACCTAATGCATTGTCACAAATGAGAGAGGTAAGTTATAAAATAGATTTGATGCTAGGGGAAAATCCAACCAAAAAGAAAGCTTGCATGATGACACCAAGTTAGAATGTTGAAATTGTAAAGGAAATACAAGATTTGTATGAAAAATACCTAGTAAGGAATGTTAGGATAAACCATAGATAGAAACAAAAGCTACATGAAAATATAACCAATAACAAAAAATAATAGATCACACAGAAATGAACACAAGGCACCAAGATTTAATGTGTTTCACCCAATCCCTAGGCTACATCCACCAAACAACAAGTCCGATCTTATTACAATCCAGTGATTACAACTTGATTACAATCCTTAATCCCTTACAGCTCAATACCACCACAAGAAGCAATTTCACATCACAACATTAAACAATCCCTAACCCTAAGCCCTTTTATCCAAGTGAAAAACCACTTTAGGGTTATAACATGTTGCCCATAAATTAGCCATAACTTTAGTGGTGAATCTACGAATGGTGAATCTATGAATGTACAGTTCTTTCCTGATCAGTCACCACAATCTAACAATCTCCCACTTGGGGACTGATCAAGCTCCACACTAAAAAAAAATCTCCCACTTGGAGACTGATCCTATAGCAATACCACTACCACATGGGGCTCCCACTAGATCAAACCACCCTGGACTCTACTATTCTTTTATGAATTTTCTTTCTAGAAGACCAACCGAAGTTGAAGAGGATTTTAGCTTCTCCCTTGTTACAACCTTTGTCAACATATCTATTGGATTGTCATTTGTATGTATCTTCTCTAGCTTTAACTATCCATCCTCCAAAACTGGCCGAATGAAATGGTACCACAAGTATATGTGTTTGGTCTTAAAATGAAGAGCTAAATTCTTTGCAAGATGAATGGAACTCTAACTATTTGTGAACAAATAATTATCCTTTTGACAATGTCCCAGTTCTTCCAAGAAGAACTGAAGCCATATCATCTCTTTGGCTACCTCTATAGCAGCAACATACTCTGCCTCTATAGTCGATAGAGCATCAATCTTTTGTAACCTAGAAACCTAGCTCACAGCTGCCCCACCAATAGTAAAGACATAACCTATAGTACTCTACCTGGTATTAATATCGCCTACCAAATCTAAGCCAACATAGCCTAGTAAATTAGTAGTAGAGCCCCCAAAGTGTAAACACTTATTGGATGTTGCTCTCAAATATCTAAGAATCCACTTGACAACATTCCAATGCTCAAATCCTAGATGACTCATATACCTTCTAATGACTCCCACTGCATGGGCAATATATGGCCTAGTGCATACCATAACATACATCAAGGTTCCTATAACTGAAGCATAGGGTACCTTGGACATCTTATCCTCCTCTTCTTGTGTCTTAGGACACATCTCTTTAATCAATTTTAATTGACCAGGTAAAGGTGTGCTGACAGCTTTAGCATTGTCCATAGAGAAACATTGCAACAACTTCTCAACCTAATCAACCTGAGATAGTGTCAATGTTCTATTCTTCCTATCTCTACAAATCTTCATACCAAGGATTTATTTTTCTACCCCCAAATCCTTCATAGAAAATGCATGTGCTAATTGGCATTTCAGCCCCTTAATATGATCCATGTTAGACCCAAATACAAGCACATCATCAACATATAAACATAAAATAATGTAGCTATCATGATCCAAACTCTTAAAATAAACACAATAATCTAAATGACACCTGTTATATCCATGGTCATGCATAAAACTATCAAATTTTAGATACCGTTGCGAATGTTCTTGCTTCAAGCGATATAAACTTTTCTTCAATTTGCACACTAAGTTCTCCTTACCTTTGAATTCAAAACCCTGTAGCTGAGCCATATATATTTCTTCATCCAAATCACCATGGAGAAAGGTTGTTTTAACATCTAATAGCTCTAAATGCAAATTTTCAATACCCACAAGACTTAAAATAGTTCGGATAGAAGTCATTTTAACAATAGGAGAAAATATCTCATCAAAATCAATTCTCTTTTTCTGTGCAAATCCTTTTACAACTAACTTGGCCTTAAATCTATTCTTACCTCCTTCCTCTTCTTTCAACCTATAAACCCACTTATTCTATAAAGCCTTTTTACCTGTAGGCAACTTGCCCAAATCCCATGTCTTATTCTTTAGCAAAGAGTCCATTTTATCTTTCATTTTAGACTCCCACTAAATCTTAGTATCTACCTACACAGCTTCATCATAGGTTTTAGATTCACCAGCATCAATAAGTATAATAGAATACAAAGAGGGAGAAAATATTTGTGGAGGTCTAATTTGCCTCATTGACTGTCTAACATCCACTAGTGTGTGTGGTATTTGTAGTTGTGGTTGTTGCACATCATGAGGAATGGCTGGAACATCGACGTTTAGAGTATCATCCAACACTACATAATCATCTTCTTTCTTCTCATGTTGCTGCAATAGATCTTTGTACAACACTTTCTCATTGAATATGACATCCTAACATCTTACAATTTTATGATTTTCAAAATCCCAAAGCCTATAACCATATTAACTAATGAAATATCCAACAAAGACACATTTCTTTGATTTAGCTTCTAGCTTGGTTCTATTTTCAAAGTCTATATGAGTAGAAGCTTCACAACCAAAGATCTTGAGAAAAGAATAACTCACCTTCTTACCAGTCCATGCCTCCTCTGGAATACGAAAACCTAAAGGAGTAGAAGGACCTCTATTAATCAAATATACTATAGTATTGATTGTAGACACCTAAATTTGATTACACTATTTTAGTAATCCTATTTAGTTATCTAAAAAGGCATTATTAATTAAATTTCTATTTAATTAATCCTTTGTCATCCCCTAGTTGATTAATTTAATTAATCATCTATAGTCCTAATTGATAAATCAAATAATCTATTATTTATCAATTAAATCTTATTCTTCTATCTAATTCCAAAAATCCCCATTTATTAAATAAATCTATTTGATAAATGAAATCCTCAAATTCAAAAACCCCTAACCTATCTCTAATCCTCCATTTAGCCTAATCCACCCCATCCACCCATACTAACCAAGCTTAGCCACTAACTCACCCACCCTCATTAATGCCATCCACTTGCACATCTCTAACATCCCTAATCTAATCCTAAACCCAAGCCTAATCCACCCCCTAATGTTGTCACATTCCTTAAACAAGTTTAAGACTTTCCTAATCCAAAACAAAGTCTCCCCTCAAAAAACCCAACCACTAAGTCATGAGTGCTCTTACAAAACATAAAGACTCTTACAAGCCCACTCATGGCTCTTACACCCATCTTCCACACTCATCCCTCTTCCACACTCATTCCTCTTACATCCCTGTTACATACTCAACCCCACTCATCATGCCCTTAACCAACCCTTAACCTTACCCTCTCACACTCATCCTCCTTGTGACAAGTGTCACCTTCCCATTGGTGCTAAACAAGCACAATCCATGTGCTCCCCTTTGAGTGCATCTTAGCCCTCCTTAAGCCTTCATCCATCCTTGCATCTAAGCCCTCCATCCCTCTACCCCTTAGCCTATAAATTGAATCCCATCCCAAGCCATTTTATCAACAATCTTTGAGCTAAAGTTACCATGCTATTTTGAGAACCAAAGCCATCAACCATACCCTTATAATGCAAAATTGAGAGCTCACAAAGCTACCAATTTTCCATTACCCATCTCCATTGAAGCAGCTTTTGAGCATCTTGAACATACATCCACAGCAAAAGGACACATCTACAGAATCAAGAAAGCATGGAGTGTTTTCTCTTGTGAGGTTTGCACTTCTTATTTTCTTTCTTAGTCTAAGCATATATGTGAATTTAGTTTTTGGTTTGTGAATGTTTACTTTATTTGTTAATGTTCTTTGCATACTGATTCTGGTTCTACATTGATAGCCTCTACCCACATGTATAAGGGCAACCTAACATGCAACCTCATGCTCCTTGCACGCTCCATTATAGTCATGTTCATGCATTCAACCACTCCATTTTTTTGTGGAGTCCTTGGAACAATTTTCTATCTACAAATACCATTAGTGGAGCAATAATATTCAAATTCATAACTGCAATACTCACCACCATTATCAGATTTGAGACATTTTAATTTCTTACCAGCCTCATTTTCAACCAAGCATTTCCATTTCTTAAAAGTTTGAAATACATGAGATTTATATCCAAGAAAATAAACCCATACTTTTCTAGTTGCATCATCAATAAATGTAACATAATAATGAGAGCCACCAAGGGAAGATACCTAAGCTGGTCCCCATACATCTGTATGCAAAAGCTCTAATTTCTCTTTTTTATTTTCCTTCCCAGTCTTTACAAAACTCAGTCTCTTTTGTTTTCCATCCACACAACTTTAACAAAAATCCATATTAACACATTTTAGACCTGGTAAAACTTTCTTTGAATGAAGTACTTTCATACCTTTCTCACTCATGTGCCCAAGTATATTGTGCCATAGTGTTGTATTAGAATCTACAACAACTATTTTTTCTCCCTGCTCAACTGCAATAATTGTTCCTGAACATTCATTTTTCTCTGAAACAATCAAAGTAGAAGGAACAATATAACCTATACAAATATATAAGGTACCTACTCTCACACCTTTTTCTACTACAAGGGAACCTTTTGAAACCTTCCAATTTTTATCATTAAAAGTAACTACACAACCCTCATCACCAAGTTTCCCTGCTAAAATTAAATTCCTACTTAGCCTTGGAACATGTCTTACCCCATGTAGTAGCCAATGATTCCCATTCTACAACTTAATCTTAATTTTTCCCTTTCCAACAATCTGACAGGGTTCATTATCCCCCAAATAAAAAATCCCAAAATCCCCTTTGACATAATCAATGAAATAACCTCTATGAGGTGTAGCATGAAATGAAGCACCATAATCTAAAATCCATAAATCATCAACACTTTCTAAAGAGAGAAACAAAGCATCCTCTTTGGATTTGTTACTTACTACATTTGACTCCTTGTCTCCATCTAATTTATCTCCTTCATTTTTCTTTCGATTCCAACAATCTTTCTTTTTGTGCCCTAGTTTCCCACAGTACCAGTAGTCATTTGGTCCTCTCGATTGAGACCTCTTCCCCTTTGAATTTCCTCTTGATTTCCCAGGATTTCCATAGTTACTTCCTCTCTCAATCGTTTTGCCCCTACTTTGTGCATTCAAAGCACTTCCTGATGTAGACCCACTTGAGGATTTCCTATAAGTTTCCTCACTCAAAACAATACTGATCACATCATCATATTTTAGGGTACTAGATCCAGGAACATAATTACTCACTGCCATTACCAAGCCATTCCAACTTTTAGGCAAAGAACACAAAATCAAGAGAGCCCTAATTTCTTCATCAAAATTGATACCCACAGAAGATAACTGACTAGTAATAGTATTAAACTCATTTAAATGATCTGCATTAGATCCACCTTCTACCATTTTCATATTAAATAAATGCTTCATGAGAAATACCTTGTTTGAAGTGGAGGGCTTTTCATACAATGTTGCTAGGGTTTTCATCAACTCTTTTGTCATCTTCACTTTTGTAATATTAAATGCCACTGATGGTGCTAGGCATAACCAAATGCTTCCAAGTACCTTTCTGTCCAAAAGATCCCATTCATCATTTGACATAGGTCCCTAATTCTTGGCTTTGCCTTCCAATGGCTTCCATAAATCCTTCTGATAAAGATAGTCTTCCATTTGCATCTTCCATAACTGAAATTTTTTCCCATTAAACCTATCAACCCTTGGCTTACCCTCATCTGCCATTGCTCCCACTCAACCGTGAGACTCCCACTTAACCATGAGACTTTCTTGTAGAAGATAACTAAAAGAAAATGTCACTCTAATACAACTTGTTAGGATTAACCATAGACATAAATAAAAACTATATGCAAATATAACGAATAACAAAAAATAATAGATCACATAGAAATGAACACAAGGCACCAAGATTTAATGTGGTTCACCCAATCTCTGGGCTATGTCCACCAAATAGCAAGCTCAATCTTATTAAAATCTAGTGATTACAATCCTTAATACCTTACAGCTCAATACTATCATAAGAAGCAATTTCGCATCACAAAATTAAACAATCCCTAACCCTAGGCCCTTTTATACAAGTAAAAAACCACTTTAGGGTTATAACATGTCAGCCATAAATTAGCCATAACTTTAGTGGTAAATCTATGGAGTATGTACAGTACTTTCTTGATTAGTCACTTCAATCTAACAAGGAAGAGCTTGAGCCCTTGTGTTTTACCAATTATCCTTGCACCTAGGAAGGATGGAAAATGGAGGATGTGTACTAATTCTAGAGAAATTAACAAGATCACAATCAGATATAGATTCCCTGTGCCAAGAATTGACAATTTGCTAGATAATTTTGGAGGCTCTTGCTACTTCTCTAAGGTAGATTTGAAATTAGGGTATCACCAAATGAGAGTTAGGCCTAGTGATCAATGGAAGATAGCCTTCAAGACAAATTAAGGGCTATATGAGTGGCTAGTAATGCCTTTTGGTTTGACAAATGCCTCAAGTACCTTCATGGGACTAATGAATGAGGTCCTAGTAGATTTCATAGGTAAGTTTTTTATTGTATATTTGGATGAAATTTTGATCTTTAGTAGGTCCAAAGAGGAGCATATGAAACACTTGGAGATGGTCTTGAGGAGGGTACATCAAGAGAAGTTGATGATCGATCAAGAAAAGTGTGAGTTTCCAAAAAATTGAGGTGGTATACCTTGGGTTTGTTGTTTCCAATGGGTGTATTAAAATGGATCCTAATAAGATCAATTCCATATTGGAGTGGCCAACACCTCAATGCATAAGATATGTTAGGAGTTCTCATGGCTTTACATATTACTATAGGAAATTTGTGAGAGGATTTGGGCATGTATGTACAACAGATGAAGGGTTCGAGATTTTGAAAAAAAGAATTGCAGCCCCCCCTGGCCTAAGGCTTCCAAACTTCAATCAACTCTTTCTTGTAGAGTGTGATGCTAGTAAGCTAGCTATCGGAGAAATGCTATGCCAAGAAGGACACACTGGGGCATTTTTCTTTGAAAAGTTAAATGAGGCAAAATAGAGGTACTCTCCTTATGACCTTGAATTATATGAAATGTTCCAAGCCTTGAAGAAATAGAGACACTACTACCTTCCAAATGATATTGTGGTTTATATAGATAACCATGCCCTTAGCTTCTTGAATGGGCAGGATAAACTAAATAAAAGACACATCAAGTGGGTGGAATATTTATAGGTATTCATCTTTGTGATCAAGAACAAGAAAGGTGTGAGCAACAAGGTTGTAGATGCTCTCATTAGAAGAGTCCTAGCCATCAAAGAGATCCAATCATAGAGTGTGGGAATGGAGGATCTAGGAGACCTCTACAAGGAGGATAATGACTCCAAAGAATCCTATGAAGTATGTGAAAAATTCAAGAAAGATTTTAAAGTATATTTTACTGATTACATACTATAGGAAGGTTTAATATTCAAAGGGAACCTATTGTTCTTTCCATAATTTTCCATGAGGGAGAACACAATCAAGGAAAAACATGATGGCACTTTAGGGGGAAACTTTGGAGTGGACAAGACCCTTGAACAAGTCACTATGTTATATCATGGCCTAGTTTGCAAACTAATTTCAGATGGTTTGTAGAGTAGTGTCATGTGTGTCAAAAGGCTAAAGGACATGTTGAAGTTATTTTTGATAAGTGAGATACTAGGTTTCTTTCAATCTAATATCAGCGTGATCAAGAAAGAGACCAAGCCTAATGAATGGTTAAAACTTGTATTCAACTGGGTGTATCTTGGCTCTAGACCAATTTCAAGAGAGTCATTAGGACTCACTTCACTTTAGGCTCTATAGGGACAAGGTGGGAAAGCCTTAGGGATTGATATGACTACTTCTATGATATTCTCCTCTTGACACTATCCCCTATAGCAGAAAGTGGTCAATGTTCTTTGATGATTCACTAATAACTTCCCTATCACAATAGCTAACTAAAATTGAGAAGATATTGCAAATAAGTAATGAGCAATAAATTAGTTCTTCATTACATAAAAAGTTAAGTTGACTATTTGAATTTTTTTTTTCAATAATAATATGAATCATCAACTTGCAACTAAATCTAATTGACTAGTGTCTTATGCATTGATATATAGAGTCAAAACTAGCAAACTTGCACCTATTTAATCAACTTATAATTAAATATTTGAATAGTGAGCTCTAAATTTCATTCTAACCATTTCCTTATCATAAAATCTAAACCCTATCAATTATAGAAATAAATTACCTAATTCTTTTAATAAAAAACAATCAATAAGAGATACACAATTCATTCAAATTGAATTAAACTAAAAGAAAAATTTTCATTTCAATCTCAAGGTTGTAAGTATATAAGAAAGTAGACAAAATCCAAAGACATGGATATACATATACTATTTCCTTTTGTATTGATTTCCCTTTGAAAAATGAACACAATATTAATAAAATTCAAATTATAAAACACAACTTGACAACTGATACTAAGTATTGACTATGCTCAAGTATGCAAAATTGATTACATCCATATAAGTGTACAAAACTTGGAAGGATTATAGAAGGACATGCAACATGAAATTTCTACAGAAATATGACCACCACTCCACATCTTGGGAATTATTATATAGAGCATTACAACAAGCATTATATGGGAGGGACGGTGTCAAAAACTATCTAGTAAAAAAATAAAGGAAAGAACCTTTGAAAGATTTCATTAATTTACATTCTTTTGTAGTTGGAAAGTATATAGGAAAGTGGGTGCAAAAAGTAGACAACATTTATGAGAAAAGCCTTTTCTTTAACTATTATGCCCTCTTTCATCACCTATTTGCTTCTTGTAGTAGCCTCCCATTTTTTTCTATCTAATCATCCTCCTGGGATGGTAAGGCTTTAATCTCTACTATCAATTCCCATATGGCCACATCAGATTCTATCTCATGCCAAGTAGCATTGTAAACTACATTTAAATAATCTATAGATTTATTCCACTTAGAATCAATAACAGATTTTACATCTCCCTAGGCTTTACTCATGTCTAACTCTATCCTAAAAAGGAAATCAATTAGATCATAGAAAACACTTATGTCTATCTCATTATTACAAAAGACCAAAAACCAAGCATGTCTCAAAATATCTTCAAATGAAGATGACCATTTCTACCACTCTTTAAAATTTCCATTACTATCTATAATACCAGGAATGAAATTTGGTATCCCTACAACAATTGTTTTCATTTTCAATTGGATCAAGTGCAACTTTCTTATGAAAATACCATGTAATTCCTTTACCCTAGTTATCAATTTTCTTCTATTAATTATTTATAACTTGGGTAAATCCTTTTTCTGGGATAGCAAAGGGATGAAATTATCAAAGAAATGAGCATAGGGGCCCCAAGTTGTGAATGGAGGGGATAAAAGGTCTAGTTCCACAAAGCACTCATACTCAACTTCTTGCAGGCTCTTGTAAATGCTATGCACAACTTGTGAATGAATCTTGAGGGTAACAATTTTGTGCAGAAGGAAATTCTAAATTGTTGTTATTTCTACCTCCTTAGCACTATCCCACTCATCAATATCCATATGTTGGGCCTCTCCTACAACTAGAATATTAGCTTTAATTTGTACTTCACTTTCATTTGCCTCTATAATATGTCTAGTTACAACCCTTATGTTCCTTATTTCTTCCTCCATATCAGCTATCCTCTTCTCTAGGACATAACTCCTCTTTAACTCTTCTTCACATTTTTTTCTATCATCAATGAACATGCTCTAGGTTGTATAAAATTGATCTTGCAATGTGTTCATTTTGGTCTTCCCTATTAGTGATGTTGTACTCAACAAATTGTGAATTTGGTTAGTGGATATAGTGAAAACATTTCAAAAATAGCATTCCCCTAGGGGTAGTTATTTATCTCCATGAGATTTGGTTTAACACCATCTAGAGCCATGCTCAATATTTCCATTGTCTTAATGTCTATGTTAAAACTAGACCCCTATAGCTCAAATGCAATATTTGTTTCTTTGAAAGAGATTGATTTTTCATGTTTTCTAATTTGGTCTAACATAAAAGAGGGACTAAGTTCCCAATGAGGAAAGAGGATAATTCCACTTCTCATTACTAATGCTCTATCTTTCTCAATTGTGAGGTTTTCATTATTTGGATCATAATTTCGAAACCTCTAAACCAATTCAACAACTTTCTCAAGTTAATCTCTAGGCTGCAACTGCAGGGAAAGTTCATTCCATTTTACCTTATAAAGGAATGACTTAAACTCATCAGTATTTGTAAATTGATTATCCTTTGTGAATTCCTCTACTTGATTTGTTCTTTCATCTAATATTTGAATTTGAAATTTAGTGATGTTGGGGATCTTTCCATGGTTACCTACTTGTTTGATTAAAAAATAATGTCTAGTTGTATCAAAAAAAATTTACCCCCAAGGCATAATTTGAAATGCCTTTCCTCTAACCTTGGCAGGGATATGAATCATCTTTTTCTTCTTTTTTTACTTTAGCCCATTAAGAGCTCTCTACTTGGTTATCTTCAACCTTCACTGTTATAACATCCTCCTACTAAGGAGATGGGGTTTCTACTATATCTTTAAACTCTACAAGTACTAGTACCATTAATTCATCAAAATTGTCTAAGAACTTATTACACTTATTAAGGTACGACACATAATGGTGGAAACCCTTGAAAGATGGGTCTAATGCCCTAATTTCTTGTTCTATCTTCATTTTCCTATTCCAATTATGAGTCCTCTCCCTACATACTTCTATTTTCAAGCAATTCAAGATGTAATATTCTTCCCAAATTGGCTTGCTGCTAAGAAGAGTGAATTTCTTCATTTTTTTAGAGCATTCCTCATGAAATCATTTGGATCATAAGTTCTAGCTAGGGAAAAGGGAAATTTAAAATTATATAGATATTGTTCTATTTCTTCTATGGTATCCTTCCCTATTAAAAAATCACCTATCTTTATGTTTATGGCTACAAAAGAACCTTTCCTGATAGAAGAGCTGAAATACTCTCGATTCATTAATAACATTTAGCTTGAAATAATTCTAATTGGCCTATTCTTTTAGGGATATGTCTAGGTAGTACATGGGGAGGCTAAGGACACCCAAATACTCTTATAATTGAAATTTTTTCAAATAAAAACAAATTATCCCAGTGATGGCTAAGTACTCTATCTCCATTGAGGCAAGCAGACAATCTAATTAGCATTCTTACCCCCTTAGGAACTCTTTCATTTATAATCACTAACATTTTCATGATTGGAAATACAAAATCATTATAGAAAGCAAGAGTACTAGCATAGTGGTAAAACCTTTTCTAGAAGCAAGTCTATATTTGTAGAGGTAAGGTTTCTCCATTCTCCTCAATGGCTTCAATAAAGTCTGGCTGGATGTGTCCTATTTTCTTGTAGAAGATAATGTGCATCGATAGAGAATAATGAAAAAAACTAAGGTTTCCCATGTCTCCCTTTTGAGCTACCTCAATTTCTTCATGCATCCTACCAATGATGTATTCAATAAAATCATAACATACATTGTGATTTGGATCCTAAATATCCACTGCCATGATATATTCCTAACCTAAGGCATTCATGCTTCCATCAAATCCTATTACTTTCCTAATCCCATGAATTGTATATCTAAAATATTTATACAAGAATTCCAATGGAATTAGTTCCCCTAACTTCTTAGGAAACTCCACCTTTTCCTTCTTTGATTTGGGAATGTTCCTTCTCGTGACAGTGCTAATAAAGAAATTCTTGGTACTCTTTAAGGTCTGATTCATTTTTTCTTTCTCAAATTTGTTGGTGAGAGGTCCTCCTAGGTCAAAAACTTCACAAAAGGTTTCCCTATCCAATATTCATAGGACACTCCTATCCTTTCTTTAGAGGGCCTTGGTTTTTGGATTATAAGACTTGATTAACACCTTCACTAAATCAACATCAATAATCACCTCTTGCATTATCAATTTTGCTATATTTTGGATCCATGGGTGAAAAATTGGTGACTTGGCATACCTATTTTGATAGAAATACAAGAATAATTCATTCCCATTGGTTTCAAGTACAATAGCATCCCTATAGAAAGATTATACATCTTTGAAGACATGGGCATTCAAAGTTTGAGCATGACAAAATCCTAGGAGAAAACATACCTACTCTTCTGCATACATTGTTGCTAATTTTGGCTTTCCTTGCTTTGTGGCCTGCAAAGATTCTTCTACATCAACCTAAATTATTAGCTTTCCTTCTTCCTATGCCATGTTAATTGCAAATGAAGATTTTAGAATACTATTGGTCAATATTGGTTTTGAGAAAGCTAAAAATTCCTACAAATTTGTGGCACTCAAACTCTTGTTTTTGAAACTATGCAAAATTTTGTAACTCAAGAATCTATTATGTTAGCTTATTAATGAAAATAATGCAAGATGGTAATTTATGTCTCTTAGTTCCACCATGTGTGAGTAAACTCAAAATTTTCAAAAGTACCTAGAAATGACATGTACAATGATAAATTCATAATGAGGTTTCTAATAGTCACTTTTTACTTAACATTTTTTGCTCATGACCTAGTGACCACAATATTTTACATTTTTCCACCACTTTGCAGTCTATCCTCTATTGTTGGTGATTAACCATGTGAAAAAGCAATCATAGGTTTATATTCATTTTTAACTTCAATCACATAGTCCCCACCCCATGTTAACCTTTATACTTAACATCAAAAACCTCACGATCACCTTTACTTCATGAACTTCTAGCTTTAGACATACTTATCCATTTTAAACATTTTCCATTACTTGTGAGCAATCATTAGAGATAAAATTAAAAATAACTACATCACATAGTCATGGTCAACTTTACTTTTATACACATTTACCACATGACCAATTGATCAAGCGTTCCTAACTGTCATCTCAAGGTTGCAACATGTTTCTCTTACTAGTTAGCTAGCATTACAACTGTGTGATCTACCATATTTCTAACATATTTTCCTAGTAACAAGAAACTTTAAATCTTTTACCTTTTGACCCAGTGAATAGAAACCACCCCTTGAATAGTGGGTCATCAACACATGTCATACTATCATTTTATCTCTATGATTAAAACACCTCCAAATTCCAATAACGATGAAGCAAAAACCACTAGATTACCTTTAATCTAATGGTCATATGAAATTTTAGCTTTCTATCCAAGCTAGTACCTTTGACCAATCAAAAAATAACTTCATGCCACATCAGTTTGAAAATGAACTACCATATGACTAGGCTCAATCCACATGACAACATATCATGCTTTCATAACCTTAACCCATGGTTTCCAACTAACTTAGGATATTCCATGAATCATATAAATTCAACATTTCATGATTCAAACACAAGGGTAACCTTAACCTCATTTGTACCCATGATTGTTAACCATTCATAAGCTCTTAAGGCATCATCATACAATTAGAACTAAAGATTTAATATAATATCTTACTAAGGTTACTATGAGATCAAAGTGATCTCAACTACTTCACATATTAGTGTTAGAGAAAAACTTAACCATGAACTCACTATGACTCAACAATTAAAGGGAAGAACCTATTTCACCAAGTTGCACCATTTATTGTTGTAGTCTAATGGAGAGCCTTGACCCTATGACTAACTATAGTTGCTCATTTGCACACTTAAAAGTTATGAGCCTCCATTAGAAATAAAAGACATAACATAGAACATCATCTTTAAAGGTTTTTTGAAGATTTAGAATTTGAATAGTATGGGAATGAAAATAAAGATTTTCATAAGGTAAAGTATTACATAAAAATGTTAGAAAAAATCCTAGTTACCTGGCACAAATAATAAATTTAAAACTGAGGGTTTCACTAGGAGAGTTAAAAGATATTGTAATTGATCCCAACTACAAAAAGGTCTAGAAAAATTTTAACAATCCAATTTCGATCAAAGGTTTATTTGAAAATGCAGGCTAACATGACATAAAAACAATGTGGGGTTATACAAACCACTTACCATACCACAAAGGCCATGGGAATGCTTTAGTATGGACTTTTTTTTAGGAATCCCTAAAATACCTAGAGGACATGACAATATATTTTTGGTTATGGATCATTTTAGCAGGATGGTACACTTCATCCCATGTAGACAAATAAATGATGCTTCACATATGGTAGGTCTAGTTATTAGAGGTATAGTGAGAACCCATCATTTACCACTCAACATAGTGAGTGATAGGGGTAGTAAATTCATAAGTCATTTTTGGAGGACCCTTTGGAAAATACTAGGAACCATTCTATCCTTTTTTCTTAGCTTATCATCCTTAGATTGATGGGAAAATTGAGGTAATGAACAAATCTTTGAGCAATTTATTAAGGTGTTTGACCAAGCAACATGGTCAATCATGGGATCATATCATAGGGTAGGACAAATTTTCTTATAATGACTACATTAATAGGAGTACTAACAAAAGGCCATTTGAAATTGTATATGAGACTAATTTTAGGGTGATTTTGGAATTAAGGGACCTCATTTTACATGACAAGAGGAGTACACAAGGGAAGTCATTAGTAGAATAAATGAAAGAGTTTCATGAGAAAGTTGGAAAGAAATTTCAACATCAAGGACAAAAGTACAAGGTAAGGGAAAATAAAAAAAGGAGGGACATGCAATTCAGGGTGCATATTTGGTGCTTTCCTACCTTAGAAAAGAGAGACTACCAAATAGACAACCAACCAAGTTATTGATGAAGAAGATAAGACCTTTGAAAATTTGGCACAAATTTTGGAACAATGTCTATGAAGTTGAACTCCCTCATGACATAAGAATTAAACCTATCTTTAATTTTTGTGATCTATTTCCTTACAAAGGTACCCATGTTGGTACTGTTGTGGTGTCCACAACACACACCCCATTCACTAGGAATGGGGACCCCCTACTTTTTTTGACTCCCAGACTCACAATTCGAGAGTCAGGAGATGAATTTTTGTTTAGAGTCAAAAAATCACAAAAAAATAAAAAATTGAAAAAAATCACAAAAAGTCAAAAATTGAAAAAATACAAAAAAATCAAAAATAAAAAAAACACATAAAACCCAAAAAAAAAAAAATTTAAAATTAAAAAAAAATCAAATCAAATCAAATGCGTCACTGACCAGGCACGCTCGTGCACCCCTAAAGGCTACACATACTAACAAAGAGGAGTGCAAGCCGCCAAGAGGATCGTGCATGCCCATAAAGGCCACGTGCATGCTGCCAAGAGGAGCACGCATGCCCATAAAGGCCACACGCATCACCAAAGGGTAGCGCGCACACAAAGGCTGCACGCGCACTGCCAAGAGGTGCACGCGCACGCCCATAAAGGCCATGTACACTGCCAAAGGGCAGTGCACACACGTAAAGGCCGTGTGTGCCGCCAAGAGAAGCACACGCGCACCACCAAGAAGGGTTGCACGCCAAAATTAAGCATGTACAGATGACTAAAGGCACCTCATGCATGTGCGCACCCCCATAAAGGCTGTGCGCACTGCCAAAGGGTAGCATACGCGTGTAAAGGCTGTGCGCACCACCAAGAGAAGTGTGGACACACTGCCAAGAAGGGTTGCGAACCCAAATTAAGTGCGTACAGATGACCAAAGGTGCCTCATGCGCATTCATGCCATCGCACTCCCAAGAGCCTTGTGTGCTTTTCAAGCTATTTTTTCACCTTCAATTTTTTTCTAATAGCAATAAAAGCGGTTTAAAATATATCGTTTAAGTATAAGTTGATGTATATTTTGATATATGCGACGAATCTTTTGAGATAGGTTTTAGACCTCCTGGAGATAAGGTAAAGGTTCTAGGAAATTTTAGGGCTTCAGAAACCCAAACTTAGCCAAATTTTAGGGCTTCAGGAATCCAGACTTAGCCAAATTTTAGGGTTTCAAGATTTTAGACTTAGCCAAATTTTAGGATTCACCTCTAGTTTTGTTTGAATGGCTAGTGTGTCTTTGCTATCCATGGTTAACTCTAAGGACTAATGTTTGCTTCTTTTGTAGGTAAAAATGGCATTCTCAACTTGTCGAGATCATAACTTTTGACTTGGGCCTCAAAATTTAGAACCACTTACACCATTGGAAAGAAGAACTAAAGATCTAATTTCAAATCCATAAAACAATGAGCCTTCAATTGCCCAATTTTAGGGCTCGACAAAGGTTTTGACTTGAAATTTTGAGCAAAAGACCTCCAAAAAGGTTATTTAAAAATGCCTAAAAAATTTGTGAAAAAAATATGAAAAAGTTGCAAACATTTGATCATCTTGGATTATCTAGATCACTTGGTTTCTTGCTGGGAAGGATTGGATAGGTGGAGAGAAGACAAAGGTCAAAGATACAGAGGTTGGACACATAAAACAAATCAGGTTCCTCATCTTATGCAGCTATTGTGGGGCAAGATTCAATGCATGTTCCTTGAGATTTTTCGATTGAGGAAGCAGAGGGAGTGCAAGTTTATAAAATTAATTGGCTATAAAAAGGGTGTAAATAATCAAAAAGGGGCATGGAGCATATACAAAAAGTGATCTAAAACCTCATTTGACCAAAACCCAGAAACCATTTTCAAAATTGAGAACTTTGATTTTTTGGTGAATTGAGCTCCGCAAGTCCACAACTCTACAAGTACGTAGGTCCATAGGTTTGCAGCTCCACAGGTATGCAGCTCTGCAGGTCCACAAATCCATAGGTCCGTAGCTCTGCATTTTCATGTAGCTTCACAATTCAGAGGTGTGCTGACAATTGACTGCCAGTTCCAAAAATAACACTTTCCATGCATTGGAAACACATTTTGATGGCAAGTTTAACACTGACACATGCCCAGTGAAGGGCCAACTTCTATTTTTGGTGTCTCCATGCACTTGTTCTTCAACTGATGGCTTCCTCCTATTTTTTGTCTCATGCTTTCATTGTTTTTGACATGTAAAGGGCTCATGCATCCAATTAATGAATAAAATATGGATGGAGTCCCTCTAAGCACCAGTTAGATTATCAATTTGTATATATTTAGTTTGTTTTTAATGTTTTAAAAGCATTTTATTGCATTAAGATATCTCTCACTCTCAACACAAATTGAGGAGATAATTTCTTATAAATACCCCATTGTAAAATGTAAAAAGGGCCACCACTATTATGCAATAAAATTATGCTTTCGGTGCTAGCATTCAGAGTGTAGCTATTTTTGCCTGGATGTGTCATTGTTTTATGGATTTTATTCATGAGATTGTAATTGAGCCAAAGGTTTATTGCGTTGTTTTTGGTTGTGCGATCTTTTAGTTTTGGTGTTTGCTATAGATATATGAATTCTATTGACTTAACGAGCTTGAGAAGAAATCACCCAATTGTGTCTACATAGCCTTTTGTCTCACATGAGCGAACTTTTCATGGCCTTGCGATTTGATGAAGAGTGAAACATCATTCGATTTGTTACAAATTCTCACCAACGATTGCATTAGTGGATTCTAGGAAGCGTTGCTCCTATTTTCATTAGTTTCCTATTGATTTCTTCGAAGGTTTAATTCGTAGCATGTTTTGTTCTATAGCTTATGTCCGTTTAGGAATTTCAATTTCAAGTTGTTTGACTTCATGTTATTTTATTTCAATTTCATTATTTTCTTTGCTAACCCCCTGTTAGAATAGGACCTCATAGTAGCTACATTGTTAGAATTGCATTCATTGAAAAACATAAAATACAAAAATATTCTTCTTTTGGTGTGATATTTTGAGACAGCGATCAAATTTTACTTGATTCCAAGGTAAAAGAGTTTTTGGAACCAGAAAAGGCCTCCTCGTGAACATTCACATTTATCTTCTACTGAGCAAATTTTGGTATGTCGCAATAAAAACACTAAACCTTGGAGTGGATCCTTTAAAAAAATTTCTTTTCAAGAGAGGAATTACACTATAGATTCTTGTCATTGACCTTGTGCAAAATGAATGCCCAATAGAAGTGGCACTAGAAGGAGGGCACAAAACAAAGAACCCACTCTTGGAAACAAGAAAGATTTGATAAAGTTTTGAAAGTTTTGCACTCTTGCAATAATTGGCACTTCACACAAGTTTAGTAATTTTATTGAGTTTTTCAAAAATTTAGGTGAGCAGTTCCGCAGCTCCACAGATCCATAGCTCCACAGCTCCTCAGGTCCGCAACTCTATAGATTCACAACTTCGTAGGTCTGCAGATCCGCAGGTCCATAGATCCGCAAGTCTGCAGCTCTACAAAATTTTGTGGTGCACTATTTTGAGAAAGTGTGCTTGTCCAGAGGTGTGCTTTTCCAGAATAAACACAAGTTCCTACAACTCAGTCACTTTCATAAGCATCATAGTGATAAAGGGATTCCAAGAACTCCACCCATTCACATTACACATTTTATCGTCATCATTTGCTTTACATTCCACTTCACACATTTCCATCATTATGCACCATGTGTTTCTTCAATGCCCAAAGTTGACCTTTAAACCTAACTGGACCATTACATGACTTTCCAAAAAAATTTGAAAAGTTTTGCCCACGGTTCATCTATGGAGAATCACGAATAGTAGAAGATCATATCAAAATTTTCAAAGAGATTTGTAATTGAAACCAAATTCAACATATGGATGTGGTATGCCACCTTTTTCCTAACACTTTGGGGGAAATTGCATTCAATCGGTACCTCAATCTGCTACCAACATCAATAATGGATTGGAACTCCTTTGAGAGCAAGTTTCTAGAACAATTCAAGATTTATGTTGATCCAACTCTTCTATATCATCAGTTCATCTCTATTAAGAGGGATCCCCATGAGACTATTTCACAGTTTAATCATTGCTTCTATAGGATGTATCAAAGAATGGAGTTTCCATACACTATACCACAAGAGGCTGCCATCTAGATCTACTTTGGAACAATGGATTCATTAACTTCTATTTTTCTAAGAAGGCTCCCACCTACAAACATTGATACCATTGAAATTTTTTTCAAAGAGGCTGTTACATTCACAAGTCAAGTTACTACTACTCCAACACCAAAGATTGCATATTTCGGATATGGGTCTCAAAAGATCACTTTCTTTGAGTAGAAGGCAGCTGCACCCATTGAAGTAGAAAATAATATGGCTAGAGAGCTTAAGGCCATGAAGGAGACAGTGTCTCTTTTATCCAATGAAATTGTCAGAATAAAGTTGAATTCTTCAAGAGACCAAGGCAATCAGCCAAGACAACTTGCTACCCAGAATAATTATTCTCAAAATCAGAGTGGAAATTTTGGCCTTTACAACAAAATCAACAATGAGAATAATGCTATTACAGGAATGAGTCCAAGTAAAAATGGGTATGGGCACAATGATGTTTCAGATCAGCCTCCCCAAATCATGGAGAAACAACCTTTGCAATTTAGTCCAATGATTTTTGAATCACGTGATAAGTCCACAAGAGGAAAATTTGACGAAGATGGTCAAGATGAGTTTGTATTCCCATTCAATGAAGAAATTCTTCCAAGTGTTGATGTCGCAATATGTGTGGATATGCCAAGAGATCTTGAGGCCATGAGAAATTTTGAAGTTCCAAAACCCCATGAAGTTGCAAAAGGTGATGGAAATGTAGAAGATCCTAAGGTTGGTGAAATTGTTGAATCACAAAGTCACCAAGAAGAAGACACCAATTCTTCCTGCGGTGATATTGATTCCCCATTGGATAATGATAAGCTTCCTCCTTCAAAACAAGATTTGTCATTAGAAGAGATAGACAAAGTGTTCAATTTGGTCTCAAGTTTGACTGAGGAAATGTCTATTTGTGGATATTCTACACATATATCAAACCATGCAATAACTGAATCATGTAGAATCCATCCATTTGGGTTCCATTCAGAAGAAAGTTGCCCTGATTTCTTGTTAACTTGGGAGATCACAATGGAGGGAAAGTATGATTTTGAAAAAACTTCTTTGAGATACGAGGCAGAAAACATCTTGGTCGATGATAGTAATGAATCTTGTAATTCAAAAGGGAGGTTGGGAATTGAGTTTCCTAGTCCAAGGGAGGCTAAAGAGGAATCAAAAGTGTTTCCATGTGCATGTGAAGTGGTGTACCATGAGATGAGACCACCAAAAGGAGAAATTACAATGTGTGAGTGTACCCCTAAGGTGGGGGACTTGCTATATTAGGTGATATCTTTCCATTATCCCTCTTAGTTTGATGATTTTCAATTTGACTATGATGCTAAAGGTAAGAGAACTTGTTTGTGGATTAATCATAGCCATAAAGAGTTACCACAACTTCTAATTTTGTGTGATTTGTGCTTCAAATTTGAACCAATATTGTCCAGACTTTATTTTTCTGAGTACAAAGACAAGTCAACATTTTTGAGAACTATATGGGGTGGTTCATTACTATTGCACATAATGAGAAATCTACTAATAACTACCCCACATTGTTTTTATTCGAGTTTTTTCTGTAAATAAGTTTTTGTTTTTTTGTTTTTTTAGTCTTTTTAGTATTTCTAGTTAGGTGTTGCATTTTTTCTTTCAGTCGTGTGTTTTCTTTCAAAGTTATGTCAGTCCTAGGCTATAAGGTGTAGTTGGGATTTTTCTCAAGACTTTACTAACCACTCTTTGGTTTTGATTTTAGGAAGAGGTATTTCTTTGTCAAAACATTTGGATGATTATGTGTTTTATACCAACCAAGCAACAAACATTCCTTGTGGAATTAGGGGACTTTCAGTCTAAAAATCAGAAGCCTAGACCAACAAGCTCACAACACTTTGAAAATTTTAAGATTTGATCATTTTGGGTGCTGTTGAATTCAAGTCGAATATGATGAGAAATGATGCAAACTCTGACTAGTTCAAATAGGAGGGGTCTCCTCGAAAGGTTGCTAAGATCATTGTTTGGCATGAGAGTTTCCTAAAAAGTTTTAAAAGAGGAACGCAAGGGATGTTCATAAGCGATCGAATCCAAGAAACAACACTAATGTTCTAACTACATAGTCTAAGCATAGTCAGGATACAGAATTCAAAAAAAAAAAGGAGAAGAAAAAAAGAAAAGAAAAAGAAGAAAGAAAGAAAGAAAAGACAGTGTTAAACCTGAAGGATTCTAAAGATATGAAATGGCTAAAGATACATTGCAAAACAAAGTGTCTTGTATTCAAAACTACTATTTCATCAAAAGTAACATGTTGAATGATAGGGAGCAATTATGCAAAAGGCTAGAAATTCAAAGAAAGTGACATCCTACCAAGAGCCCTCGAACAAATTCTCTCATCTGGTCAAGTAATTGATTGATAAAGAGCCTTCGTTGAGATTCTGAATGAATAAGCTGAGAGGAGTCGAAGATTGTTTTGAGTTGTCAGAAAACTCTAATTGACTGCAGCCTGACACATCAAAAGGAATGAATACATAATGCGTACACTGAGTTGGAAAGTTTTGAGTTTTGAGATTTTGACTGAGAAGTCATCCAAAAGACACTTGGGATATTTGAAGCTTGGTTGGTGTTTAACACATGTTGAAGGAATGTTTTCTGATGAAGAAATGCCTTGGTCATTTCTTCCTTTTCTCAAGGCTATTTGTTGTGGTGTCCACAACACACGCCCCATTCCTCACTAGGAATGGGGACCCCCTACTTTTTCTGACTCCCAGACTCACAATTCGAGAGTCAGGAGACAAATTTTTTTTTAGAGTCCAAAAATCACAAAAGAATCAAAAATTCAAAAAATCACAAAATATCAAAAATTGAAAAAATCACAAAAAAATCAAAAATTGAAAAAACACAAAAAACACAAAGAAAAAATCAAAAAAAATTTGAAATTAAAAAAAATCAAATGCGCTGCTAACCAAGCGTGCACACACCACCAAGGGCAGCATTCGCATGCCCCTAAAGGCCGTGCACACTTCCAAAGAGGAGCGCGCATGCCAATAAAGGCCACACGCATGGCCAAAGGGCAGTGCGTGCGCATAAAGGCCAGGCGCGCTGCCAAGAGAAGCACATGCACACCGCGAAGAAGGGTTGTGCACCCAAATTAAGCACGTATAGATGACCAAAGGCACCTCATGCGCATATGCCCCATCGCGCTCCCAAGAGCCTTGTGTGCTTTTCAAGCTATTTTTTCACCTTCAATTTTTTTTGAATAGCCATAGAAGGGATTTAAAATGATAAGTTGACGTATATTTAATTTCTTATACTTAAGATATATTTTAATATATGTGATGAATCTTTTGAGATAGGTTTCAGACCTCTCGAAGATAAGGTAAAGATTCTAGGAAATTTTAGGGCTTTAGAAATCCAGACTTAACCAAATTTCAGGGCTTTAGGAATCCAGACTTAGCCAAATTTCAGGGCTTTAAGATTTTAGACTTAGCCAGATTTTAGGATTAACCTCCAATTTTGTTTGAATGGCTAGTGTGTCTTTATTATGCATTATTAACTCTACGGACTAATGTTTTCTTCTTTTGTAGGTAAAAATGGCATTCTCAACTTGTCGAGATCATAACTTTTGACTCAGGCCTCAAAATTCAGAACTGCTTACACCATTGGAAAGAAGAATTGAAGATCTAATTTCAAATCCATAAAACAATGAGCCTTCCATTGCCCAATTTTAGGGACCAACAAAGATTCTTACTCAAAATTTTGAGCAAAAGACCTCCAAAAAGGTCATTTAAAAATGCCTAGAAAATTTGTGAAAAAAAAATGAAAAAGTTGCAAACATATGATTGTCTTGGATAACCTGGATCACTTGGTTTCTCACCGAGAAGGATTGGATAGGTGGAGAGAAGATAAAGGTCAAAGATACAGACGTTGGACACATAAAGAAAATCAGGTTGCTCATCTTATGCAGCTATTGGGGGTAAGATTCAATGCAGGTGCCTTGAAATTTTTCAATTGAAGAAGTAGAGGGAGTGCAAGTTTATAAAAGTAATTGGCTATAAAGAGGGTATAAATCATCAAAAAGGGGCATGAAGCATATACAAAAAGTGATCTAAAACCTCATTTGAGCAAAACCTAGAAACCGTTTTCAAAATTGAGAACTTTGATTTTTTGGTGAATTGAGCTCCGCAGGTCCGCAACTCTGCAAGTACGCAGGTCCATAGGTACGCAGGTCTATAGGTCTATAGATCCATAGGTTCATAGCTTCATAGATCCATAGGTCTGCAGCTCTGCATTTTCATGTAGATCCACAATTTAAAGGTGTGCCAACAATTGATTGCCAGTTCCAAAAATAGCACTTTCCATGCATTGGAAACACATTCTGATGGCAAGTTTAACACTAACACATGCCTAGTGAAGGGCCAACTTCTATTTTTGGTGTCTCCATGCACTTCTACTTTGACTGATGGCTTCCTCCTATTTTCTCTCTCATGCTTTCATTGTTTTTGACATGTAAAGGGCTCATGCATCCAATTAATGAATAAAATATGGATGGAGTCCCTCTAAGGACCAGTTAGATTATTAGTTTGTATATATTTAGTTTGTTTTTAATTTTTTAAAAGAATTTTATTGCATTAAGATATCTCTTACTCTCAACACAAATTGAGGAGACAATTTCTTATAAATACCCCACTCTAAAATGTAAAAAGGGTCGCCATTATTATGCAATAAAATTATGCCTTTGGTGCTAGCATTTGGAGTGTAGTTATTCTTTCCTGGATGTTTCATTATTTAATGGATTTTATTCATGAGATTTTGATTGTGCCAAAGGTTTATTGTGTTGTTTTTGGTTGTGCGATCTTTTAGTTCTGGTGTTTGCTACAGATATATGAATTCCATTGACGTAACGAGCTTGAGAAGAAATCTTCCGATTGTGTCTACATAGCTTTTTGTCTCGCATGAGTGCACTTTTTGTGGCCTTGTGATTTTATGAAGAGTGAAACATCATTCGATTTGTTACAAATTCTCACTAGCGATTGCATCGGTGGATTCTAGGAAGCGTTGCTCCTGTTTTCATTGATTTCCTACCGATTTCTTTGAAGGTTTAACTTGCAGCGTGTTGTGTTCTATAGCTTATGTCCATTTAGAAATTTCACTTTCAATTTTTTTGATTTCATGTTATTTGCTTTCAGTTTTGTTATTTGCTTTGTTAACCCCCTGTTAGAATAGGACCTCATAGTAGCTGCATTGTTAGAATTGCATTCATGTAAAAACATAAAATACAAAAATATTGTTCTTTTGGTGTGATATTTTGAGACAACAAATAGATTTTACTTGATTCGAAGGTAAAAGAGTTTTTGGAACTAGCAAAGGTCTCCTCGTGAACATTCAGATTTATCTTCTACTGAGAGGATTTTGGTACATCACAAACAAAAATTGAACCTTGGAGTGCATCTTTTAAAAGATTTTGATTTCCAGAGAGGAATTACACCATGGATTCTTGTCGTTGACCTCATGCAAAATGAATGCCCAATAGTTACTAAACAACACACTCTTTCTGACTTGATAGGGGTAGATTAGGTTCAAGACTTGCAAACTTCCCAACCTTTGTAACTAGACAACATAGTGGACACCAAGGTGAATAGGAACACTAGGAAGGAAAACTAAAAGACTGATTTGGTGAAAGGGAAGGGCCTACTAGATCTTGAAGTCACTTGGATGTCTAAAGTAGACCTAGTAAAGCATGGGGTCACCATTGAAGACCTCTTAACTCAAGGTACTTGAGTTCTTTGTCCCAGGGGAGTATGGTGTAGGGAACCTTCATAATTTTATGGTTTTGGAGTTTTTGAGGAATTGTTTGTGTGTGTGTGTGTGTGTTTTTGTGTGTGTGTTTTTTATTGTGTTTAATAAGTTATAACAATCCTTTGAATGCAATTAGTCCAAATGTAAGAGCCAAATTGCACACTAGTTCCTAGTTTGGTCAAAAGTTGCTCAATGAGCCAAAAGTTGCTCAATAGGTAAAAAGAGATTAATTATAGATAACTAAGGTATTTTATTTCCTAATACATCCTATGGATTCTTACTAGGGTCTTAGACTGGTTCTAGATGGATCCATTTGACCAAAAGATGTAAAGTGCAAAAATTGCTAAAAAGTTGCAAAGTTGCTCAAAAAGTTGCAAATATGGTTCTAACCTAATCATCCATGGTGGAAAATGGGTGAAACCTTGGGGGATGATAGGTTATAAATTTCACATATTTTTGGTTTGTTTTTTTTTGCAATTTTTTTTGGTTACCTTGTCATCGATTGATGCACTAGGCTGACTACTGGGAGTAAGTGAGCTCAAATATTTTGAAGACGTTGTTGTAGAGAACACTCATGATAAATTTGGGTCAAACCAGTTTAGGAATTAGAAGTCCTAGAATTTTATCTTAAGGGAGAAAGTGGTTTGGAAGGTTTATTTGAGTTATGAAGAAATCTAGATGCTTTTTAGTGAAGACTGCTCTAGAGGCCTAAAAGATAGGCTAGAAACTAGAGCTTAAGGGTGAATAGGGTTGTGAGTGTTTTGCAGCTCTCAAAATTTGGATTATTAGAGTGTTAGGTGATATATTTCATATTAAATTGATTTTTTAATAATAATTCACCATTTTGGCACAAAATAGGATCCCTAGACCTAGAAGCAAATAGGCCTAATTAGCCCTATTTGGGAGAAGTGAGTTCTCTTTGGTTATTATTGTGACTAAAAGTATTGAATAAGGTTAGGAAGGGTATGGAGGGTATCTAAAACATTATTAAACTATAAGCAAGTGGAATAACAAGATACTAAGAAAGGGTTAGGGTTCTAAGGGAATGAAGGGCTAGTAGGACTAGTGCCTTAAAAGGGAGATTAAATCTACACCAAACTGACTACACCTAGGAGGAAAGTTGGGGGAAGTGTTTGGGAGGCTTGGATTGGTGGAAAGATCAAGAAACAAGAATCATTGGATGATTGAAGATTAGAATGTAAATTATATGTGGTTAATTTTTATAACCCTAGACCCTTTGCATCACCCTCAGTTTTCTTTGTAAGTTGATCTCAAGTCTCCTATTTGCAATGTCTCTAATTTGATCTTCTAATATGATATCTCTGTTAAATGCTTCACTACTCTAATTGCCCTCTATCTGATCCTTAATATTTATTTTTCTTCACATGCACATATAAACATTCACACCTTCATTTCCAACATACATATTGATTCTAGGATTAGAATACTTCTTAAATAGGAGTTATGTGAAAGTTTTGGATCTTGGTCAACAATTTACAATTTATCATCTTTTTTCATTTGTATCTAATTTTTTGAATAGTTGAATTGCATAACTCAGGATCATTTCCTTTTGAAATGATGCATGATCATCTCCTTAGATAGCTCTACAAATATTAAATTTCATAGAGATGTTGGAAAAAATGGTTTGCATATATGTATGTACCATTACAAACTCATATGACAAAATTGAAGTTTTGGCACTTGAATTTTTTGATTCTCAATCATGTAGATTCCTTCATACTATCACTTAGCTTCTATATGCCTACTTGTTTGGTAATCATTAACTTGTCAATGGGCTCAATTCCAAGTATATTTCTTAGTATGTGTATGTTCTTGGTATAACCTTTGTACATGCTTGACTTTTACTAGATGACTTTGTCCCAGTGATGATCATGTTGCCTAGTAAATGACTAAGTCTTTGAACACTAATAAAAAACATATGCTTAAATATTAACAACAACTAAATCCATAGATATTTCTATAATCATTGAATCACATCTAGAAGTTTTCCAAAATGGTTAACTCATTATTTTTTCCATTCCAAACACATATATCAAAATTGGTTTACTTATCATACAAATACTGTGACACTCAACCGTTACTGAAACTATTGTTGTCACTCAACTTCTGAATACTCAACACATAATATGCACCTCAACATGAACTATCATTCTTTAACTTAGCATCCACTTAGTTTTTTCTTAATTGGAATATGCTATCACTTAGTTCATACTGATTACTTGGAAACTGGGTATGTTTAGGATCATAATGGGCGAAAAAGTGGCAATATGAAAAAAATCAATTTTCATCTAAATTTGATGAGATGAAAATGGTTTATTAAGGACATTATCATATTTCCATTTATATAATTGCTATCAAAATATGACCTCAGTAAGTAATGATTACTTATTTTCCAATGGTGTTACCTATAAGGAGTTAATTTACATACTAATTGAATAAAGTTATAACTTTTAAATGGTATAACCATTTCAAAATACAAAAGATGGGTCAAGTTCTCAATTTTTCCTATTATGAGGAAAGTAAAACAAATATTTAATTTTATATAATTCTGAAAGTGTTAAGGTGGAAAGACATGAGAGTTTTTTATTCCAAAATATGTTGGGTCAAAAAATTAAAAATTAAAAATTTACTTGGAATAAAACTACAAAAAATATACATCACATCCTAGTATGAGCCTACTTATTATATGTTGAATCTTAAAAAGTAATATTATCATTTGAATTTTATTAAGGTTGTTGGACATACACCTACTGTGAAAAGTTTTCTTGAAATTTTCATACATTTACATTGAAATTCCAAATTCTAACCAATTAAATTATTTTTTATTAGAAAAGAGCTATTATTTTAGAGAATACATTCAATTTCCTACATATTCCATTTTTACAAATTTTCTATATAAATTTCATAACTAGTTCAAGACTTCACATGATTTTGACTAACACAAATGTCATGACTTTTCACTGCCATTTAAGATCACAATTTGGCTCACCCTGATCTTGCACATATGATGTAGGAGCATCCTATGTTGACATGTTAGCCTACTAATCTATATTCATTCTACTAGTTGTTGCCAAGTCATATTCATTTCTAAGGTGTAGTCATTATTGAGTGCTAGTAATTATTCAATATGGACTGAGTTACAGTTTTTCCTAAGTCATGTTAACATGATGGTGGTTGTTTTATCCCATTCATTTGTTAGTATTGGTGAGGCTATCTAGTTATGGCCAAGCTATCCAGTGTTGGTTGAGTTATCAAGTGTTGGTCAAGTGTTCCTTCATGTTGAGTAAGCCTATTATTTGATGATGTCAATTCCTTCTTTGATTAACTTTTTCTTTGATAGCTTCTTAGTTTGAGTCTAATTATGTAATTAATTTGGATCATATATTTAATGTTTGGATTTTGTCTTGGATGTGTGGAGATCATTTTAAGGTTGGCCTTTTAGTTATGTAATGATCTAATATCTTTTTAAATCCTTTTTGGCATGTATAAATAGGGTTCCTAGACTAAGGTGAGAGAAAAAAGGGGGGACTTAGAGAGTAAATAAAATGTTTTTAGAATTGTGAATTTGAAGCTAGATTGTAGATATTGAAGTTATATTTTGCATTTGGTAATAACCCAAAAGGCCTAGCAGTTGGGAATGTATGCTGATAGTTTGAACAACCAATAAAAGTGTTCATTGTCTCTCTCCTTGGTGTTGTTCTCGATGTGTTTTCTTCTATTATGTATACTCAACAAGGTTGTTAGATAGTTGGGTGTGAATTTAGTCCTAGCTATTCATACCATCCCTTCAATAGTTTCTATTAGAGCCTGAGGTTCATCCTTGTGGAGATTAGATCATGTCAAATCCTAATTTGAACTATTTGTATGGTGGAAGATCTACATATTTGACCTATAACTTGCAGAGGTTTACGAACTTCCAAGAACTTGATTGTAAAGATGGTTTGAGATAGAGGAAATATTGACAATACCATATTAGATACATCAAGACAAATTACAACTAGATTAGATGTTGTAGAGACAACCTAGAGGAGAGGTGCACATTTTGATGATGTTAGTGATATTGAAGCTATAACACAAAACCTTTATCTAAAACCTAAGGAAGACCAAGATGAGGAAATATTATTGAGAGCATTATCTAGGGCACATTTAAAGCCTACTATAGAATTTGTTCCTTATGATGGAAAATTGGAAGCCACTGCTGTGTTTGATTGGATCTCTGATATGAATAAGTTCTTTGAATTTGAGAACACTCCTAATAATAGGAAGGTAAAAATTCTTGTCACTAGGTTGAAAGGTCATGCCTTACTATGCTAGAAGAATTTGTAAATTGATACACAAAGGAGAGAAAAGGAGAAGAACAAGACTTGGTATAAAATGGAACATGGTAAAGAAGAAATCCCTTCCTGTTGATTGCCAAGTTATTTTGTTGAGAAAGATTACAGTGAGGAATTATATAGACTGGACATCAGATCTTGACATGTGGATAATGATGTTGAGAAAATTACAAGGTATTTGAATGGATTGAGATCTAGTATCCAAGATGAAATAAGTGTTGTGAAATTGGAAAATGTGGAAGAAGCATATCAATATGCCTTGAAAGCTAAGGAGATATTGACAAAGAATAATGAATAGAGACAAATAGGATGACGTGGAAGATTCCATAGAGACAGAGGTAGATCTTATGGAGAAGGTGGTAGATTTTATTCAAGATAAGGGAAAATATGAATTAAAAAATGATGATAAAGGCCAGATTGAATAAAAAGATTGTAATTCTCACTAGGGAGGTACTAGTTTTTAATGAAGAAGAGGTAACTCTTATTCTAGAGGTGGTTTTCATGGTAATTGTATCAAATGTGGTAAAGAAGGGCATAGATCCTTTGAGTGTAGATCCTATGAAAATGAACAAGGTAACTTAAATGTTATGATTAAAGGAGACACTAAGGGTTTTCCAAATGGACCTATGGCTAGAGAAAATATGATGATGAGAAGAATCTATCCTAAGGAGAAGTCTTTTTAAGACCAAATGTAACATGGTTGAAATTTTTTGCAAGGCGATCATTATGTTTCCTAACTTTTTGTCCTATTTATTTTACTCTAAGTTGTTGTCAAGTCAATGTCTAGTTTGATTCTATGTGTAAAATTTCTCTAGGGTGATCTTTCTTCTCATCATCTCTTTTCAAGCTAACTTATGTATGAAATCATATGATCATTTATTTAGTTGAATGCTATATCATTTAGGTTTTGGTGGGAAGTCATATGCATCTCCTAATGAGAACAAGCTCTAGAAGTTTTATTTATTCATATTTGAAGATTTAGAAGGATTTAAAAGCTAAAGATCTATAGTAACCACATCTTGATGGAAGATATCACAAGTGATTGTGCTTAGAAAGTAGGGAAATCAATTTGTATCAGCAACCTACATGGATGAGCAAAAAAGTCAATGAATAGAAATAATGCATGCCATTGGTTGGTTGAAAAGTCAATTATTCTTAGAAGTGGAATCCTAGCCATTAGATGAAGAAAACATTAATAGTATTCCCAACATGACAAGTGGTTAGTCATAACCTAAGGTTAAGATTGCGAAAGAGAAAAATCAAGAATTCACAGTGTCACAAGGTTATGAAATGAGTTAAGGGTTTAAGTTGCAAAAATATGATAAAAATAAATAGTTAAATCAAATAGTTTTGACTAGTTTGCATGTAGTTAAAGATAACTTTAGAATAATGTTGTGAAGATGCAAAAACATATAACAATTAAGTCATGGAAATGATCACATGGTCACAATTTAGTGATAACCAATAGAAATCTAAGTTGTGAAACTATTATAAGGAGAACAACATCATACATGGAGAAAATGGACCCACATTGCAAAACAAAAAAAAGATTTAATATTTTCCATTCTTGGCTAGTAGATCTAAAAGATCAATTTTCACCACACATTCACAAGTGATTAAAGATAACCCACAATTAATGATGCAAAGTAGCAAAAAGTCATGGATTGCATGATCACAAGGTTTAAAGATAAATTATGAGTTAAAGTAGTGATGATGCAAAAGGAGTAAAGATCACATGGTCACAAAGGGTTAATCATAACCTAGGGGTTAAGCTATGAAGGAGTGATAATAAGCATTTGCATATTTGTAAGGGGTTAAATGAAACTATGCATTAACTCAGGAAAGCACCAAAAACTAGTTATTGTAACATCTCATCAAGTAAAGACATCATATGAATGATAGTTGCAAGGAAGAAACAAGGGAAAAATAAGGAAGATTTCTAGGTATAATCTCAATCATTGATCTAAGATCATGGTCAAAATTCAAAATTTTTATGATTATTGAAATAAAAATTACATAGACTTGGCACTAAACATAAGAATATGAAGATAGATAGGAACTTTGTACTTTAGAAGTTCCATCAAGACTATATTATTGATGGGAGGATGTTGTGTCGATACTATGCTACAGATTAGATATTTTTATTATTTATTCTTATTCTTCACTTTATTATGTGACTGTTGCTCTATCAAAATTGAGGGATGATAGAAAACTATGTGTAATTTCTTTTGATAATACAAAGGTAGGAAAGCTTGATGTGAATTGGCTCTATAATTCCATTTATCTAATTTTCTTTTCATGTTTTGTTACCCATAGATCAGTTCTACATTGAGAGTTGAAGGTTAATCATATGTGATTCTATGATAACCACATAGATTCCATTTCACTATCATATTTACAATATAGGTAATTTCCTATTCTTTTTCAAATGTGATTTTGCTCCATCTTGCTTGTTTCATGGCATGTTAAATAGTTTCATTGGAAATTGAAGGATAAATGTGGATGAATCTATAAGTAACCTATTGGATTCCATTTCATTCAAGACTGATAATTATAGAAATTTAATTTGCCCTTAATGTGCATCTCTCCTTCCTTTCCTCTTTTGCATTTACATAATTAATCTATATTTAGAATAGGAGTGAAACTCATAAATTCTCAAGATAACCTACTATAGCCATTCCATTGGGTGTGATAGCTTGTCCACATCCATTTTTCCCGAGTTGTTTGTGTCTAGAAGTAATTTTCTTAGCCTTTACTACTTTTAGGTTAAGAGATTATTCTATCAAAACTTTTGATCTAGGAAAGAGATATTCATTGCACATCATTGCAAGTCTTAAGGGAGTTGCACATTATAATTTAGAGGACAGTGATAGAACATATACACTAACCCATTTGTTGGTGACATCCTTTTGTTTCTCCAAAACCTTTGGTATTAAAAGAGTCAGATTATAAAATCAAATAGGACAAAAAAATGTTAACACCCACACATTGATAGTGGAAGCTGAACAAATTTGGTAATAGAGGAGCTAGATATAAAGTTACAATTGATGAGGTGAAAGCATCCTAAATTGTATCATGTTTCTAATGGACTAGAAAATGGGTTGGAACATATCATACTCTGAGCAATCACAAAAATCAATCAAAATACAATAAACCCTTCTAAAATACCATGAAAACCAATCATAGCATAAAGGACATCAAACAAATGAAAAATCCTTCTTCAATTATGGTTCTCACATCCTTCCTTCTTCTCCATTTGATGTAGCTCAAAATGACTATAGAGCCTATATAATTGAAAGCAAAATCCTATGATGAGATGATGCTATTGAAAGTACTTGAAGTGTGGTTCAAGCCTAATGGTTCTAAAGAATGGTCTTAAGGATTCTAAGCATAAAAAATGCGAGCAATGTGGCTAAATTTAAAGACAACGTGCAAGAGATGAGATGTGAATTAGAGGATGGACACTTGTCACTTTGAATGTGAAACTTGGCATGATATTCCTTAGAATATCTTTGACGCATATGACACAAGATGAAAAATGTAGGATTCTATGACTCATGAAAGTCAACAATGCTAAATGTGGATGGGAATTTATGAATTTCACATGACACACCAATTCCACTTGTAGATAAGAGTCTATCATGTTGGACACTTATTATAGACATGCATAAGGAATACAATATATCAAATATGACATATTTTAGCCAAGTGTAAATGAAGAATATATTACATAAGATGTCCATATGTAGAGATTATGTGGAATATTTGAATAAAAAATTCTTAGTTCCACACAAATTGAAATTAGTAAAATAGAAATTAGAAGTAGAAAATAGGACTTAGAAAATTGAGAATTCCCATAGTTTGTGGCGATGAAACAATTAATTAACAAATATAAATTAATTGAGAATGTTGGTTAGAAAGAATAATTAGTAATGAAAAATGAACATAATTGAAATGACACAAGATTATATTATGGGTTATTTAATATCATAGGATAAATTAGTAAGTCATTGGAAAATTTGATTACATAAATGCAAGATAAAATGTGATGATTATGTAGGTTGACTAGGATTATGGTGGATAGATCAAAGCCATGATCAAATTGATTGAGTGATCAAGAATGATAATATGCCAAGGAAACATGACATGGATTAAGGACACATGAAATTTAATGCACTTTGTAAATGCCAAAGGATCAAAGATGATTGATAGGATTGATCATAATAACATCAATGAACATCATCAATGTTACTAAATTGATTTTATAATGTCACAATCTGACACTGATTGACTTGACAATATCTATGATTGGATGATGTGAATGAAAATTAGACCTAGCACTAAGGGACATGACAATGTTAAGGTTGGATTTGATAGGTTTCCAAGGCACTGAGACACATGAAAATGCCTAGGGGCGGAAAAATGATTGGTTTGAGATATTTGACATGTTTTGGGTTGACTTGGGCTGATTTGGGGTTATTCTAGGTTGATTTGGGGTGATTTTGGGTTGATTTGGGATGATTCCTAGTTGATTAGGTGTGATTTTGATGATTTTGGAATAGTTTGGAGTCAATTTTGTTTTTTTTTTTAGTAAAATGAGAACCAATTTTGAGATGATCTATGATTGATGTGAAAGAGGATACAAATTTTGAAGAGTACCATCAAAATATGCTCAAATTATAATCAATTTGGCCAAAAGATCAAAATTAGTATAATGAGAAAATGGGATGTATTAGTATGAAAATATGATTTACTAGTAGACATGAACCAATTTTGAATGTATACATTTTTCACCACTTTGATACAATGTGATTATAGTGTTGTGTCAAAGAATAACTAATGAGATAGCCATAACAACATGCCCTAGTAGAGGTGATATATGTGGGTGCCTCCTCACAAAATTGACACAATAATGCAAATGATAGGTCAATTTGTTTTAAATTAAGAGAAAAATCCATAGCAATTTATGGATGAAAAATAAGAGCTCAAAAGTAGAAGTTATGGAGTTCAGAGTGCAAAACAAGGGTTAATCAGGGCCTCGAGAGAAGTTCTAGACATCCAACTACACCAAGTGTGCCAAAAAAACTCCCAAGTGCACATTGGGTGCAGTTGGTCATGCCAACTATGTCATATGTTGACCAAGTGTGCCTTGTGTGCATTTGGGAAGCCCAACTGTGCCCTAGGATGCTCTAAGGGACAAAATTAGTTTGACTAGACCTTGAATGGCCCAAAACTATGTGTACATCTCCAAAACCATAAAGAGAGGTCAAAATATGGGTAAAATCAATAAAAATTGGTCAAATTATTCTAATATTGGTCAAGCATAGGTCAAACATGGTAGATAGTTAAAATGTAGTTAGGTGGAGGGTAAAAAATAATGCAAATAAACTCAAATGACCCAAAATTTGGTGTGCATGTTCAAAACCCTAGAAAGATGTCAAAAGATAGGTTAACCTAGCCAAACATGATTAAATTTTGTCAAAGTTAGTCAAACCTAGGTCAAACTTTGTCTAGACTTGGTAGAGATGCACGCGAGGCTGATAGGTAGTGTATGATTATACAAGAATGTAGGATGAAGATCCTTTTGGTGTATAAAAGTACATGAATATGATGGTGTTTAATGAGATGAATGTTAGAAGACAAAGAATATGAGATGAAGATGTTGAAATCTTTTGGAAAAGATCATTATTGAAGAAGAGAGATTGTTTGCAAAGAGGGAGATTGTTGATAAAGAAAGTTTTCAATCATTGTTTTGTCATTGATGTCAAGCCTATTATTTGTGGGAATGACAATTTCTTATTAGATCCAAGTACTATCACTTATTTGATTGATGAAGAGGATTTAAACAATGAGATGTAAAAAAAGCAACTAAGGGAAAGGTTGAGTTAAGGTTTTATAATGAAGTACAAGGATTAGTTAAGATGATGGTAAAATGATGTATTGATAGTATACTTGAAGATACAAATGTTGGCTACACTTAGAAACTCTAGGAGAATAAGTTGTAACAAAGTTGTGTACAAAGTTTGACTAAGTTTATTAGTGAGTGTCGAGCAAGCTAGTTCATGCCAAGTAGATTATAAGAAGTGCCAAGAAAAAATGCAAAATCTATTGTGTGCCAAGTGAAATAGAAGGAGCTACGAAAGCTCAGGTGCCAAGCACATAATAGGTGTTGAGCATTAGTAAAATTGAGTTGATGCTGAGTGAATCAATAGTAGTTGTTGAGTGTCAGTAAAATATAGTAGGTGTTGAGTAACATAGTATGTGTTGAGCATCAAGATTTCAATAGTGTTGAGCTGCTACATTATTTCAAAAGTCAAAGATTAACCAAATCTGAGCTGACAAAGTTTGTTACCTTGAATTTCATGAACCAGATGGAGGATAAGGATGATGAGTTGGTGGCAAGAATTTTAGGTAAACCATTTTTGGTAAAATTTGGGAGGATTCTTCATGATGTTTCTAGAAGAAACAATATAAGGGGTAGATTCATTGAATCATGCCTAATCCATTTGACCTAAAAGAAAGAGTGGGAAGATTCAAGCAGGAAAAGTATTACAAACATCTATTTAAGGAGTCACAGGTCAAGAAGGAAGAGTTGGTCAGTCACCAAGTTGTGAAGTGGATGAAGTATGTCAAGGTGAAGGCATCAAGAGATAGGAAGAAAAAAGTATAGAGAATCTACTTCAATAGGTGACCATAGAGGATATTGCACTAGTATATCAAGCATGGAGTCTTAAGGAGAAAAATTTTGAGAGGAGGCAAAGCAAAATTTGAGAGTTGAACTAAGATTTGAAATCTACAAGTTAAGTTGTGAGTTGTATTAGATTGAAAGCCCTTGTTATTACTCTCTACCAATTGTATTAGTTAGGGTAAAATCCTATGGACTTAGGTTGGTTTAACATCCATTTGTAAATCCTTTAATAGGGTGACATTCCAAGTGAATGTTCTAAAGTCCTCTAATCATGCCCACTTCTAATAGGGTGGTTAAATCCTTTAACTACGTCACATTTAACAGTGTGTTGTAGCCTTTAATAGGGTAGGTCTTTCATAGGGCATCACTTTAGAAGAGTGAGAATTGAGTAGCATGTTACTGGTAGTTTTTCCAAAATTGGGTTTCCAGGTGAATAACTATGTTATTTGTTGATTCTTCATGTGTTATTCTTGCATGTTGATTTTATAGTAACTTGCTAAGTAGGAAAGTTTAAGCTTCTATGGACGAATAGTTTAATGGGCTTCCTTTACTTGGTGAAAAAGTTTTATTAGGACATGTTTACCTTGCATAACTGATTCACCCACCCTCTTAGTTATTCTAAAGCATTTCTAACAATTGGTATCAGAGCCATCCGTTGATTTGGTTTAAAAGTACTAGAAGCAGGAAGATCAAGATGTCTAAGAGAGAAGTTCCCAAGCTCAATAGAGATAACTTCACTGCATGAGAAAATTTAATGAAGGTACACCTTGGATCAATAAGTGACCATGCACAAACCTCAATAGAGGTAGAAAAAGTTGAACTAGCTGTACCTAATGCAAAAGATCTGAAGAAAAAGGAGCACAATTAGACAATGTTGGAGATTAGCTCTGCCCTCAACTATGTTGAATCTAATGACATCAAGGGATGTGATTCTACATTAAAGATGCGGAAAGCCTTGACTAATATTTATGGATGAGATGAAAATTTTCAAAGACCAAAAAGAGAAACCCTTAGAGGAAAGTTTGATGATATGAAAATGGAGGAAGGTGAGAATGTTGCTCAATATGCCTCTAGAATGAAAGAAGTAGTAAGTGCAATAAGAAGTTTGGATGGTCATTTAGATTATGACACTATTAATAGAAAATCCATAACAACCTTACTCCCCATATATGCTATTATTGTTTCAGCCATACAAGAATTAAGATGTGTACTAGGAAACCAGTTAACACTTGAAGGTATAGTGGGAAGAGATACTACAACTGAGTTGTCCAACTTTGATAACTATAGACATAAGAATATTGAATTTTCTTTCAAGGCCAAGTTATCAGTGAAAGATACTAAGGAGGTGAAACCAAAGAAGAAGAAGAAAAATGTAAAGTATGCATCTAGTGACAGTAGCACAAATGAAGAAGATGTGGAACAATTGGAAGCACTACTAGCCAAAAGATTTTACAGAGGAAAAGGTAAATTTAAAGGTAAACTACCTATCATATGTTTTAATTGTAATGAAGTAGGACATATTATTGAAAGATGCACATAGAAAAATAACAACAAAGAAAGCAAAAAGAACAAGCAAAAATGAGAAGATGATAGAAGAGATTACAAAGACAAAGGAAAAAAATGCTACATTATTGAAGAAGAAGATTGTGATGAAAATGATGATGAGGTAGTCTATGTAGCCATGAAGGATGAGTCATATGAAGATGAGGCAACATCACTAGTAACCTATGTGAACAAGAATGACAGGTGGATCATAGATAGTGGATGCTAACATCACATGACAAGACACAAAAGTAAGTTTGCTACCTTTACTCAGTATGATAGAAATAGTGTTAGATTTGCAAATGATGCTCCATGTCTAATCAAAGGAAAATGTTCTATTAAACTTACAGAGAAAATTTCATGTGATAATGCATACTATGTTGAAGGATTGAATTACAATCTACTCTATGTGTCATAGTTAGGCAATGTAGGATGCAAAGTACAATTTGGAAACAAAACTACCAAAATCTATGATATTGATGGAAATATGATAGGAAAGGGTGAATGAAATAGGAGTAATTTTTTTAATCTAGATATGGAAGATGCATCCTATTTTGTTGTTAGATTTGATGATGTGTAGCTATGGCATAAATGGTTATGATATGTCAACTTTGATAATCTGCCTAACATCAGCAAAATGAAGAAAGTCAGAGGTTTGCCTAAACTAAAGATGCCTAAAAATATAATGTGTAAACAATGTCAGCTAGGAAAGATGACTAAGTCAAGTTTCAAAAGAAAAACCTACACTTCCAAAGAAGTATTAGAGTTAGTCCATATAGATTTAAGTGACCCAATAGAAGTGAAAAGCTATAAAGGAGACAGATACATAATGATGTTTGTGGATGACTACTCCAAGATGATGACTGCCATGTTTTGAAAGTAAAAATATGATGCATTTCAAATGTTTAAGTGGTATTTGGCTAGGGTTGAGAAGGAAATAGGAAAGAGTCTGAAGTGCCTAAGATTAGACTAAGGAGGATAGTTCACATCAAGAGAATTTGAGACATTTTGCAATGACGAAGGAATCAAGAGAGAAACACCAGCACCAAGAACTCCACCACAAAATGGCATTGCAAAAAAAAGGAGTAGATTAGTGATAGAATATGCCAAAACATTAATGATGGAGAAAAATGTTGCTCTAAAGTATTGAAGCAAAGCTATAAGTATAATTGTCTACACCCTGAATCAAGTACAAGTCAAGAAAGGTACAAATGCAAAACCTTTTGAACTATGGTATGATCACTCACTTAATATAAAACATTTCAAAGTATTTGGTTGTAGATGCTATATTATTAAAGATACTAGAAATGGAAATCTTGGCACAAAGAGTGATGAAAGCATATTTCTTGGATACTCCACTAGAAGTAAAGCATATAAGTGTTTAAATACTAACAATAACAAGATTGGAGAGTGCAAATATAAATTTTGATGAGCATACAAAAATGCAAAGTAATAAAACCAAGAAACCAAAAGAGTATAGATCCTTTGTATACTTCTATGAAGGAATTCCTAATGAAGAAGAAGTTGTCAATCAAGTTAGGAATCAACAACAAGTTTCAATATCATTTGAGTCACAACTAGTGAATGTAAAACTGCATTTAGAAGCTAAGTTGCAGAATGAAGATAATGCACATTCTAATTCTAAAACTAGTACACATGAAATAGATGATGAAATACTAGAAAGAGATATGCATAGTAACTTTGAAGATGAAAAACCAAATTTTGAAATGAGCAAAGAACCAAGCTTATCCAAGTATGTGAGAAGACATCACCCTACAGAAAAAATCATTGGTGACAAGGAAGCTAGACCAATGATAAGGAGTAGCCTAAATAATGAATCATGTATGCTAAGAAAGATTAAACCCAAAATAGTGAAAGATGCACTGTAAGATGATAACTAGCATAAAGCTATGGAAGAAGAGATATATCAGATAGAGAAGAATAAAACCCAGACCTTAGTTCCTAGACCAATTGATAAGAATTTGATTGGTACAAAATGGGTATTTAGGAACAAGCTAGATGAGAATGGTGAGATCACAAGAAATAAGGCTAGACTAGTCTGCAAAGGTTATGCACAACAAGAATATGGAGAAACATTTTACCCTATTGCAAGGATGGAAGAAGTAAGAACTCTACTTGCATATGCTGCTTACAAAGATTCAAAGTCTACCAAATGGATGAAAAATCTACTTTTCTAAATGGTATACTAGAAGAGGAAGTCTACATAGAACAACTAGAGGGATTTTTTGATGACAAAAAAAAAGATATGGTTTGCAAATTGCATAAAGCACTCTATGGTATGAATAAAGTGCCTAGAGAATGGTATGAGAGACTACACAAATATATTGTGAAGATAGGATTTGAGAGGACAGATGACAATAGAAACCTATATATCAAGGAAGAAAAAGGTAAAGACGTTTTGATATCTAAAATTTTTGTTGATGATATAATATTTGAAGGAAAAGGTGCCCTATGCAAAGATTTTGTTGATCAAATAAAATATGAGTTTGAAATGTCAATGTTTGGAGAAATCAAATTCTTTGTTGGATTGCAAGTACATCAACAAAAACATGGCATATTTGTGACCTAGTCAAAATATATCAAGGAGATACTAAAGAAATTTGGCTTAGAAGATTCAAAACCAAAAAGTAAACCAACATTAATAGGACATATGTTATCCAAGAATGATGAGTCAATTTAAGTAAATTAGACAATGTATAGATCAATGATTGGAAAGTTATAGTATGTTGTGAATAGTAGACCAGACATTGCATTAGCTATTGGAATAGTGGAAACATTTTTTGCAAATCCAAGAGAAAATCATCTTATGGCAGTAAAAAGAATATTGAGGTACTTAAAAGGAACTAATGACTTTGTATCATACTACAAGAGGAGTGAAAAGTTTGAGTTGAAAGCCTACATTGATGCAGACTAGGAAGGTAATATTGATGACAGAAAAAACACCAGTGGAGGAGCACTTTTCTTAGGTAAAAAACTTGTCATTTGGAGTAGGAAAAAGAAAAGTTGTATCTCACAGTCCATAGTAGAAGCTGAGTATGTTGTTGTTGCTATCAACTACACCAATATTGTATGGATCAAGCACATGTTGCAAGGTATGAAGGAAGAGGTAACTAAACCTATGATACTTTATTGTGATAACACAAGTGCCATCAACATATCAAAGAATCCTATGATGCATGTCAAAATAAAGAACATTATAGTTAAGTATCACTATGTAAGAGAATTGGTGGAAGACAAGCAAGTGAGGATAGAATATGTCAGTTTAAAGCAACAAATTTTTGACATCTTCACAAAAAATATTACCTAAAGATGCATTTGAGTATCTTAGAGGTAAGCTAGGGGTGATACCCCTATCCAAGGCTGAGCAATAGTAAGATTGCCTTGCATCAAATGAGTTGATTGTTGAAATGTTATCAATTGATGCAGAGGATAGTTACTTTCTTTTTTTTTCTTAAAGTAATCAAAGTAATAAAAATCCAAACAAGTCACAAGCAAGGTGATGGAGGGAGTAATTGGAGTTCCTAAAAATTCTATACTTGCACAATGAGATGCTGAAGTAGTATGTCTTTGGCATTGTTGTCACAGAGGGAGAAATAGAAAAAACTAATCAAATCTATAGAATCAAATGGAAAAAGGGAGAAGTACCTAAAAATGATCAAAAGAAAGAGATGATACTAGAATAGTAGAAACTGATCATTGCATGCAAAGGGAGAAATAATGTGCAGAAGGAGAAATAGTAGTTAAGAGGAAGAGTAGAATTGATCAAAGTGGTAAAGTATAGAAAAAGGGAGTCATACAAAATGTAGTTATACATGTAGAGGGAGAAATGTGTAAAAGGAAAATAGTAGAAAACAAGAAAAGAAATAGTAGCTCAGAGGGAGAAAATAGTCAAGAATCAATCAGAGAGGAAGTAGGACAAAAAAGAGAAGAAAATGTATTAGCAAAGAGGGAGATGTGAATGCTAATGAAAATAACAATGGTAATAGTTTTCTTTTTGGCATTTGACATACTGTTTCAACCTAGTTAGCATTTTGATAACTCGGTTGATCAGTTTGGTTTGGCATCAATGCCAAAAAGGGAGATTGTTAGAATCTAATTGAAAATATCATTATCAAAGAAGAGAGATTGTTTGTAAAGAGGGAGATTATTGATACAGAATGTTTTCAATCATTTTTTTGTCACTGATGTCAAACCTACTATTTCCTAGAGTGACAATTTCTTATAAGATCTAAGTACTATCACTTAGTTGATTGACGAAGATGATTTAATCAATAAGATGTAACAAAAGCACCTAATAGAAAGGTTGAGTTATGGTTTTGTGATGAAGTACAAGGACGAGTTAAGAAAATGGTAAAATGATGTATTGATAGTATACTTGAGGATACAGATGTTGAATACACTTAGAAAGTTTGGAAGAATAAATTGTAAAAAAGTTGTTTGCAAAGTTTGACTAATTTCATTAGTGAGTGCCGAGCAAGCTAGTTCATGCTGAGTAGATTATATGTAAGTCCTAAACAAATGCAAAATCTAGTGTGTGTGCCAAGTGAAATAGAAGGAGTCAAGCAAGCTCAGGTGCCAAGAACATAATAGGTGTCGATCATCAGTAAAATTTAGTTAATGTCGAGTGAATCCATAGTAGGTGTTGAGTGTCTATAAAACACAGTAGGTGCCATGTAACACAGTATGTGGAAATCATTAGGATTTGAATAGTACTGAGCTACTACATTATTTGAAAAGTCAAAGATTTGCCAAATCTGAGCCAACAAAGTTTGTTACCTTGAATTTTGTCAACCAGATGGAGGATAAGGATGATGAGCTAGTGGCACAAAATTTTAGGTAAACCAGTTTTGGGTGAATTTAGGAGAATTCTTCATTATGTTTTTAGAAGAAACAAGATAAGGGGTAGATTCATTGAATCCTACCTAATCCATTCGACCCAAAAGAAAGAGCAGGAAGATTCAGGCGGGAAAAGTATTCTATACTTCTCTTTAAGGAGTCATAGGTTAGGAAGCAAGAGTTGTTGAGTTGCCAAGTTGTGAAGTGGATGAAGGATGTCAAAGTAAAGGCATCAAGAGAGAGGAAGAATAGAGTATAGAGACCCTACTTTGATAGGTGACCACAAAGGAGATTGCACTAGTATATTGGGCATGGAGACTCAATGAGACAAAGCATGAGAGGAGGACAAGTTGTGAGAGTTGTAGACACTAAAAGCAAGGCAAAATTTGAGAGCTGAATTGAGATCTAAAATCTACAAGTTAAGTTGTGAGTTGTATCAGATTGAAAGCCCTTGTTGTTATGCTCTAACAATTGTATTAGTTAGGATAAAATCCTATGGACTTATGTCGGTTTAATAACCATTTGTAAATCCTTTAATAGGGTGACATTCCAAGTGAATGTTCTAAAGTCCTCTAACCAGGCCTACTTCTAATAGAGTGGTTAAATCCTTTGACCATGGTACATCTAACAATGTGTTGTAGCCTTTAATAGGGTAGGTCTTTCATGGGGCATCACTTCAAATGAGTGAGAATTGAGTAGCATGTTACTAGTGGTTCTTCCCAAATTGGGTTTCCACATAAATCATTGTGTTATGTGTTGATTGTTCATGTGTTATTCTTGCATTTTCATTTTATAGTAACTTCCTTAGTAGGAAAGTTTAAGCTTGGATGGATGAATAGTTTAATGGGCTCACATTACTTGGTGAAAAAGTTTTATTAGGACATTTGGACCTTGAATAACTGATTCACTCTCCCATCTTATTTATTCTAAAGCATATCTAACAAAGCACTAGTTAGTATGAGGTAAGGACTTTTTCATTCATAAAGTGCACTATATGTCAAAGGAGCTTTATTTTGATACGAAAAATGGGATGCAATGCATCATTACATAGAGGATCAGAGTGCAAGTGCAAACCTTTTGCATAAACAAGCATGATGCAGATAGAAAAATGACCTTGTCCTTCCTAAGGCATATATACATGTCCCAAACTCTCAAAGTCAAATTTAATATATAAAAAACAAAAGACAACCGTGAAGGATCCTGACTACTCTCATAGATTAGTTTATATCATTGAATGGGATAAGAACATGATCAAAGAAAATAAATTTAAAAAATAAATCAGTAATTAAAAAATGTTAGCCAACAACTATTCTCATCCATTATTACTTGGGTTTTTATTATTTTTGGTTTGTGTCTAATTTGTGATGTGATAGGTTTGATAGTTGGTTTAGTTGATAGGATTATAGTGACAACTTGGATTGATTGTTGGTTCGTGATGCTCAAATAGTAAGTTAAGGTGTGACTGTCATTTAACTAGATTGCCTCTAGTTTCAATATGCAAAAATACAAGTATTTAAGGAAAAGTGGTGATTATCCACAATAACTATTTACAAGGTTTATTCCAAATTTTTGGTGGGTTTTATAATTTTTAGGGTTTTTGAGAATATTTGATGTTTTTGTGTTACTCATTTCCTCATGACATTATATGTTTTGAAGGGTTTATTTTGGGACATTTTATGATTTGTATAAATTTTTTCATGATCATTTTTGGATTTTTCTAATTTTTTAGGATTGTATCTAAATTTTTAGGATTTTTATAAGATCATAAAGGATTAGTGAGTGTTTGCTCCAATTCAATATGTGAGAAGTCCAATTGATGACATGTGCTTAAGGACATGTCCTTTGTTCAATTTCAAGCTTGCGCACTATGTAGATAATATGTCCCTAGACAAGACACAAACTATGTACGAAGGCCAAAGATAGAGTATGGATAGACTAGTGACACTTGGGTAAGATAACAATAGAATTTAACAAGTTTATGTGCCATGATCAAGGACTTGGGATGTCTTACAAGATGAAGGATTTGATTAGGAAATGAGAAGAGGTGGGGAACTAGATGGAATCTTGATAGATGGAGGAGAAATAATTGATTACACATGGCACTGGATTGCCAGGTTTTCACCATTGTACTTGCCCAGAGCTCCTATTTGCCAGATTTTCACTTTTCGATATAATTTTTCTCGACTCAAATTTTTGTGGCAAGATGCCTGTTTGTTAGGTTTTCATTTTTTTCATGTCATTTTTCATTTTTTTTTAACTTTTTCTTGGACTTTTTGCCATTTCAAAATAATGTTTTAGGAATTTTAGACAAAATCATGAATGTTGCCGAGGAATGCTAAAAATGAATCTATTGTTGGTGCTACTAGCTAATAATCGTTTGACCCACAAATGACTATAACTATGCAAGATTCATTCCAAGTTTGTAGCTAGACTCCAACCACTAGAATGGCCTTGAGATATACCATCATGTACGATGTCTAAGATAGTGTTTACCTCTTACAAATAAAGGCATGTAAGGATAACTGGTTCAAAGGATCCTTTGTATAGGATGTCACTAATGATGATGTGCTCAAAGGCTTTTTGGATAGAAGTTTGATTTTGGGTATTGGATAGAAGGATCTAGGTATAGGTAGCTAGATACAAGGAAGAACTAGAAGGTTCGAGACCAATAATTTTTGATATGAAGGCTAATCAAGAGAGCTCAAAAAGACTTCATGGCATGTTGAAAACTCGAATAGCTATATTCATGGCATCATCTTGGTCATTTTGTATATATAGGCATTTCTTTGCATTTTATTTTTCATAATCTAATGGCACCTTTTAGTTTTCACCAAGAGACCTATTTTTAATTTTTCCTTTGTTTCCAATTTTATAACTGGAAGATAAAGTTGACTCCCCAATATATGACAATATGCTCAATTTAAAAGAAATTTCTTCTTTATGGCCATCAATTGTAATGCCTTCATAGAGTTCAAAGACATTTATAGGAGCATCATCATTGTTGAATCAATCAAATATTAGTGATCCATGCTAGTCCTAATCCAAAAATTTAGGCTAACTTGAAGGGATGTGATTATCAGTGTCTAATGGGATTTTGTTGAAGTTATATATATATGGATATCTAATTTAGTGGTATCATTAGGTTCATGTTCGGGAGCTAGAGGACTTGGATCCCAAAATGTTTCCATCTAAGGTGTAGAGCTAGTTGGAATGATAGGTGGAGTTATAGTAACATGGTTAGTCTCCACAGGTAGGTTATTAGGGTCGATAAAGATATGGTCAAGTGCATAAGGACTATCACATCTATTAGTTTTGGGTTAGATATCCTCATATTCCTTTTCATTGTTCAAAACATTCATAGTCTCACATGAGGGTACCTTAGCACTAGGAGGACCTATTCGTAATGATTTAAAGCCAAGACCCAAAATAGGAGGTCATCCTTTTGCAATGAGAGGCTCAATTATTCCTTGTTTCTAACATCTAAGACCACTATATATGTCATAGCCTTATTTCTACATGATACTAAATCCAGGTCCATACTTGCTAGGAGATATCAAAGTGGGTTCTAGGTCTACTTTTTCTTCCTTAATATAGACATATGTATCCTCATATACATCTTCTTCATGTAGGGAACCTCCACCAATGAAATTGATAGAAGTAGAATTTTGTGTGTTGATCTCAGAATTTTGTGCTTTCAATAGCTATAATTTTCCATTAGATTGGGGAGAAAGTGGTGACTCCCCAATTTCGAATATTTGAGACATAAAGTATTCTCCATAGCCTGTATTGTCTATCTTCAATGTTTCCTTTGTCTTACTAATGAGTATATTAGGATCCACATATTTAGAGGAATCTATGGATTATGCTTTGTTTTTTGGGACTTGGTATAAAGTATCATCTCTTAGATTGGCACAAAAATCAAAAGGATCTAGATCACAAGGGATGGTAAAATCCATATTATTGTAGGAAAACATTAGACACTAATGATATGCATAAGGCATTGCCTTTGTAGCATGAATCCAAGGATGTCCTAGTATCATGTTGCAATTCATTTTGATATCTAGGACCTAGAATAGTATATTCTCAGTATCTAGAACAACTCTAATGGGTAATATGATAGCACCCTTGCAGAAGCACTCACCATTGTCATAGGCCTTTATTGTTCTTTTGCAGGAGGGATCCACATCTTCTTCAAAATAATCTAGACCCTTGAAAAATTTAATTGTACATATGCTCAGTCCTACTTCACCATCTATCAAGACATGTCCAACCTTGGTGTTAGGGATAAAAACCTCAAGATGAAGGGGATCATTGTGGTTAGGTCTATCTTTAGGAATAATCCAGCATGAAAAGGTGATATGATGTGATCTAGATAGGTTCCCAACCATGGCCTGGAATTGGGAAACATAAATGTCATCTAGTACCACTAACTCTTTTAAAGCTTGATCAAGGATCTTCTAATGTTGGGGGGACACACATAGTGAATCTAGTATGGATATTTATGTAGGGGTTTTTCCAAGCTAGTCAACAAGGTTCTAATATAAAGATATAGGATTAGTAGCTCTACTAGGGGCCATGGGTCTAGAAATTTTTGTAGGTCAAGTTAGGGCTATAGGTATATCTTGGGCTCTAAGTAAGGTAATCCTAGTGCAATGTATGGTGAAAGCACAATGAGGGTTTTTAGTCTTTAAGGTGAATTTGGATATGCAGGTTAGACTCAATAAAATAATTGATGGTGTAGTCATATCTAGTATGCATGTAATTTACATTAGCTCATGAGCTTGAGTTTGAACTAGAGGATTTCCCTTTATCATGATTACCGAAAGGATCTTTGAAGATGGTATAATCATAATTGGATTCTACTAGTGAAGGATCAGCAGTAATCACACTGTCATCAATAAGGTATTGGATTTTATGTTTAAGAAAGAAACATCAAATCATATTATGTCCTTTGGTGAAGTGGTAATCACATGATTTGTTGACATCACACCAAGAGTCTTGATTTATTGGATCATCTTTGACCAGGAGTAAGTACAAGAAGTTATTGCTGAGTAATTGTTGAAGTGCAGTCTTGAGTGGTATCCCTAAGGGTGTGAATTTTATATATTTTTATATGGGGAATCTCTATGATCTATCCTATGTGGAGGTCTCAATTTTCTATTTTTGAGGTGGTGTTTGGTTATGATTTTGTGAGTTTGTAGGTTTTTCACCTTTAAGCATTAGTTGAGGTTGTAGTTTGCTAGTCATTTGTGCATCAACGATGCCATCACTAGTTACATTCTTATTCTTGGAGAAAAACTTCACCTTGTCATTAAAAAAGTTTGTACTAGTATATTCATTTTTTTTGGTATGTTAATGGTATATGCTAGCTCCCTTTTTCATAACCTTAGCAATGGTTCTTAGAATTTTGATCTTGAGTTTTTACATTAAATATAGGAGTAGGTTTTCAATGTATAGATTAACTCTTTGTTCTTTGGGAATATCCAATGAGCATTGGATGACAAAGTTTCTCCAATGTAATAAGAATGTTATGAATTTTTCTCCAATCTTTTGTTTCATTGAGCATATAGACCATATAGTGTCAACTGATTTTTTTATGTTGAATGCAAAGTGGGCTATGAATTTGTTTGCTGATTTTGACATTGATTTGATATTGCTAGGTAGTTTGGAGTACCATTCAAGTGCTGGCCCACCAAGAGAATGAGTGAATAGTCTCATAAGGTATGTGGGCTCGTCATTGAGTTTAGTACAAGAGGCACAAAATTCTCTAATATAGTTAACTACATTTCCTTTACCCCTATATTTTTCCTCAAAATGTTTTGGGAAAGGAGGTATATACAAACTTTTGTCAAAGGGATTAGAACATAAATCCCTTTCTGTGTACAAAACGCATTTGTTGTGGACTCCCAATGCATCAACTTGTTTGGATAGTTTTTTTAATTGATGTAATAGGTCCTCATTAAGGTTTTGAGTGTTAGCCCTTTCTTCAAGTCTCTTATGTTTTTGAGTAGATCTTCTTCTATGACAAAAATTGTGTCTACTTAGTTCTAACATTTCTGTATATGAAGACTTAGGTGATGCATCACAAGGAGGTGGAGGTATGTTGGCACCTCAAAGACAAAAAGGTCCTTGTTGTGGTACTTTTTATGGTATTGATTTTGATTGTTGCATCACTTGTTACAGTTGTTGTTGTGCCATTTTTTGTGGTTGTTATTGAGATACCTCTATTGATTTATTATAATGACATGTATGGGATTGTTGTTGTAAAGGTATTTGTTGAGTTTGTTTTGGCACATGTTGTTGTTGTAACAAGTGTTGTTGATAGGCAATTTGTTGCTGCACTATATGTTTGCATAGCAACACATAGTTCAAAGCAAGGCCTCTCTAAAGAAATTGTATAGATTTCTCTTCCACCCAAGATCTAGAAATGGAAAGGCTAGAGGATACATCCATGCAACTCCTAGGGTTATAAACAATGTAGAGATACTAGAAAGAAAATAAAATTCATTTTAGAATATGAAAAGAAGTGTTATCTAGTCTATGAAAGCCACACACAAAGTTTGAACAAGCACATGGGTCTTTGTCGATGTCCTACAAACAAGAATTGGTAGTTTTCAATGGATATGTCTTATCCCAACAATTTCCACATGCTACAACTAGATCATCAGTAACACAAAACATCTACTCTAGGTCCTAAAATGAAATTGAAACCCTAGATGCAAATTATCATTACAATATGTTCTTTTTATGAACCAAATATTCTCTAATAGTGAAAACATTGTCCTAGAAGGTTAGAAACACTCAATAAGTTTCCAAGTATTCTTGAATAGTTCAACAACACCCCTAGTGTAGTTGGAGCTAGTTAGAGAATAATTGGTAGTTTCATGGCACAATTGGGAGACTGGGTTTAGGTTGGGGTGGAATGAAGGAACAATAATACCCAGAATATGTAAAATTGAAAGCTATCCTACCAAGTGTGCTAAGATAGTGAAAAGTGCATTGCTAGTGCACTTGGGGCCTAGAAGGTTGCATTTGGTGGTTTTGTAGCATAGTTGGTTAGTTGTGAAGAATAGATAGGGATTATACTAACTCTTAGGCCTCTGAAAAAGCTTTGTAAAGCCCATAAGTATGCTTTGATAGAGCACTATGCACACCTGAGACAACAAGCTAAAAACATGTTACTGGGTCTTTTTTCTAGGCTATATGTGATAAGAAAGAGAATATAGTCCTTATACAACTTCAAATGAGCTCCTTCCTTGCACCTAAAAGCACAAAACAAAGAAGCCCAAGTTAGAAAGCATGATCTTCACATTGGGTACACCAATTGTTGGACAAGAAAATGGGTTAGAACCTAGCATACAATGAGAAAACACAAAAAATAATCGAAATACTCTAAACCCTTCTAATCTACCATGAAAACCAATCATAGCATAAAGGAAATAAAACAAATAAAAAATCCCTCTTTAATTTTACTTCTCGTGTCCTTCTTTCTTCTCCATTTAATGTAGCTACAATTTCCTATAGTGCCTATACAATTTAAAGCAAAAGATGCTATTGAGAGTACTAGAAGTGTGGTTGAATCCTTATGGTTCTAAGGGATGGTCTTAAGGATTCTATGGATCCAAAATGAGAGTAAGTGGCTCAATTTATAGCCAACATGCAAGAGATGAGACATGAATGAATGTGCAAGTTGGCATGATTTTCCTTTGAATATATATATGACACATATGACACAAGATGCCAAATGAAGGATTCTATGACACATGCAAGTCAACATTGCTAAAAGTGGATTGAGATATATGACATGAACATGACACACCAAAGCCACTTGTAGACAAGAATCTATGACAATGAAGACTTATTATAGACCCGTGTAAGGAATAAAATATATAAAGTATGACATATTTTAGCCAAGTGTAAATGGAGAATCTATTACATAAGATGTCCATATGTCAAGATCATGTGGAATATTTGAATTAAAAACTCAAAATCAACATAAATTGAAATAAGTAAAATGGAAATTAGAAGTAGAAAATAGGACTTAGGAAATTCAGAATTCCCATAGTTTGTAGAGATGAATCAATTAATTGAGAATTTTGTTTTGAAAGAATAAGTAGAAATGTGAGATGAAAATAATTGAAATGACATAGGATCAGATTATGGGTTATCTAATCCTATAGAATGAATTAGTAAATAATTGACCAATTTAATTAGATAAATTTAAGATATAATTTAATGATTATGCAAGTCAACTAAGATAACGATGGATAGATCAAATCCATGATCAAATTGACCAAGTGATTTGGATTCATAACATGCCAAGGAAAAATGACATGGATTAAGGACACATGACATTTAACACACATTGTAAATGTGATAGGATCAAATTTGATTGATATGATTGACCATAATAACAACAATGAACATTGTCAATATTGTTAAATTGATTTGATAATGTCACAATCTAACACCAAGGAACTCCACAATGTTAATGATTAGATGATGTGAATGACAGTTTGACCTAGCACTAAGGGACATGATAGTGTTAAGGTTAGACTTGATAGGTTTGATAAGTTTCCAAGGCACTAAGAGAGATGAAAATGCCTAGGGTTGGATAGATGATGATTGATTTAAGACATTTGACATGTTTTTGGTTGATTAGGGCTGATTTGGGGTGATGCTATGTTGATTTGGGGTGATTTCATGTTGATTTGGGATGATTCAGGGTTGATTGGATGATATTTTGATGATGTTGGAATTGTTTGTAGTCAATTTTGTAAAGTTTTCTATAAAATGAGATTCGATTCTAAAATGATCTATGATTGATGTGAAAAAGGATATCAATACTAAAGAGTACCATCAAAATGTGCTTGAATTATAATCAATTTGACCAAAAGATCAAAAATAGTAGAATGCAAAAATGGGATGTCTTCATATGAAAATGTGATAAACTAATAGACACGAACCAATTTTTATCATGAGATATTGGTTTTGAGAAAAGACTGATACAAGTATGAGAATGTGTTTCAATCGTTGTTTCTTCACTAATGTAAAACCTACTACTTTCTAATAAGATAACTGTTTAGTTGATTTGAGTACTATCATTTTTTTGAATGGTGAAGAGTATTTGATCAAATATGATAACAAGAGAACGTACAGGAAAGGTTGAGTTATGATATGAAAAATGAGTACAAATATTAGTTAAGACAATGATAATATATTGTAAATTGACTATCTACTTAAAGTTGCAAAGGATGGATACACTGATTAAGTCTAGAAGAACAAGTAAGAAGAATTGAGTCTGCTAAGCTTGAGTGAAAACATAGTAGGTGCTAAGCAAAGTTACTTTAAGCTGAGTATAAATCTAGTTGGAGCAAAGAAAAGTGAAGTTTTAGTGTATTTCAAGTGATATAATGTAAGCCAAGTAAAGTTTATTTGGTGTCAAGAATTAGTAAACTTTAGTACATGCCAAGTGATTTGGTAGTGTATTTTGAGAAACACAATATGTGTGAAGCATTGGAAGTGAGATAATGTCAAGTGATAGCATTATGAGAAAGATCACGAATTCAACAAATACGAGATGACAAGGTTGATTTCTTGAATTATATGAATTATGTGGAAGATAAGCTTGATGAGATGGTGGCACAAAATTCAAGGTAAATCATTTTGAGTCAAATTGAAGGATGATTGTGAAGGAAGTTTCTAGAGGGGCCTAAAATAGAAAGATGGTTAGATTTAATGAATCCTACCAAAACCTAAAAGGACAATTGTAGTTACATAGAAAAATATCTAAATTCTCTTCACAACAGAACACAAGACATGGAACAACTATTGGTATGTGAAAAAACCTAAGAAAGATGAGAATTCTAGGGTGTTGTTTCATATGCTAGCTAAACTATAGAGTTTACAATTGGCATGCAAAGTAAGAAGACTTAAGAAGATGAATTATTGAAGGTTGAATAGGCTATTAGGACTGAAGTGAATGAAGCCAAAGAGAAGGGATGACTAAAAAGATATTTGTAATCTGCAAAGTGAGTTGTATTTTGGTATTAGATCAAGGCTTATTGTTACTCTCTGTTAATTTTACTAGTTTAGGTAAAATCCTTTTGATTAAGGTTGACCTAATAGTCATTTGTAAATCCTTCAACTAGGTGGCATTTTAATGGAGTGACCTATAGTTGTCTAACAAGGCTCACTCCTAGCAAGGTGATTGAAATCCTTTAGCCAAGTCACATTTAATAGTGTCTATTGTAACCTTTAATAGTGTTGGCCTTTCATATGGCATCACTTTATAAGAGTGAGAATTAGTAGCATGTTATTGGTGGTTTTTCCCAAATTGGGTTTCCACATTTAATCCTTGTGTCATTTTTGTGAATGATTCTATTATGTTTCATGTTTACATTTCAGCAAAGTAATTTTGACCTAACATAATAATTTGCAAAGTTTAAGTTTTGAATGCTATAATCAATGCTTGCAAAATACATGATAAGGAGTTATAAGTTGGGTTAAGCACTAAAAATTTTGATTCGGAGTTTTGAACCTTGGATAATAGATTCACCACCCTCTTAGTTATTGTAAACTATTCCAACAATTGGTATTGGAGAATTCGTTACTTGAGAGAGATAGTTTCAAGGTACTATAAGTCAAGATCAAGATGCCTAAGAGAGAGGTACCCAAGCTTAATAAGGAGAACTTGCCTGCATGGAAAAGTTTGATGAGGCTACACCTAGGAGGACTTGGAGATCATGAATAGACCTCCATTTATGTTGAACATGTTGACCCTACAAGAAAGAACGCTATTGAAGATTTGAAAAAGAAGAAAGAAAAAAATTAGAGAAAGTTGGAGATTGCATGTGCCCTAAGTTATTCAAAGTTTGATGAAATCAAGGGTTGTGATACTGTAGAGAAAATATGGGGTGTCCTTCAAACCATCTATGGAGGAGACAAAAATGTCTTGACAGCCAAATATGAAAGTCTTAGAGGTAAGTTTGATGATATGAGAATGGGAGAAGGTGATAAAATTTCTTCAATATTTTTTTAGAATAAAAGAAGTTGTAAATTCTATACAAGGATTTACTAGTAATATTTATGATGCTAATATATTGAACAAAGTATTGAGGGCACTTTTTCTCATCTATGCTATTAGATTTTCTTCCATACAAGAGCTGAGATGTTTATCTAGAAATGATCTAACTCTTGAAGGATTAGTCAGTAGGCTTCCTATTTTTGAACTCTCAAATTATGATAACTTGAAATATGAGAATGTTGAATCTTCTTTAAAAGCTAAGGTATCATTGAAAGAACCTAATGAAAACAAAAGGAAAAGAAGCAAAGATATTTCCAGTGATAGTAATGCAGATGAGGAAGATCTTGATCAGCTTGAACCACTATTGGCTAGGAGATTTCTTAGAGGCAAAGGGAAATAAAAAGGAAAGATTCCTATCATATGTTTTTATTATAATGAAGTTGGTGATATTGCTACCAGATGTCCAGAGAATAAGAACAACAAAAGTGGAGACAAATAGAAAGGCAAAAGAGATGAGAAAAACAAAGATTACAAAGACAAAGGTAAGAAGTCCTACTACATTGTTGAAGAAGAATCAAATGAAGAATCTAATGATCATGGGTATGTGTAGGATCATGGTGTGCCAAAAAGTGGTGATCTAAAAAATCCATAGTTCTGAATTATATCTCAAACCATTTCAAAATATATTCCAACTTTTTCCCCACCCACCCTAATACTAAATGAAAACAATTAATATATTTATAAGGTCTACTATATTTTTTGATACCAAACCTATATGGCCCACTTTAAAAATATCCTAAAAATGTGCTTTTGGCCTATTTTTATGTGATTTTTACTTCAGAACATGTAGCTGATGACCTTTTTTCACCAAAATTTGATGAAATGAAAAGGGTTTCTTAAGAATATTCTTATCTTTTCATAAATGTAAGGTTTATCAAATTATGAGTTTAGCAAGTAATTATTACTTATTTTCTAATGGAGTTATGTATTAAGTGTTGAATGACACACTACTTCAAAAACAACTATAACTTTCAAATGGTACAACATTTTTTAAATCCAAAAGATGCATCACATTCTATGTTTCTTCTACTATAAGGAAAAAAATGAAAAAATGAATTTTGTGGAGTTTTGAATTAGTTAAGGTGGTGAGACAAGAGAGATTTTTTATTCCAAAAATACCAAAGTCAAAAATTAATTAATTATTATTTATTTAGAATAAAAATACCGAACAATATGTGTCACGTCTAGGAATGAGTCTACTACTTATATCTAGAATATTATTAAAAACTATTATCATTTGATTTTGATTAAGGTGGTCAGACATACATCTACTTTATATTTTTGTTCTAAAATTTTTGTAATATTTCATTAAAATTTAAAATTTTGACCAATCAATTTTTTTTTTTGAGATAAGCCCTAGTAGTTCAGAAACTAGATTCAATTTTCTAGAGATTCTTTTCTCTCAACTTTTTGATATAAACTCAATAACAAGTAGAAAGTTGCACGTCAAATTGACATGCCCCTGATTTTCTAATTTTTTATTACCACTTAAGAGCATAGTTTGGTTGACCATGATCCTGCACATACCCTCATGAGGATGAATTTGTCTATGTTGCAATGAAAGATAAATCTAACAAAGATGAGGCAAATGCACTTGTATCTTATGTGAATAAGAGTGACGGATGGATCATTAAAAGTGGATAAACCAATCACATGATTGGAGATAAAATTAAGTTGAATTCCCTTGTGCATTATGATAGAAAGAGTGTTAGATTTGGAAATGACACACAATGTCTTATAAAAGGAAAATGATCAATTAAGTTGACAAATAAGAACATTTGTTATAATGATTATTATATGGAAGGACCGAATTACAATTTTTTGAGTGTATCATAATTCAATAGTGTTGGTTATAAGGTTGAATTTGGAAATAGAAAAGACAAGATTTATGATGCTAATGGAGAACTAAATTGCAATAGTGATCAAACTAGAGGTAACCTATAAGTCCTCTACAAAATAGGATTTCTTTAAGAAAAAATAGATTTATTATGGATTGTGCTAGAAAACTAATGATGGAGAAGGATGCCTCTTTGAAATACTAGAGAGAGGCTATAAGTACAACTATCTATACCCTAAATTGCGTACAAGTCAAGAAAGGTAATCATTCAACACCTTTTGAATTATGCTGTGGATACTCACCCAATGTAAAATATTATAAGGTATTTGGAAGCAAGTGTTATATTATTAAGGATAATAAGAATGGAAAATTTGATACTAAATGTGAAGAAGGTATATTCATAGGCTACTCCACAAGGGGAAAAGCTTATAAGTTTTTAAATACTAAGACTTACAAAATTGTGGAAAGTGCAAATGTAAAATTTGATGAATACACAAAAGTACATAAAGATGAACCTATAAAAGAACCTAAAGATTGTAAATCATCTGTATACTTCTATGATGACATGACTGAGGATGTTGATGTGAATCAAATTGGAAATCAACAATAACAAGTCTTAGTGACTACTGAGTTATAAATAGTGAATCCCAAGCTACATTCAGAATCAGAGTTACAGTCAAGAGCTAAGTTCTAGAATGAAGTAGAGATACATTCTAATAATGAAATCAATGCACATGAAAGAGATGTTCAATTACTTGATAGAGAAGCACATAGTGATTTTGAAGTTGAAAGACCCATTGGAGAAAACATTAAAAAACCAATAATGTCAAAGTATGTTAACAGATAGTACCTTCCTACATGGATCAGAGGTGATAAAGAGACCATACCTAGGACAAGAAATAAGTTGAGAAATTATACATGTTTACTGAACATGTATGAATTTAAAACAATTAGGGATGCACTAGAGAATGATGTCTAGAGTAAAGCCATAAGAGAATAAATTGAGAAAATAGAGAAGAACAAAACTTAGTCACTTGTATCTAGACAAAAAACAATAAATGTTACTAGTACCAAGTGCATGTTCAAAAAAAATTTAGATTAAAATGACAAAGTCACAAACAAGACAAGACTAGTTTGAAAAGGGTATGCTCAACAAGAAGGAATAGACTATGGAGAAACATTTTCCCATGTTGCAAGACTGGAAGGAGTAAGACCTCTACTTACTTACTCTACATAAGAGGGTTTCAAAATTTACAAAATGAATGTGAAATATGCATTTCTAAATTGTATATTAGTGGAAGAGGTTTACATTGAACAACCTACTAGATTTTTTGACATTAACAACAAGAACATGGTATCTGGATTCCACAAAGATTTATATCGTTTAAAGAAAGCACCTAGAGCATGGTATGAGAGACTTCATACTTATCTTGTGAAAATTGGTTTTCAAAGAACCGATGACAACAATAATTTATATTTGAAGAGTGAAGGTGGTAAAGGTATTTTACTAGCTGAAATTATTTTTGATGATATCATATTTGGAGGAAAAAATGTATTTTACAAGACATTTGCTAACCAAATGAAGCAAGAATTGGAGATGTCCATGTTTACAGAAATTAAATTCTTTGTTGGCTTACAAGTCTATCAAATGCAGCATGGTATTTATATCACTCAGTTTAAGTATGTGAAGAAAATATTGAAAACTTTTGGATTATAAGATTCAAAGCCTTTTAGCACACTTGTGGTAACATAACAAACTTTCAAAGAATGATGAGTTTGCTAATGTGAACCAAACTTTGCACAGGTCTATTATCGATGAATTGAAACATGTAGTGCATAATAGACCTGACATTGCATTATCTATTGGAATTTTTGCAAGATTCTCTACAAATCCTAAGGAGAATCATTTAATGGCTATTAAGAGAAAAATGAGATATCTAAAAGGAACAAACAACATTGGTCTATACTACAATGAAAATAAGAAATTTGAATTGAGAGCCTATATAGATGTTGATTGGGATAGAAATGTTGATGATAGAAAAAATACAAGTGATGGAGCATTTTTTTAAGGAAATAGTTTAGTTACTTGGATTAGTAAGAAACAAAATTGCATATGTCAATCTACTACTGAAGCTAAATATGTTTTGGTTGCTACAATAAATTGTAAGAACATTGTATGGATCAAATAGCTACTCAAAGGAATGAAGGAGGAAATCATAGAACCTATTATACTTTACTATGATAACACAATTGCTATAAATATATCTAAGAACCCTATGATGCATAAAAAAAAAAAACATATAGCTAACAAGTATCATTACTTGATAGAGATGGTTCAAGAAAAAGAAGATGGAATATGTGAATACCAAAGAACAGATTTCTGATAGATTCACAAAAGATTTACCTAAGGATGCACATGAGTATCTAAGAGATAAGCTAGGGGTAATACCTGCATCCAAATTTGTTAAAAAATCTAGATTTGTGACCTAAATCAATAGAGATGAAATCCATGCTACACATTGATGTAGTGGAAATTACTTTAGGAGCTGCCTAAAGTAATATAGAGCTGGAATAGAAGATTACTCACAAGTTAGGTGATAGAGAGAAAGCCTAAAATTGTTAAACATATGCATGTTAAGATGAAAAGTCTTTGTCATTCTTGTAAAAGAGGGAGAGAGTATACCAAGGAGGAATATGGGGAATACCAAACAGAGAAATAATGAGGGAGTTATTCTTAGAGGGATATACTATGATGAATACCAACTCAAAGGAAGAAATACTTCAAGGCAAGAAATTTGATATATCTATTCAGAGGGATGAATAAGTATAGATAGAGAGATAGATACCCAAATATCAAAAAGAGGGAGTGATAAAAGGAAATCAAAAGGGGAATCCCTATATGATGATTGATAAAGGGAATTATAAGGAAGAGTTTATTTTTGTTCATTAAAATAGATTTTTATAGCCTATACAGAAGATTGAAGCTACTAATAGAGGGAGAGATTTCAATACAAGGAATTATTTGTAGAAGTTGAGAATCTGACTTCGATAATGCGCCAAGATCACTTGTAGTGCAAATAAATTGCTGAAGAGAAATGTAGAGAGCAAAGAGCTTTAAGAAAAAAACCACACAAGAATGATTCACAATAGGAAATTAGAATTGCTCTGTGAAAATGGAATGAATTTACAATGAGTGAGAGACCGCTTATAAAAGCATCATGGAAGTTTGTAGAACAAGCTGGAAGGAGGTAGAAGATAAAGATGACAACTCAACACACATCCACAAAAGGTGGAAAAGACAAGTATGCCAAAGGGAACAAACTCCCATGTTGTCAACAACTAACCTCAACATGCATTAAATACTAAGTATTAAATAAATGCATGAACCTAAGTAAGCTTAAGTAATTAGAATAAATAATTAACAAATAATTATTTATTTACTCTAACACCCCCCCTTAAGTGCAACTTAGGGGAATGCCTTAAGCTCACAAACAAAGGAAAAAATGCAAAATGGGTCTTGACAACTAGGCCATTTTAGGTACCCAAGTACAATGCAACTAAATGCAACCTATGTAAAATGGAGAAAGAGGGAAAACCCTATGAGAAAAACCCTCCTCCAAAAAGAGGTAAAAACAACATGCTGAAAAAAACATGAAGTGAAGGAAGGAAGGCCTCAACCAATACCCCCAAGGACAACTTCTATAACCCTAAGCATTGACCATAGCTGAAGAAAGTGTGGAAATGCAAAAGGCTTAGTGAAGATGTCTACAACCTAACTGGCAGTAGGAATGTACTCCAATGAAATAACATCATCCTGGATCAACTGATAGATTAAATGCATATGCAACTCAATGTGCTTGGTACGCTGATGTTCCACCGAGTTGTGAGAAATATGGATGGCACTCTGATTATCGCACCACAAAATAGTAGGGCAATTAGGAGGAAATCCAAACTCAATCATCAACTAACGAAGCCATAAAGCCTCCTGACTAGCAAGAACTATGGCCTTGTACTTAGCTTCTGTAGATGAAAGTTCTCGAGCATGTTGCTTCTTGCATGACCATGTGATGGGATCAGAGCCAAGGCAAAACACAAATCCAGAAGTAGACTTCCAATCATCAACATCACCGGCCCAATCTGAGTCATTGTAGCCAACAATGTGTCTTACCAAGTGACTCTCATGAGGGTCTTGAGAAAACTGAGAGACGAGGCCAACCACAAAAGATAGATCAGGGTAGGTGTGTGTCAGGTACAAGAGGCTGCCAACCAATTGTTGATACAAAGTAGCATCCACTGTGGGTGAAGAGTAGGAGGTAGACAAATTGACTCCTAACTGAAATGGTGTAGGAGCAGCCTTACAATCAAGCATGTGAAAGTGATGAAGCATGTCAAGAGCATACTTCTGCTAATAGACAGAATTTCTAGTAGGAGACTGATGAATCTGAAGACCAAGAAAGTAGTTTAGCAAACCAAAATCAGTCATCTCGAACTAGTCCATCAGTGCATTCTTAACATCCTGGAGCATGGATGACAAACTACCTGTAAGGATAAGATCATCAACATACAAAATAAGAATCATAATCTCATCACCAAGATGTTGAATGTACACTATGGGATCGAAATGGCAATGAGTGAAGCCTGTAGATAGTAGAAATGAGTCCATCTTCTCATACCAAGCCCTAGGGGCTTGTTTGAGACCATACAATGAACATCAAAGCCTGCAAGCCAAGGTGGGATCCTATACAAAACATGGAGGCTGCTCCATATAAATCTCCTCTTTGATATCACCATGCAGGAAGACACTCTTCACATCCATCTAATAAACTGACCATCCCTATGAAGCTACGAGGGATAAGACAAGGTGAATATAATTCATCTTGGTGACAGGGGAAAATGTCTCAAAGTAATCAACACCCTCAACTTGTAAGAAACCCTTTGCAACAAGATGAGCCTTATGCTTATCAATGGAACCATCAACATCATACTTAGTGTGATAAATCCACTTACAATGCACTAGTTTTCTCCCCTAGGGAAGAGAACAAAGATCCCATGTGTGGTTCTTCATCAAAGAAGAATATTCCTCCTCCATTGCACTGTCACATTTTGAATGTCTTGTTGCCTCTGCAAATGATTGAGGATCAATACTAACAACATGACTGAGTAGGCTAGAACCTATAGTGTGAGAACGGGTACAACAGGATGTGGATGGGTCACCAGCTAGAGATCTTGCAGCATCAATAGTAGCTCAAGCCCATTTAGGCATCTGGGGAGGATCCTATGGTGAAGGGATATCAGGATCACCGTGATCATCATCCTCATCATCTGTGAAACAAAGTGGAGATGAAGAGGGAGTAGTGGGAGTTGGAGGAGGCGCTGGAGGTGAGGAATGAACTGCAGGAGGGCTCTCATAAAATTGGACATCCTGTCAAAATAGGACCTCTAGAATCAAGATCAAATAACTTGTAAGCCTTAACATCCTCACAGTAGCCAACAAAAATCAATGGTTGGATCTTTGATTCCATTGATTTCCTCTGATCAGTAGGTACAAATGCATATGATGTACCTTCAAAAACTCTGAATGATGAGACATTAGGCTTGATATGGGACCAAGCCTCCTCAGGAGTCATATGGTGAAGTGCCTTGTGAGGCATCTGATTCTAAATGTAGTTGGCACAATTGAATGCCTCTTCCCAAAAACATGAATACATAGACCTAGACTGAATCATACAATTTTCCATCTCTTGAAGGGTTATGTTCTTCCTCTTGGTCACACTATTTTGCTAAGGAGTGTAGGCCACTAAAAGATGATGTTGAAGACCATGCTCAGAATAGAAATCTCTAAAAGCTTGGTTCACATACTCCCCCTCATTATCCATATGTATGTGCCAAATAGAAAGTCCAGACTGCTTCTCTACAAATGCCTTAAAAACTCAAAATGAGTCAAAGGCATCAGACTTGTACTTAAGAAAGTACACCCATGTGCATCTGGAGAAGTCATCAATGAATGTAAGCACATATCTAGCACCTGAAAAAGAAGGAGTAGGAAATGACATGAGGCCACTATGAATCAGCTCCAAAGGTGCTAAAGCATGAGTGACTCGTCCATGTGGAAAAGAATCCCTATGTTGCTTGTGAAGTGCACATCCCTGACAAACACCATCTGGATAGAAAATCTGAGGAATCCCAAGAAAAAGTGCCTGTGTGCTCATCTACTGTAGATATCTATAATTGACATGCCCAAAATGTTCATGCCAAAGTCTTCTTACTAAATCTAAATGTGCAACTAAACATGAAGTTGTGTCATCAAAAGACTAAAAACCATCAAATCTGTAGAGGTGTCATGCAGGGTCAACACTCCCGGTAGCCACAATCATCTCTGGATCATGCAAGATTCGAATAACCACATCATGTGGTGAGAACTCGACTGTCTTCCCATAGCCAAAGTGGAAAATTTGATAGACAAATAGAAGGTTCATCAAAATATCAGGAACATAAAGTACATCCTGTAGAGAACCCCCAGCCAAATCAATAATGCTAGAACCCAAAATTGAAAGTTATGAAGAGTTACCCACTACAATCTATGTGGTAGCACAAGGAGCAAGTGAAGTAAGCAACTAAGGAGTGTTTGTTAAGTTATGAGAAGCCCCAAAATCAAGAATCCATAAAAGCACTGAAGGTGTAACTCGTGTAGAAAGAGCATGACCTTTCCCTCTAGATAGAGATGAAGACTGGAGAGCTTAAATGTGATACTCCTTCATGGCTTCCTCTAAAAACTCTAATTATTTCAAACACCTAGAAATTGAATGTCCATCTTTCCCACAAAAGATGCAATCTTAGTGGATTTCTTCTTGGTCTTGGAGGTAGACTCACTCGACTTTGAAGAATCTTTACCCTTTGGAGGGTTTGCTGGAGGATTATCTAGAGGATCAGATTTGGATGCATATTTCTTTGATTTTCCTTTCTTCTTTGATTTCCCCTTAGAATTTTGAGTGACCAATGCTTGGCTAGAAGAGCCAGAGCCATCCACCTACTGAATCTTTTCTTGTTCCCTAGTCAACTTGTCACAAAATGTCTCAAATGTAGGCATCCTATGTCGGTCTCCAAGGGCATCCATGGTGGAGTAGAAAGTAGAAGAAAAGACCTGATATTGCCCCTTCAACTTTGAGAGTATAAAAAATATGCACTCATTATCCATTTTGTTCTTCCCACATCCTTGTAAAATTACACGTAGGGATTTGAACTTCATCAAAAAATCCTCAATGGTGGGAAAGTTTCTTGGTGACAAAGAAGTCAATTCTACATCCAACTGAAGTGCTTGGAACTCATTCACCTATCCAAACAAAGTCTGAAATTTTTGCCAATAAGCCCGTGGAGTAGTCAAACCATACAAGTGAAACAATAGACTATCTGAAATGTTGAGTGCAATCAGCCCCATGGCTTCATCCATCTTGTTCTTGTGTTGTAGAACCTCATAAAATCTCATAAGATTAGGTTGATTCTCATCTAGACAAGACCATAGACCTCTTGACATTAGAAGTCTAGTCATTTGTGCCTTCTAGGTGTGGTAGTTGTGTAGCATGAGACAGGTTATAGATGGATCCGCCATTGAGAGAAAGAAGAAGATGGAAGTAGAAGGGTCTTAACTGAAGTAAATTACAAAAAAGAAAGAAACCCCCCCACAAATGTACAAGAATATCTCCCAAATACCAAAAAAAAAACTAACGAAAGAAAAAAATTGATAAAGAACCTAGATTTGTTGATATAGAATAGGAGGAAACACAAGCCTCTACTTTCACACCAAAAATGGAAGCTCAAATGAACTTGGAATCTAATGAAACTAGCATGAATGTCTTCGTCTTTGAGTCAGATTTATGACACTTCTTTTGGATTGAAAAAAGACCTTCGTATGGTCAAGTTATAGACAAACAACTCACTGTTGCTCCAAAAATGCACCTTGCTCGAAAATTACAAACAGTGGCTTAAATTTGACAGTCATATGCCCATCATAGGACTGTCACCAAAAAAAAATATGTCACCGAAAAGATGATGTCAGTGATTGAAGAGTGACACAAGCATGCTAAGAAATGACTTCAGCCTATTTGTAAATGATGTTAGCTGTTAGAAAGATGATGTCAGCAAGTCTAAAATGCCATAGAGTGGCAATGGAGCAATAACATTTGGTGGCAGTGGCGCCTAGGAGGAAAATGTGGCAGCATTGCTTCACTAAATGGCGGGCTGTTAGTAGCGGGGCTGGACTCTGCTGTAGTGGTGATGCTACTGCCAGGCGAAAGATAGGTGAGGAGGGGGTAGAAAATGGTGGCAGGGTGGCTATCGGGTGGTGCTTCAGTGCTGCTATGGCGGCCTCCTTTTTTTAAATGTTTTTTCCTTTTTTGTTTGTACAATCCATACAACAGCAACCTGGTGGCTTCAAAAATTCTCCAAAAATGCCCTGTGTCCAAAATTGAAAATTTTTATATGAATTCTAACTTTAAATAGCCTTTCTAATCCAATGGCATCATATGTTTGGGCTGAAAGTGCTCCAAAACATTGCTCTACACTCGATTTGAAAAAAAATTGCACAAACAAACTAGGGTTTGTGACTTCAAATCACAGCTTCAAAAATCCTTCAAACAAGAAGTAGTAGGGAGGCTCTAATACCATGTAGTAGTTCAAAATCCAACTTTGATAATGCACCAAGATCACCTGCAGTGCAAATAACTTGCTGAAGAGAAACCTAGAGAGAAAAGAGCTTGAAGCAAAAAATTGCACAAGAATGATTCACAATAGGAAATTAGAATTGCTATGTGAAAATGGAATGAATTTACAATGAGTGAGAGATGGCTTATAAAGGCCTCATGGAAGCTTGTAGAACAAGCTCGAAGGAGGTAAAAGATAAGGATGACAACTTAGCACACATCCACAAAAGGTGGAAAAGATAAGTATGGCAAAGGGAACAAACTCCTGTGTTGTCAACAACTAACCTCAACATGCATTAAATACTAATTATTAAATGAATGCATGAACCTAAATAAGCTTAAGTAATTAGAATAAATAATTAACAATTAATTATTTATTTACTCTAACATTGTTTTCTTTTTGGTATTGTTGTTGGTATTGGTTTTCCATCAATGCCAAAGAGGGACATTGTTGAGAAAATATTCATACAAGTATGAGAAGGTGTTCCAGTCATTTTTTTGTCACTAATGTCAAATGCACTACTTTCATGGTAAGATAACTACTTAGTTGATTTTGAGTACTACCATTTATCTGATTAATGAAAAAGGATTTGATCAAATGTGATAACAAGAGCACCTAGGGAAAAGGTTGAGTGATGATATGAAAAAGGAGTACAAAGATAAGTTAAGCAAGTGATTATATAGTGTATCAAATATCCACTTAAGGTTTGAAAGGAGGGATACACCAATTAAGTCTAGAAGAAAAAGTAAGAAGAATTGAGTTTGGTAAGCTTGACCAAAGGCATTGTAAGTGTCGAGCGAAGTTAGTTCAAAGTGAGCAAAAATCTAATCAAAGCTAAGAAAAGTGAAGTTTTAGTATACGTCAAGTAATATAATGTAAGTCAAGTAAATTTTAATTGGTGTTGAGCATCATTAAATTTTAGTGTGTGTTGAGTGAATTGTTAGCGGATGTTGAACAATATGGTATGCTCTAAGCATCATAACAAAGTTAACATTGAGTGATAAGATTATGATACAGATCATGGATTTGATGAATCTGAGACAAGGTTGATTTATTGGATTATGTGAACTAAGTGGAAGCTAAACTTGATGAGCTAGTGGCACAAAATTCAAGGTAAACCATTTTGAGTCTAATTCAAGTGGATTGTGAATGAAGTATCTAGAAAGAGATAAAATAGAAAATTTGTTAGATTTAATGAATCCAACCTAACCCTAGAATGGATGATTGTAGTTGACTGGGAAAATATCTAAATTCTCTTTATAAGGGGATAGAAAGCATGAAACAACTATTGGCATGTGAAAAAACCAAAGAAAGAGGAGTCGAGGGTGTTGTTTCTTATGGTGGTCAAACTACAAAGTCTGTAATGGCATGCAAAGCAAGAAGACTTAAGAATATGAATGCTTGAAGGGTGAACAAGCTACTAGAGCTGAAGTGAATGAAGCCAAGAAGAATGGAGAACTGAACAAAGACCTATAATTTGAAAAGAGAGTTGTATTTTGGTATCAAATCAAGCCTTATTATTATTCTCTAATAATTGTATCAGTTTAGGTAAAATCTTTGGATTAAGGCTAACCTAACAATCATTTTTAAATCAATTAACTAGGTGGAATTCTAATGGAATGACCTAAAGTCCTCTAACAAGGCTCACTCCTAATAGGGTGATTTAAATCCTTTAATTTGGTCACATTAAATAGTATATATTGTAAGCTTTAATAGGCCCAGCCTTTCACATGGAATCACTTTAGAAGAGTGAGAATTAGTACCATGTTACTAGTGGTTTTTCCAAAATTGGGTTTCCACATAAAATCCTTGTGTTATTTTTGTGAATGATTCTATTATGTTTCATGTTTATATTCTAGCAAAGTGATTTTGAGCTACAAGAATAACTAGAAAAGTTTAAATTTTGAATTTTATGATGGATGCATGCAAGATAGTTATGTTAAGCACTAAAAAGTTTAATTGGGATTTTTGGACATTCGATAACTGATTCAACCCCCCACCCTCTTAGTTATTCTAAGCTATTCCAACAATCAGTTAGTGAACAATGTATTATGAAGTTCAAGATTGGACATTACTTTGATGAATTTTTGTGTAATATTATGCCTATGGATTGTTGTCATATTTTTTTTAGTAGACCTTGGCAATATGATATATATGCTTTATAGGGTGGAAGATTGAATCAACATACTCTTTGGGTGAATTGGAGAAAGAAAGTATTATTTCCTTTGATTGAAATTCCATATGAGATTAATTGTAATGTGGTGAGCATTTCCATGGTTAATGGAAAGCAATTTAAAAAGGAAATGATGTAGAATCAAATACTTTTTTCCATACTTGTTAGGAGACTAGGTTATGCTAGTAATAACCAAGTGACTGATAGTAATAAGAAAGTTGTAGAAAATAGTGGCAACTAATTGAAAGAGGTTAGTGGTAACCGAATGATAGATAGTGGCAACCAAGTGATAGCACAAGCAAGTAGTATTGATCAAGTGTGAATAGAGATTGCAAGTTTGTTGAATGAGTATAAAAATATTGTTGTAGAGGATATAGCTATTGGTTTACCACTAGTAAGAAGTATAAGTCATTTTATGGACTTGATTCCTCAAGCTAGTTTTTTCTAAATAAAGAACCATATAGTTTGATATCTACAAAAAATGAATAGCTTAATAGAAAAGTGCACGAGTTGTTGCAGAAAGGTTTGATTAGAAAAAGTTTTAGTCCATATGTTATAGATGCTATATTAGTATGAAAGAAGAATGTGTATTGATTCTAGAGCCATTAACAAGATCATAGTGGAATATAGGTTCCTATGTCAAGGATGGGTGACATAATGGATTGTTTGAGTGGAGTAAAGTATTTTACCATGATTGATTTGAAGAATAGTTATCATCAAATTAGAATTAGAGAAGGGGATGAATGGATGACTACTTTTAAGATAAAATATGGTTTGTATGAATGGTTGGTAATGCCTTTTAGTTTGACTAATGCACCTAGTACTTTCATCAGGTTGATGAGTGAAGTTCTCAAGAGATTTTTGGGTAAGTTTGTAATTGTTTATTTAGATGATATTCTAATATTTAGTAAGTCTAAGGAAGAACATATTGAGCATGTTAGACAAGTATTATAGAGATTGAAATAGGAGAAGTTGATGATTAACTTGAAAAAGTGTTCTATTATGCAAGAGGAGATTGTGTGTTTGGGATTTTTTATTTTAGTTGATGGTTTGAGAATGGATCCTAGGAAGGCTAAAGAAATTTTGAAATGGCCTACACCTAACAATGTGGGTGAAGTAAATATCATTCCATGGTTTCCCTAGTTTTTACAAGAAGTTTATAAAGAATTTCAATTCTATTTGTAATGTTATGATTGAGATAATGAGAGGAGATAAAGAGGCTTTTAAGTAGACACATGGACCTGATAAGATTTTTGAGACTTTGAAACAAAAGGTTTCTGAGTTACCTATGTTTGCTTTGCCTCATTCAATAATGTATTTCAAGTTGAATGCGATGCAAGTGATAGTGTAATAGGAGCTATTTTGAGTCAAGAAAGTAAACTTGTTGCTTTCTTTAGTAAAAAATTGAATAATGCTAAAACTAAGTATTTTTTGTGTGATCAAGAATTTTATGATATTGTTAAAGCCATGAAGAAGTAGAGAGATTATTTGATTGCTAAAGAGTTTGTGTTGTATACTGATAATAAAGCTTTATAGTATTTGGGAAGTTAGCATAAATTGAATCAGAAACCTGAATTGGGGTGAGTAGTTTTAGAGTTTCACATTTGGTATCAAGCATAGATGTAGAGTTACTAATAGAGTTATTGATGCATTGAGAAAAAAGACATTCTGAGTTGACCAGGATGAAGGTTGAACTTCCTGTTTTTGATGAAATGAAGCAGTTATATGATACCAAACCTAATTTTTCCTAGGCAAGGAAAGATTGTTGAGAAAAAAATCTATGAGATCATATGAATAAGTATGATCAGAATTTCATTCAAGAAGGTATATTGTTCAAAGGAATTTAATTGTGTATACCAAGAAGTCATATGAGAGTTAATTTGATTAATGAAAAGTATTGTGTTAGATTGGTTGGACATTTTGGAATTGATAAGACATTGAGTTTATTGAAGGATGAGTATTATTCACCATAAATGTATAAGGATGTTTAGAAATTTTTAAGGAGTTGTGTTATTTTCAAGTTGCAAAAGGAGTAAGTCAGAATACTAGATTGCATACCTATTTCTATTCTTCAGAAACCTTGGAGTGACATCAATATGGATTTTGTTCTTCGATTACCTAAGATGGTACAAGGGTATGATTAATTTTTTTTTTTGTGGATACATTTTATAAGATGCCTCATTTCACACCATGTAATAAGATGTTAGATGATGAGAATGTTCATTAAGTTTTCTTAAAATCAATTGTTAAATTGCATGGATTACTAAGAAGTATTATTTTTGACAGAGATAGTAAGTTTGTTTGTTATGTTTGGAGGACTTTGTGCAAGAAGATGGGTACCTAAGTTGAGATTTAGTTCTATATTCCATCAATGGATAGATGGATAGACATAGGTTGTGATGCTTGGCTGGAGATAAACCACATAATTGGGAGCTAGTATTGGAAAAAGTTGAGTTTGCATATAATAATTCTTTGAATAGTAGTATATGGAAAACACCTTTTTAGATTGTTTCTAGAATGCAACCTAGAGGAATGTCATATTTGAGGGATTTTGCTAGTTAATAGAAAAAAAATGTTGAAGGAGAAGAATTTAATGGATTTATGAAGTCTTTGCATGAAGAAGTGAAGTTGAAGTTGGAACAAAGTAATTAGAAGTATAAGGAGAATGCTAATAAGTCTAGAAGTTATCATGTTTTTGAAGTTGGTGATTGGGTGATGGTTCATTTGAAGAAAGGTATATTTCCTATTGGAGCATATATTAATCTAAAGATGAAGAAGTTTAGACCCTGTAAGATCTTCAGGAAGTTAGACACTAGAGATGCTTATGAAGTTGCATTACCTAATGACATGGATATATCTCCTATATTCAATGCTACTAATCTATATAAATATCATGAGTCAGATGATAAAGTTGTTGTATTAGATAATTATCCTAAGAATTAGATTTAAGAGGTTGAATATGTATTGTGTCAAAGAGTTGGTAAGAGAACAAGAGGAAAAGTTTAATATGAGTATTTGGTGAAGTGGAAGAATAGACCAGTCGAAGATGATATATGAATTTCTCACTATGAGTTTGATTCACCTTAGGTTGTGACACTCGCATGATTTATGAGAATAATTTCTTTCTACCCTAGTTGCCTAATGTAAAAGCATTATATGTTAATGTGTTATCCTTCTCATCTATGTTCATTTTGTCAATTTCTACCAAGTTGTAGTCATTGCAAAGTTACAATCATTGTCAACTGATGGTAGTTACTCATTATAAACTAAGTAGTAGTTTTTCCAAACTCATGTTAACATGATGGTTCTCATGTTATCCCATTCATTCTACTAGTATTGGTTGAGCTATCAAGTGTTTTTAAAGTTATCTAGTGTTCATCGAGATATGCCTAGTGAGCCTGTTATTTGTTGATGCTAGGTTCCTTCTTCAACAAAATTTGTCTATTATTTGTTCTTACTTTGATACAAATTATATATTTAATTTGGATCATAGATTTAATTCTCATATAATGTCTTGGGTTATGTGTATACCATTTTAAAGTCAACCTTTCAAATATGTAATAATCTACAATATTTTGTAAGTTATTTTGGCAAGTATAAATAGGGTACTTAGGCTTAGGCTAGAGAAAATAATAAGGGGGAACTTAGAGAGTCAGAGAAAATGTTTTTGGAATTGTAAATTTGAAGCTAGAATATAGATCTTGAAGTTATATTTTGTATCTAGTCATAACCCAAAAGGCCTTACAACTAGGCATGTATGCTGATAACTTGAATAATCAATGAAGTGTTTGCTCTCTCTCTCTCTCTCTCTCTCTCTCTCTCTCTCTCTCTCTCTCTCTCTCTCTCTCTCTCTCTCTCTCTCTCTCTCCCTACCCCTTTGTATTATTCTATGTGTGTTTTCTTCCATTGTATTTACTTAACAAGGTGGTTCAATAATTGGGTGTGTCTTTAGCCCTAGTTATTCATACATTCCTTGCACCAACATACCCAACTAAAGACTTGCTCAGCTCAAACTAAAATGTGAAAAATTCTAATGTACATCACTTGACCTTTATTATTTTTCCTGGTCATAATGATGATCAACCAACTATTTTTGTGTTACTTTTGTCAATTGCTACCAAGTTGTAGTCATTGCCAACTTATAGTCACTATCAACTGATGGTAGTTACTCATTATCAACTAAGTAGTAATTTTTTGCAAGTCATGTTAACATGATGGTTCTCATTTTTTCCCATTCATTCTAATAGTATTGGTTAAGCTGTGAAGTGCTTTTCAAGTTATCTAGTGTTGGTCGAGTGTTTCTTCATATGCCTAGTGAGCTTGTTATTTGTTAATGCTAGGTTCCTTCTATAACTAGATTTGTCTATGATTTGTTCTTAGTTAGATATAAATTATGTACTTAATTTGGTTCATATATTTAATGCTCATATCATGTCTTGGGTTATGTGCATACCATAATAAAGTCAAACTTTCAAATATGTAATAATATACAATATTTTGTAAGTCATTTTGGCAAGTATAAATAGGGTGCTCAGACTTAGGTTGGAGAAAAAAATAAGGGGGAACTTAGAGAGTTAGAGAAAATGCTTTTGGAATTGAAAATTTGAAGCTAGAATATAGATCTTGAAGTTATATTTTGTATCTAGTCATAACCCAAAAGGCCTTATAACTGGGCATGTATCCTGATAACTTGAATAATCAATAGTGCTCTCTCTCTCTCTCTCTCTCTCTCTCTCTCTCTCTCTCTCTCTCTGTCTCCCTCTCTCTCTCTCTCTCTCTCTCTCTCTCTCTCTCTCCACCCCACCCCCCACCCCCCCACCTCTTTGTGTTGTTCTATGTGTGTTTTCTTCCATTTTATTTACTTAACAAGGTGGTAAGAACTAGATTTAAGAGGTTGAATAAGTATTGTGTCAAAGAGTTGGTAAGAGAACAAGAGGAAAAGATTACTATGAGTATTTGGCGAAGTGGAAGAATAGACTAGTCGAATATGATATATGAATTTCTTAATATTAGTTTTATTCACCTTAGGATGTGACACTTGCAAAATTTAAGAGAATAATTTCTTTCTAGCCTAGTTTGTCTAATCCAAAAGCATTGTTTGTTAATGTGTTATCCTTCACATCTATGTTCATTTTGTCAAATGTTGTACCAAGTTGTAGTCATTGCCAAGTTATAGTCACTGTCAACTGATGCTAGTTACTCATTATCAACTAAGTAGTAGTTTTTCCCAACTCATGTTAACATGATGGTTCTCATGTTATCCCATTCATTCTACTAGTATTGGTTGAGCTATCAAGTGTTTTTCAAGTTATCTAGTGTTGGGCGAGTGTTCCTTCATATGCCTAGTGAGCCTGTTAATTGTTGATGCTAGGTTTCCTCTTCAACAAATTTTTCTATGATTTGTTCTTAGTTTGATACAAATTATGTACTTAATTTGGATCATACATTTAATTCTCATATCATCTCTTGGGTTATGTGTATACCATTTTAAAGTCAACCTTTCAAATATGTAATAATATACAATATTTTGTAAATCATTTTGGCAAGTATAAATAGGGTGCTTAGGCTTAGGCTAGAAGAAATAATAAGGGGGAACTTAGAGAGTCAGAGAGAATGTTTTTGGAATTTTAAATTTGAAGCTAGAAGATAGATCTTGAAGTTATATTTTGTATCTAGTCATAACACAAAAGGCCTTACAACTAGGCATGTATGTTAATAACTTGAATAATCAATGAAGTGTTTGCTCTCTCTCTCTCTCTCTCTCTCTCTCTCTCTCTCTCTCTCTCTCTCTCTCTCTCTCTCTCTCTCTCTCTCTCCCCCTTTGTATTGTCCTATGTGTGTTTTCTTCCATTGTATTTACTTAACAAGGTGGTTGGATAGTTGGGTGTGTTTTTGGCCCTAGCTATTCATACCCTCCTTGAACCAACATACCCAACTAAAGACTTGCTCAGCTCAAACTAAAATGTGAAAAAGTCTAATGTACATCACTCAACCTTCATTATTTTTCTTGGTCATAATGATGATCAACCAATTATTTCTGTGTTACTTTTGTCAATTTCTACCAAGTTGTAGTCATTGCCAACTTTTAGTCACTATCAAATTATGGTAGTTACTCATTATCAACAAAGTAGTAATTTTTTTCAAGTCATGTTAACATGATGGTTCTCATGTTGTCCCATTAATTCTACTATTATTGGTTGAGCTATGAAGTGTTTTTCAAGTTATCTAGTGTTGGCCGAGTGTCTCTTCATATGCCTAGTGAGCCTGTTATTTGTTGATGCTAGGTACCTTCTTCAACCAAATTTGTCTATGATTTGTTCTTAGTTAGATATAAATTATGTACTTAATTTGGATCATAGATTTAATTCTCATATCATGTATTGCGTTATGTGAATACCATTTTAAAGTTAACCTTTCAAATATGCAATAATCTACATATTTTGTAAGTCATTTTGGCAAGTATAAATAGGGTGCTTAGACTTGGGCTAGAGAAAAAAATAAGGGGGAACTTAGAGAGTCGGATAAAATGTTTTTGGAATTACAAATTTGAAGCTAGAATATAGATCTTGGAGTTATATTTTGTATCTAGTCATAACCCAAAAGGCCTTACAACTGGGCATGCATGCTGATAACTTGAATAATCAATAGTGCTCTCTCTCTCTCTCTCTCTCTTTCTCTCTCTCTCTCTCTCTCTCTCTCTCTCTCTCCTCCCCCCTCTTTGTTTTGTTATATGTGTGTTTTCTTCCATTGTATTTACTTAACAAGGTGGTAAGAATTAGATTTAAGAGGTTGAATTGGTATTGTGTCAAAGAGTTGGTAAGAGAACAAGAGGAAAAGATTACTATGAGTTTTTGGTGAAGTGGAAGAATAGACCAGTCGAAGATGATATCTGAATTTCTCAATATGAGTTTGATTTACCTTAGGTTGTGACAGTTGCATGATTTATGAGAATAATTTATTACTATCCTAGTTGTCTAATGCAAAATCATTGTATGTTAATGTGTTATCCTTCTCATCTATGTTCATTTTGTCAACTGCTACCAAGTTGTAGTCATTGCCATGTTACAGTCACTGTCAACTGATGGTAGTTACTCATTATCAACTAAGTAGTAGTTTTTACCAACTCATGTTAACATGATGGTTCTCATGTTATCCCATTCATTCTACTCGTATTGGTTTAGCTATCAAGTGTTTTTCAAGTTATGTAGTGTTGGCCGATTTTTCCTTCATATGCCTAGTGAGCCTATTATTTGTTGATGCTAGGTTCCCTCTTCAACCAAATTTGTCTATGATTTGTTCTTAGTTTGATACAAATTATGTACTTAATTTGGATCATAGATTTAATTCACATATCATGTCTTGGGTTATGTGTATACCATTTTGAAGTCAACCTTTCAAATATGTAATAATATACAATATTTTGTAAGTCATTTTGGCAAGGATAAATAGTGTGCTAGGGCTTACGCTAGAGAAAATAATAAGGGGGAACTTAGAGAGTAAGAGAAAATATTTTTGGAATTGTAAATTTGAAGCTAGAATATAGATCTTGAAGTTATATTTTGTATCTAGTCATAACCCAAAAGGCCTTACAACTAGGCATGTATGTTGATAACTTGAATAATCAATCAAGTGTTCTCTCTCTCTCTCTCTCTCTCTCTCTCTCTCTCTCTCTCTCTCTCTCTCTCTCTCCCCCCCCCCCCCCCCCTTGTATTTTTCTATGTGTGTTTTCTTCCATTTTATTTACTTAACAAGGTTGTTGGATAGTTGGGTGTGTCTTTGGCCCTAGCTATTCATACCCTCCTTGCACCAACAAACCCAACTAAAGACTTTCTTAGCTGAAACTAAAATGTGAAAAATTCTAATGTATATCACTCGACCTTTGTTATTTGTCTTGGTCCTAATGATTATCAACCAACTATTTATGTGTTACTTTTGTCAATTGCTACAAAGTTGTAGTCATTGCCTACTTACAGTCAGTGTCAATTGATGGTAGTTACTCATTATCAACTAAGTAGTAATTTTTCCCAAGGCATGTTAACATGATGGTTCTCATGTTATCCTATTCATTATACTAGTATTGGTTGAGCTATGAAGTGTTTTTCAAGTTATCTAGTATTGGCCGAGTGTCTCTTCATATGCCTAGTGAGCCTATTATTTGTTGATGCTAGGTTCCTTTTTCAACCAAATTTGTCTTTGATTTGTTCTTAGTTAGATATAAATTATGTACTTAATTTGGATCATTTATTTAATGCTCATATCATGTCTTGGGTTATGTGTATACCATTTTAAAGTCAACCTTTCAAATATATAATAATCTACAATATTTTGTAAGTCATTTTGGCAAGTATAAATAGGGTGGTTAGACTTAGGCTGGAGAACAATATAAGGGGGAACTTAGAGAGTCAGAGAAAATATAGATCTTGAAGTTATATTTTTTATCTAGTCATAACTCAAAAGGCCTTACAACTGGGCATGTATGCTAATAACTTGAATAATCAATAGTGCTCTCTCTCTCTCTCTCTCTCTCTCTCTCTCTCTCTCTCTCTCTCTCTATGTCTTTTTATATGTGTGTTTTCTTCCATTATTTGGATAGTTGGGTGTGTCTTTGGCCCCAACTATTCATACCCTCCTTTCACCAACATACCCAATTTAAGACTTGCTAAGTTCAAACTAAAATGTGAACAAGTCTAATGCACATCACTCGACCATTGTTATTTTTCTTGGTCACAATGATGATCAACCAACTATTACTAGGAAATGACTAAATTTATGACACTAATTGGCAACATGGCTTAGAGATAAAAAATCTCTCCCTTTGACATTAGTTGCAAAAGTACATTTTCAAGTATGAGCATTACATTAAAAAAAAACAGTACTCTCGATTTGACTATGACCTAGTCTTCATAAATACTTAACTATAAACAACATATGTACATGAATTTTGGCATACTCTTCAAAATTGAATTTCATACCTTTCTTTGTGAATTGTCTATCTGAATACATCTTGTTTGACTTCAATCTATCACTAGTCCAAAAACAATAATATGTGACTAAAAAAACCACTAAAATTTCTATATATGTGACTAAACTTAGTCAAGCGATTAATAGTAGTTAATATCAAGTCATTTATAACTATACTAAATTTACAACTAAACAATTTAAATTGTTTATTTGATGACTAATTTGTATCATTGATTTAGTGGTATATTTGGTGGTATATATAGTTGTATATTTAGTATTATATTTAATCACATATTTAGTTGTAATTTGATACTCGATTAAGAAACATATTCAGTGATATATTTAGTATCATATTTAATTGTACATTTGTTCACATATTTAGTATATTCAGACACATTTTTAGTGGTATATTTAGCTGCATATCTAGTATTATTTTTAATCAAATATTTAGTAGTATATTTAATAGTGTATTTTGTCATAATAGGGCATGATGAAATAGAATAACCATCCATATAATTGTAAAGTAGGTGCTCTTCAATTGAGCTAACACACTTTAAAGAATGATCATGTGTAACTTTCTGCATTATCTTGGTTCTTATCTTTTGAGTTAATCCCAATCATTTCTTTAGTGATTTATACCTATTTTCTATATATAATTAGTGTACCTTTATTTTTTATTTTTTCCTAGATGAAAGTATAGTTGATTATTGTACTTAGAAATAGCTAAATTTCCACTATCTACATGATGTATATTTCTCCTTAAGTTCTACATTACACACTTATAAATATCAATAAATATACTACTTACACATCAACACTATCAAAAATTGTTTACACATATAATAATTACTAATAGTTAGTCTAAATTAACACATTATTATAACATGATATGATAGTGAGATTTCTTTTAGTTTGCCACTTTTGGCCATTTATTGCATGTAAATTGTGGCTCTACTACCATGGTTGATACCAATCTCTTGTATGTGTTTTACTTACCTACATTTAAACCTAATCATAATATTTTCTTTATCTTAGTTTTATCTTGTGTTCATGATATCATGCATTTTAGGGAGTAAAGAGGAACATTTCCTATGAATCATTAATTCACTCACCTAAAACCGAACATTGTTGGAATACATTCTTGCACGTTTAGAAATAGATGCTTGAAATTAAAACAATTTTCATGTTGTGTACTGTTGTCACTTAGATTTGCACCCTTGTCCAAGGCCTATGCGCGAGGAAAACCTAGTGAAACATGGAAACAACCTCCAAGATGTGGGACTTGAACTATGAGGTTGAGTCTCCGGAGAAGGCTAGCTTCCTCTTACTGTCAGGGTGCACCTATCTATTCTCAGAAGAAAAAGGGAGAAAGAGAGCACTAAGGCAAATCTACCTAGTCTAATCTAAGGCGGTGATGCACCAAAACAGAGTGCTCAGACTCATTCTTGCCCATATATGCACTAAAAAACTAGAGTAACATCCAAAAGTCATACACATCCAAACTTATATCAATCAATAATCACATACAGATCAGGAAACCAACTGAATGACACCAGGGAAAGGAGATCTCACTTGTATGTTATTCAATAGGCCAAAGATAGATACAGCATGTGGACTATTGATCTCAATAATGCATCAATGAGAGGCAAAACAATGCATATGCACATTGATGGCTGAAAGAGATGGTACAGGATGTTATCTAACTTAGAGAAAAAGGGGTTTTTCCACTGCAAATCTACGAGCAGTAGTAGAGAAAATTAGGAAGAGTCGACTGGGAACAAATCACAAAATTTCCTTTATAGATCAGGCATAACTTGAAGATTTTTGCGTTACATTTAGTTCCTACCTACTGGCATCAAACCCCAAAATATCCGATCAAAGATCACACTCGAGCATGATTCTGAAGTACCAAATCAGATATTCAACTGAAAGAATGCCTCGAGTAGACAGACTGGCACTAATGAATGATACTGACATAGTAGATGGATCGACTGGGATGGTGGAGTGTTTCCCTATGCCTCGCATTCATTCCTGGTAGGTCAAAAATGATTGCGAAGATCAAATTGCAAGATAACATCGATCATCTTCATTTTTTGATTCATGAATCATCCTAGTCAAAAGGTCAACCAGGCTCCTTACGCGTCAACTAGGTCACGCGAGCTAACTATATTTCTTTATTTTTCCACCTGAGGAAGTCCTCCCGTGGTTGACCTTCCATCATCGAACTACTACGCCAGCCTTTAGATAGTTATCACTAACTGCGACGGTTATATTATCTGCCAGCCTACCATCAATCTTGACCGAGCCACTAAGACATGTGTCATCCAGGCGCGTTGTCGCTAACACTATCTCCCAAACAGTTCTTCATAGCGCAATGGCACCCACCACAAATCTGTCTCCATCTGACGACCAGAATCACCTCGTACTGCCCTGTGCTGTTCCTACTTTGGGCCCATCACATTTGGCACCACCTCGGCAACTGATCTTCATCCGAATGACATATGGCAATAGCTCAATGATCCATCCTAGCGAGACTTGATGCCACCGACATGTGGCAACAGGGTGCCATGTCGCCAATGTTATCTATCGAGCTGTTCTTAATAGCGAGATAGCGCCAGTCATAGATCTCCATGGATTCGACGATCATCAAGAATTGCCATTCCTCCCAAAACTATTGGGCCTATTAAATGTGTGTCGTCATTTGATTCATTCTCCAGATGCTGATTGTTAAGACCTAACTCCTGCCGACATGTGGCAGATGGTCACTATGTCACCATGTTAAAACCCGTGCATCTCTACCATAGTGAGATGGCACCATCCGTTGATCTGAATCGATCTAACGGTGTGCAAGGAAGATCATTCCCCTCAGCGTATTGATGAGTAAGAACTGGCCACGTATCAACGGTTTGACTAGTCCTCATTGACATCCCTGGACCCATGAGGATGCATGTCCTTCAGGCGCAATGTCATTAACATAAGACTCGCACAGCTCTTCCATAGCGCAATGGTGCCTTCCGTCGATCAGCCCTGATTTGTTGGTGGAGAACTTACCTTTCAATGTACTGGTGATGCTGACTGAACTCTAACTTGGGGGACGTGGTTGCTCTTTATTGGCCCAATGAAACACCTCCCTGGTCTGACAAAGCACCAACTCAGAAGGTTCGTATTGCCTTGACCCCACTAATGAATACGTGGCTACATCTAATTCACCACTGTGGCGCTGGGCTCCTAACTGCTCATGCGAAGTACTTGCTGGGACCCAACGTGCCTGGATGCTTCTCACCACGGTGGATTTTTTGATTGGGTGCTATGTCACCATCGAAAAACACATCAGTTTTCCATTAGCGCCATGGTGCCTCGCCAGTCTTTCAAACTTTCGGCCCGTGGAAACGTGTCGCTCGCCGCCATGAGCATTTGCGCCGAGCGCTATGTCACTATGGAGATTTTCCTGCCGGCATGCGATAGCGACATAGCGCCTGCGCCACCGAAAAACTTTCTCGACCTACCCTCCATTGTAGCCTACTCGTCGGACCCACCAGACATGCGTCAATTGGGCGCGATGTCGCTGATGCTATTTCCCGTGCATCTCGAATGACAAGATCGCGTCGACCATTGATCTTGCTGAAATCTGACAGAGAAGATCCTGCGGGCTGCGAAATACATCATAAGATCCGATATTGGCATATAAAATAATATTTCTATGGCTAGCTGTTGGATGAGCTGAGCATTTAAAATTTAAACCTTTGGCGGGTGAGCGAAAGGTAACAATTCTGGTGACTCACAGAGGGCATGAGCCTACTCAATGCATAAGACTATTGCCTACAAGAAACTCCATTGGCCAACAAGGTTAAAAATGGGAACTGCAAAACCTAATCCTCATAAGAGGAAATCAAAACATTAAAGACCTTTAAAATCTTAGCTCTATTTCTATGACTAGAAACAAAAAACAAAAACTCCTCTGCTACCTGAAACCGTCAAAACTTTTGAAGCTGGCAACTCAAGGGAGAAACTCTGTGCATGCACACTTATTGGAAAATAGGAACAAACAGAAAGAACTAAACTACTTATGTACATGGATTCCCAAAATTTTAGAAATAGGGCTTTAGATAGATCCCATTGACTGGAATGGGCAAAATTTCACCATTAGGTCTGCTCAGTCGGAATGCATTTGCCTGTTTGCAATTGCAGATCAGATAAGGGCCACTCCACAATGCATCAAATTTAGAATGTCTTCCTAGTTTTTCTCTATCTGAATCCCACTTGAGAACCAAATCCCCTTCTCTGAAGATTCTGGCCCTTGCCTTCTTGTCAAAGCTCCTCTTCATCTGCTGCTAATGTATCTCTAGAGTTTGCATAGCTTTGCTTCTCTTTTCTTCCAGTTCAATTAGTTCTGCCATTCTTACTAACATGGCATCATCTTCAATTCATTCTAGCTAATGAGCCAACTCCAAGGATGGGAATTCCAATGAGATTGGGATTCTGGCCTCCCTACCATATACCAGCACAAAAGGTGAATTCCTAATAGATCTCTTGGGCGTTATCCTATCAGCCCATAGAGAAGTTCTTAGCTTCTTATGCCAGGCCCTCTGGTTGTCTTCTTTTGTTCTCTTTATGATTCTGATCAGATTCTTGTTTAAAGATTCAGCCAAACCATTACCTTGAGGATAGTAGTTCGATGATGTGCTCAGATAGATGCTATGATCCATCACTCATGCACAAATCTGGGTTCCAAGAAAAGATTTGGCATTATCTGAGATGATAGTAGAAGGAGCACCAAATCTAGATACAATTCCATCAAGGAATTCAACAACTGATGGCTCTGTAGCATCCTTCAAGGAAACTGCCTTTGTCCACCTAGTGAAATAATTAGTAGGAGCCAAAATCCATTTAAGACCTACACTAGATGGAGGATTAATGGGGCCTATAAAATCCAACCCCCACTGGGTGAAGGGCTGATCCACCTGAATAGGATGAAGAGGAAGAGTTGCAAGTCTCTGTTTGCCTGAGAAGAAAGTGCACTTCTCACATTTTCTCACATACCTATGACAATCATGAAACAAGGATGGTCAATAATAACCAGCCCTCATGATCTTCATGGCAGTTGTTCTTGTAGAGAAGTGGCCACAATCAGGGCCATCATGGAGTTCTTTAATCATCCTTTTAGCCTGATCCTCTACAACACATCTCAACAGGGTCCCACTAAAATCCCTCCTGAATAGGATATCATCAATCACAACATAGGGAATGGACTGCAGTCTATATTGTCTTCTCTTGGCTCTGTCTAATCCCTGGGGGTATCCATTCCTTGATAAAAATTTCTTCATGTCATCCATCTAGCTCTTTGGGGCATTAACATTTCTTTCCTCCTGCTGGTCTGCAATTACCATAGCAACTTCTTCATGTGAATCCTGACTTGATAACATTTCTTTGCATAATCCTCTCCCTCTTACCAATTTGGTAATCTGAATGTCAACATCATATTCCATTACCCTATTGATCCATCTAGCTCTCTTCTCACTGATATCTTTTTTTAATAGGAAGTCTTTTACACTTGCATGGGGCACCAACAAATGGATCCTATTATGGGATAAGAGGTGTCTGAATTTCTTCAAGGCTCTAATGACTGCAAGGGCTTGCTTCTCAACAAAGCTATACTTATCTTCATATTCCTTGAGCCCTTCACTAAAGAAGGCTATGGGCTGCTCCTCATTCCTATCATTTGTTTGAGTCAAGACAGCAGAAATACTTGACTCACCACCTAAAGTGTAGAGGATGAAATCTTTCTCAAAATTTGGGTTCATGAGGGTAGGGGCTGATGCTATTGCTACCTTGATCTTTTCAAAACTCTCCTTCCCCTCCTTGGTCCATGAGAAGACCATATCTTTCTTGAGCATGGTTGTAAGGGGTTTCACCATGGTAGCAAGATTAGGAATAAACCTTCTTACAAAATTTATCCTACCAAGGAAACTTTGCAGCCCCTTCTTGTGTTTAGGGAGAGGAAGGGAAAGTATTGCTTTTGTTCTTTATGGATCAATGGTCAATCCATCCTTAGATACAATGTGTCCCAATAGTTTTCCTTGGTTTGTAGCAAAGACACACTTGGTTGGGTTGAGAGAAACCCCAAACTCTCTACATCTTAGAAATACCTGTCTCAAATGATCAAGATGATCTTCTACATTCTTGGAATACACAATTATATCATCAAGGTATATTAAGACAAACTTGTCAATTAATCTTTTGAAAGCTACCTCCATTGCCTTTTGGAATGTGGTACTTGCATTTGTTAATCCAAATGGCATTTTGCAATAAGCATAGGTGCCTCATTTAGTAGTAAATGCTATATTGTATCTATCAGACTCTTTAACTAGAACTTGGTTATAACCAGAAAACCCATCAAGAAAAGAGAACCTCCTTGACCCACTGACCTTGGACAAAATTTGCTCCATAGAAGGGAGAGGATGGTGATCCTTAAGGGAAGCCTGATTAAGATCCCTAAAGTCCACACACAATCTAATTTCTCCATTCTTCTTCCTCATAGGGACAAGGTTAGCTACCCATGATGAATGTTTAATAGGAAAAATTATGTTAGCTTCAATTAACTTGGATAGCTCTTTCCTCATCAAAGGTTCAATCTTGGGATTCACTGGCCTCTATTTTTGTCTTACTGGTTTGACCCTATCAACCAAATCTATGGTATGCTGAAACAAACTAGGGTTGAAACCTTTTAAGTCATCATACGTCCAAGAAAATAAATCACTAAACTCTTGACATAGATGAATGAAATTTTCTTGCTCGGCTTCAGAACATACCTTTCCCATGTTAAGAGATTTTCCATCAGCAATAGTAACTGGGGCATGATCATCCTTTTCTATAGCTAGATTGATTCCTTTATCCCTTGACTGATCATCAAGATTAAAGACACTCTCCAAGGTAATGAGACCCTTGGGCAGCTTATTGGAACTAAGATGAATGATTTGATCACAATACTGATCTTGTAGTCTTGACTGATTTCTTTCTGAAAATTCTGCTTCATTCTGCAAGAAACTCACAATCTGCTCATCAGACTCAAACACCTGCCAATGAGTATTATTATCAGGAATAGCAGGCCTTACCACCACACTTATTTGATGTTTCTTTTCTTACTCAATATTCCTTGTCACATCATAAGATGCTCCCACTGCTGAAAGTCTATCAACGTATTTATTTTCTCTCCTAGGAATGCTCCGAATATTAAATGCTTGGAAACCCTCAAGAAAATCCCAAACTCTGTGTTTATAAGACTTGAGTAGGCCATTTTTGGTGATATTCTGATTTCTCACTTGGTTCACTACCAAATCACTATCCCCATATACTTTCAAGGCTTGAATTCCCCTCTTTTGGGCAAGTAGGAGACCTTGGATTAAAGATTCATACTCGGCCACATTATTGGTACAACTGAATTAGAGTCTAAAAGAGAAATAATATCTTATTTGTGCAGGAGAGATCAACATAACACCAGCCCTTGATCCATTTCTATTCCTTGAGCCATCAAAGTACATACTCCATACTCCATTTATGTCATCATTAGTCCTAACAAGGTCAGGAACTTGGACCTCTTTCTCTATTATGCAATATGTGCTAAGGCCTATCTCAAGAGTTTCCAACATAGGCTCAAACTGACATGTATTTGCCCACTCATCTAAGAAGAAATCAAGAATCTCTACTATGGAAGTGATAGGATCATTTACTATGTTATTTTCGTCCATCTCTAGAATAGGTCAATTCATATTGATGAAGTTGGGAGTGTAGGGTTCAGTGTGATGAAGGGCTTGAGGTTCTGCTCTTATTGAAGCATTGGCCCCATATCTGGTCTTAAATGACATATAAGACCAATCAGTAGATATGAATCCACCAATTTGAGCATTGAAGTCTCTTGAAAGATAGATGGCAAAATAGGGCTTGACCTCAGCAACAGATATGTCTTGAATCATAGTACAACTAGGGCATGCACATAGGGCCATTTCCACACTTCTAAAGATGCCTATAGTTTTGACAGTACTCCCATCTAGTTGTAACACATCCCTAACAATGGGCTCATATTTCATCCCTAAAGCATCAACAACACACCTAGGCATTACTGAGCTACTAGCCCCCGAATCTATCATGCAATTATGGACTAATTTGCCCCCTATAATCAGAGAAACATAAAATGGAGGAGGTCTAACCTTTTTACTTGTCTCCAAATCTCCTGCTGGTTGTACTAAACTAGTGGCACTCTCCACGGTAGATGATTGATCCTTGGGTTCAATCTTTTCCAATTCTTGCTGCAACATCTTCCTCTACATTGGTATGGTAGCAACAACATCCCACATGGAAATGTTTACATTGGTCTTCTTCATTTGCTCTACCACACTCAATGGTGCATTAGGAATTTTGATAGAAAATTTGGGAGCTGCACTCATGAGAGGTTGAGATGGAGCAACATAGGGATCACTTGCATTCTCCTCTCTTGGACCTTGCCTTTGCTATTGTGAAGTGTTTGTTTTCTCATTTTTTTTCTATGTGTTAGGTGTAACACTTGAAGTTGAGGCCTGCTTAGGAGAAGGAGGAGCAGGATGTTCCACAACTCTCTTTTTACTTCTTGTGTTATGAGCAACAGAATCCTAGTTTACATTACAATGCTCCTCCATCTGGTGATTCATGAAAGAGCAATCACCTTGCCTTTGGATATATGAGGCCTCCTTGGTATGATCTTCCTTGTATGGTTGCTTTACTATAGGCTCCTGGACAGTTAAGGCCAAATAAGATTCTACCTTTTTGACACATGCAATAGGTATAAGAATAGTTGCAAGAAGCACAAAAATCTTGATCTTGGGCCAAGTTATTTTGAGGGACTATAGCTCTGTTCTGATTTGAGCTTGAAGCAGAAGCATGACTATTCTGCCTATTCTAATCAAAAGAGCTATTCCACTGATTAGGAGGCCTACCACCACTTGGAGCCTGATATTGTAATTGGGGAGGCTTTCTACTTTGGGCTTGCTGCCTTTCTAAGGCCACCACCTTGTTACTCATCTTTTGTATTAGAGAAAAACTATCCTCTAACCTCTTCCCTTGGTCCTTCAACTCCCTCCCCTGCTCTTGTAATTTTTTATCCAGGGTCTTCTCTCTTTTATCTGTGTTCAACACTAGAGCTTGGAGCATTTCCTTGAGTTCATCTATTCCATTTGAGGATGTGGAAGCTTGGGGAATTAGAGTAAGGGCTTGTGATGTAGGAATTGTAGGAAGGGGAGCTATTACTGGTTGGTGGTTGGGGACATCCAGAAAGAAGGGCATAGGAGGTCTTGGAGCCAACTTTCCTCCTTGTATTAGGATGTTCTCAGCTTTTATGGCTATCTCATAAGCATTCGGTAATGTATCTCCCCCCATAGTTTTGATTGTAGTGGCAATGTCACTTTTGAAAGCTCTAAGGTAATTCAAGAAAGCATTACCAGGGGTAGGTTTTACTATAGTAGGTATTCTATCCCATGTCTTTTGGAATCTGTAGTTAAAATCAGTCATACATTCATGGGGGGCTCTTTTTATTGTAGTCAGTTGCTCTAATAGTGACAAATGGTCACTCTTATCCTCAAAATGTTTGCATAATCCTACTCCTAGTCAATCCCGATCAGTTATGGAACCATGAACTAAGCCTCTATACCACTGTAATGCTTTTCCTTTTAAAGATGAGGCTAGAAGTCTGATAGCAACATCATCCTCTATAATACCATGAATATTATAGACATTTGCTACCTCTTGGATATGCTCTAAAGGGGAAATAGAAGTTTCACCAGTAAAATCAAGTATGCTTTTTAGTGCAGCTACTAGTATATCATGTCTTTGGGCTAACAATAGAGGGCTTCCACCATTAATGGTGGAAAAAGCATGAATCCTTGGGTGTGCCATATAGACAAGCATTCTATTGATGAGGCTAGATGGCAATCTAGGCTAAGTTCAAATAGTAGGAGGAGTAGAGACAGATCTTACAGGTATATTAACTGTTATTCCACCTCTAACTGGTGATAATGAAGCTCTAGTCCTCCTCCTTCTAGGATTTGAAAGTGAGATTTCTTGATATTGAAAATTACCTCTAGAAGACGCCCTTGTTTCAGACTTGGGCATGAATTTCTGCAACCTAGCCTAAAACCAGATTTATTTCGACTTGAAAGATCAGCCTCTTCAAGGCTTGAATACTGAAGCCAGCACTACTTCTTCAGCGTTGATCCCTGGAATTCTCTCTTCTTAACACCAGTAGACCTTAAATCTTCTAATATGAGTCCCACCGGGTGTGCCAAAAATTATTGTCACTTAGGTTTGCACCCTTGTCCAAGGCCTATGCACAAGGACAACCTAGTGAAACATGGAAACAACCTCCAAGCTGTGGGACTTGAACTACGAGGTTGAGTCTCCGGAGAAGGCCGACTTCCTCTTACTGTCAGGGTGCACCTATCTATTCTCAGAAGAAAAAGGGAGAAAGAGAGCACTAAGGCAAATCTACCTAGTCTAATATAAGGTGATGATGCACCAAAACAGAGTGTTCAGACTCATTCCTGCCCATATATGCACTACAGAACTAGAGTAACATCCAAAAGTCATACACATCCAAACTTATATCGATCAGTAATCACATACAGATTAGGAAACCAATTGAATGACACCAGGGAAAGGAGATCTCACTTGTATATTATTCAATAGGCCAAAGATAGATACGTCATGTGGACTACTGATCTCAATAATGCATCAATGAGAGGCAAAACAATGCATATGCACATTGATGGTTGAAAGAGATGGTACAAGATGTTAACTAACTCAGAGACAAAGGGGTTTCTACACTGCAAATCTATGAGCAGTAGCAGAGAAATTCAGGAAGAGTCGACTAGGAACAAATCACAAAATTGCCGTTATAGATCAGGCATAACTTGAAGATTGTTGCATTACATTTACTTCCTACCTATTGACATCGAACCCCAAAATATTCGATCAAAGATCACACTCGAGCATGATTCTGACGTACCAAATCAGATATTCGACTGAAAGAATGCCTCGAGTAGACAGAGCGGCGCCAATGAATGATACTGACATAGTAGATGGATTGACTAGGACGGTGGAGTGTTTCCCTATGCCTGGCATTCATTCCTGGTAGGTCAGAATTGATCGCGAAGATCAAATTGCAAGATAACATCGATCATCTTCATTTTTTGATTCATGAATCAGCCTAGTCAACAGGTCAAACAGGCTCCTTACACGTCAACTAGGCCACGCGGGCCAACTATATTTCTTTATTTTGCCACCTGAGGAAGTCCTCCCATGGTTGACCTTTTGTCATCGAACTACTGCACCACCCTTCAGATGGTTATCACTAACTGTGATGGTTATATTATCTGCCAGCCGACCGTCAATCTTGACCAGGCCAATAGGACACGTGTCATCGAGGCGCGTTGTCGCTAACACTATCTGTTGAGCAGTTCTTCATAGTGCAATGGCACCTATCGCAGATCTGTCTCCATCTGACAACCAGAATCACCTTGTACTACCCTGCACTGTTCCTATTCTGGACCCATCACATTTGGCACCACCTTGGCAACCAATTTTTGTCCGAATGACATATGGCAACAGCTCAGCGATCCATCCTGGCGAGACTTGACCCCACCGACATGTGGCAACAGGGCGCCATGTCGCTGATGTTATCTACCGAGCTGTTCTTGATAGCAAGACAATGCCAGTTATAGATCTCCACGGATCCAACGATTGTGAAGACTCGCCATTCCTCCTAAAACTACTGCGCCTGCTGAACGCGTGTCATCATTTGATTCGTTCTCTTGATGCCGATTGGTAAGACCTGATGCCCATCGACACATGGTAGATGGTCGCTATGTTGCCATGTTAAAACCCATGCATCTCTTCCATAGCGAGATGGCGCCATTCGTTGATCTGAATCGATCTGACGGTGTGCAAGGAAGATCATTCCCCTCAGCATATCGATGAATAAGAACTAGCCACGTATCAACGGTCTAACTAGTCCTCACTGACATCCCTGGACCCACAAGGACGCGTGTCCTTCAGGCGCAATGTCATTAACATAAGACTTGCACAACTCTTCCATAGTGTGATGGCGCCTGCCGTCAATTGGCCCTGATCTATCGGTGGAGATCTTACCTTTCCATGTACTGGTGACGCTGATTGAAATTTGACTTGGGGGAGGTGGTCGCTCTTTATTGGCCCAATGAAACACCTCCCTAGTCTGACAAAGCACCAACTCGGAGGGTCCATATTGCCTTGACCCCACTGATGAATACATGGCTACATCTGATTTGCCATCATGGCGCTGGGCTCTTGATTGCTCATGCGAAGTACTTGCTGGGACCCAACATGCCTGGATGCTTCTCACCATGATGGATTTTCTGATTGGGTGCTATGTCACCATCGAAAAATGCATCGATTTTCCATTGGTGCCATGGTGCCTCACCGGTCTTTCGAACTTCTGACCTGTGGAAACGTGTCGCCCGTCGCTGTGAGCATTTCCGCTGGGTGCTATGTCGCTATGGATATTTTTCGACCGGCATGCGATAGCGACATAGCACCTACAGCACTGAAAAAATTTCCCGACCTGCCCTCCGTTGTAGCTCGCTCATCAAACCCACCAGACATGCATCAATTGGGCGCGATGTCGCTGATGCTATTTCCTATGCATCTCTAATGACAAGATCGTGCCGACCGTCGATCTTGCTGAAATCTGACGGAGAAGATCCTGCGGGCTGCAAAATACATCATAAGGTCCAATCTTGGCATATAAAATAATATTTCTGTGGCTAGTCGTTGGACGAGCTGAGCATTTAAAATTTAAACCTTTGGCGGCTGAGCAAAAGGTAACATGTACACAATGTTCACCATGTAGAAATAGGACCTCCTCAATTTATTCTGCCACTCCATGTGCATTCTCTGAAGAGCATAAAACCTTGACAATCACTAAATCCTTTAACGGGAAAATTGATAAAAGTATCAACCTGTGCTATTTTTTTTAATCCAAGAAGCTAATATATAATTGATATTGTTTTCCAATTATACCAAAGAATTGATTAAAATACTCTAATTGATGAGAAGATAAATTTTTTTTTTCTTATCAATCAATTCACTCACCTCACTTGCAACATTGTTGAAACATATTAATGCTCCTTCTTAAACATAGATGCTTGAACTAAAATCATCTTCTCATCATGTGTACATAAAGTTTAGGAAGAGGAAATAACAACTCCTCAATTTCATCCTTCACTTAGTATGCATTCTGTTAAGGGCATGATATCTTAGTAATCACTAAATACTTTGTAAAGAAAAATTGATGAAAAAAACAATGTATGCAATTTTTTTTGCATCCAAGAAGCTAATAAATAGTTGATACAATTTTCCTCTTGTTCCAAAGAATTGAATAAAATAGTCTACAGATGTCAATCTTTGATTTACTACCATTTCCATGGAAGTAATTTACTTATATCATTATTATCATAATAAATATAAAACAATGCAAAATAATTTGTTCAAGATACACAAATTGGTCATTAAATTTGGATAATGTTTCACAAGATTAAAAATTTGAAACAGATACTCAACATTATATATTTATTTATTCTTTATATATAACAAATATAGGCACAAAAATTATCAAAATAGTGTAACATTTTCCATAATCGTATGGATTTTGACTTGTAGAATATGTATATTATAAGAAACATGAAACCTACATGGTCAAATCAAGAAGATCATGAATAAATTATTAGGTACTAGAAATTTCATGATTATCTTTTAACATAGCTAAATAATTTAACAAAATAATCAATATTATCTTTAAATAAGAAAATATTATGTTGAAGTATTATAAAATTCACATCAGGTTTGGCAAGAGTACATATTTTCCAATATTTGTATTCCATGGATGCAATTCAAAAATTGTGGAGACATAATAGAAAAGATCATAAATCAACAACTTCAAAACATAGATAAACATTTTGAATAATTAGTCTTAGGCCCCAATGGTTGGTATTTGATATTTTTTGTCTTGACATTTAGAGGATACATAGCTAGGAACAAGTAAATATGAGCACCCAATTGAGGTTGGTATATACATTGCTCTTCAAAATAAGAAATCTATTAAAAGGTAGTTTAAGTTTTCAAATTTCAAAAATTATTGCGATTATTTTATTAGATGATAGAAGTCTAGATATAAAAGGAAACATTTAGTAAAAAATAATATTTCTCTTATAAACAAGAAATATGGAGTTCCAGTTCTACTTAATTGTAAGAAAAATTAAATAGCACTTAGAAAGTAATGTTGACATCTGATTGAAAAGATTATTATTGAAAAAGTATTGAAAGAGGGAGATTGTTGAAACAAAATATGTTTTTTAATCATTGTTTTGTCATTGATGTCAAACTTGCTATTTGCTAGTAAGACAATTGTTTATAAGATTTAAGTACTATAACTTAGTTGATTGATGAAGAGGATTTGATCAATATGATGTAACAACAACACCTAGAGGAAAGGTTGAGTTATGGATATGTAATGGAGTACACGAATTAGTTAATATAGTGATGATATGATGTATTAATAATTTACTTAAGGTTGCAAAGGCTAGTTATACTTAGAAAGTTTAGAGAACAAACTTACTCAAAGACTATCTACCAAGCTTGACCAAGTTGTTAGTGGGTGCCAAGAAATTTAGTTGAAACCGAGTAGAAAATTAGTTAGTGTTGAGTAAAAGAAAATTCTAGTGTATATCAAGTAGATCAATAGATTCCAAGTAAACTTTAATGGATGTCGATCACCAATAAAAATCACTTGATGGTGAATGAATTCATAGTTGATGTTGAAAAATGCAGTATGTGTTGAGCATTAGAAGATTGAATAAAGATCAAATATTTTCTTAATCTAAGCTAATAAGTTATTTGTCTTGAATTTTGTGAACTAGATGGAAGATAAGGATGATGAGTTGGTGGAACAAAATTTTAGGAAAAATATTTTTAGGTGAATTCAAATGGATTTTAGGAGAATTTTCTAGAATAGATAAGATATGGGATAGATACATTGTATCCTACCGAATCCATCCAAACCCTAAAAAGGATGATGGAGAAAAAAGTAGAAACGTAACCTAATTTCCTATTTAAGAAATGTTTGGTTAGAACCAAATTGTCTGAGAGGAAGAAGTTGTGGGGAGAGATTGAGAAGGTCAAAGAAGACCAAGGAAGAATAGAGATAGAGAGTCAAGGAATCTATTTCATCAAGAGACCAAAGAGATGACTGCATTGGTGTAACAAGTAAGAAGGCTTCAGGAGATATATGCTTGAAGGGTGAACAAGTTGTCAAAGCTACAAATAATGAAAGCCAAGAAAGATTGAGGACTAAATTATGATCTGAAATTTGTAAATGAAGTTGTAAGTTGTATCAAATTAAAGCTCTAAAGTTACTCTCTATCAATTTTATCAATTAGGATAAAATCCTTTGGATTAAGGTTGACCTAACAGTCATTTGAGAATCCTTTAATAGGGTGGCATTCAAAGTGAATGGCCTAAAGTCCTCTAATAAGTCACACTTTTAACAGGGTGATTAAAACCTTTTAACTAGGTCAAATTTAATAGTGTGTGTTGTAACCTTGAACAGGGTTGGCCTCTCAAAGGGCATCACTTCAGAAGAGTGAGAAACGAGTAGCATGTTATTGGTGGTTTTTTTGAAATTGGGTTTCCATGTTAAATTATTGTGTCATTTTTGTTGATGTTTCATGTTTACATTTGTGCATGTTGATTCAATAGTAAGCTACAAGTTTTATTGATTGCACGCATACATGCATATGCTTTAAGGGTTCACTAAGCTAAGTAAGAAAATTCTTATTTGTACATTTGGACCTTGAATAACTAGTTCAACCCCCCTTTTAGTTATTCTAAATAATTCCAACAATTAGTATCAGAGCCATCTGCTAAAGAGGATTAGTTTGAAGGTACTAGAAGCACAAAGATCAAGGTGTCAAAAAGAGATGTACCCAAGCTTAATAGTGAAAACTTTCCTACTTGGAAAAGTCTTAGAGTGAAGTTACATCTTGGAGGAATTGGAGATCATGCACAATCTACCATCATAGTAGAACATGTTGACCCTATTGGAGTCACAAACACTTGAGATATGAAGAAACTGAAAGAACAAAATTAGGCAATGTTAGAGATTGCTTCTGCCCTAAGCTATGCCAAATTTGATGGCATCAAAGGATGAAACACTACAAATAAAATGTCGGATTCCCTACACACCACCTATGGAGGAGACAAGAATGTTCAAAGAGCCAAATCTAAGATCTTTAGGGATAATTTTGATGACATGAGAATGGAAGAAGGTGAGAATATTGCTCAATATGTTGTTAGAATAACATAAGTTTTTATTGCAATAAGAGATTCTACTAGTCATATAGATGATGATATTTTTTTAAGCAAAGTCTTGAGAACATTACTATATATTTATGCTATTAGATTTTTTTCAATCAAATAATTGAGATGTATTCCAGGAAATGATCTAACTCTTGAAGGACTGGTGGGTGGACTCACTACTTTTGAGCTAACTTTGATAATTACAAACCAAAGAGTCTTGAATCTCTTTTCAAGGCTAAATTTTTATTGAAAGGCTTAGATGAAATAAAGCAAAAGAAGAAGAAAAAAGGAAAGATAAAACATGTGGCTAGTGATAGTGATATAGATGAAGAAGATGTTGAAGAATTGGAAGCACTATTGGCAAGAAGATTTCATAGAGGAAAAGGCAAGTTCAAAGGTATGTTGCCTATCATTTGTTTGAATTGTAATGAGATTGGTCATATTTCTGCTAGATGTCCATACAAGAAGAACTATAGAGGTGGTGACAAATACAAAGGTAGAAGAAATGATGACAACAAGGATTACAAAGATAAAGGCAAGAAATGCTACATCATTGAAGAGGATGATTCTGATGAACATGACGATGAAGTGGTATATGTTGTAATAAAAGAAAAATCTAATGAAGATGAGGTAACTACATTTATGAATTGTGTGAACAAAAATGACAAATGGATCATTGATAGTGGATGCTCACATCACATGACTAGAGACAAAAGTATTTTCATTACCCTAAACTATTATGATGGAAATAGTGTTAGATTTGGTAATGATGCAACATGTTTGATAAAAGGGAAGGGTTCTATCAAACTTAAAAACCAGATTTCATGTGACAATGCTTACTATGTTGAAAGAATAAATTATAATCTATTTCAAGTGTCTCACAACTAAACAATTTGAGATGCAAAGTTGAGTTTGGAAACAAGACTACCAAGATATATGACACAAAGGGAAATTTTTTTGGAAAAGGTGATCAAACTAGAAGTAATATATTTTACCTTGATATAGAGGATGCTACTTGTCCTGTGAAATTTGATGATGTGCGGCTATGCAACAAAATATTATGTCATGTTAACTTTGACAACTTGGTTAGTATCAGTAACATCAAGAAAGTTAGAGTTTTTCCTAAGTTGAAATAGCCTAACAATATGATATGTAAACAATGTCAACTAGGCAAAATGACAAAGTCAAGTTCAAAAGTAAAACTTATACATCTAAGGAGATACCAGAGATTGTTCATACAGACTTGTGTTGACCAACTGAAGTGCAAAGCTACAAGGGAGACAAGTACATAATGATATTTGTAGATGAATATTCTAGAATGATGACTATCATGTTTCTAAAATAGAAATTTGATACTTTTCAAATGTTTAAGTGGTACTTGACAAGAGTGGAGAAAGAAATAGGTAAAAGTCTAAAATGTTTGAGATCAAATAGAGGAGGAGAATTCACATCAAATGAATTTGAGATGTTCTGTAATGATAGAGGAATCAAAAGATAGACATATACACCTAGAACACCTCCCCAAAATGGAATTTCTAAAAGGAGAAATAAGTTTGTAATGGACTGTGCAAGAACACACATGATGGAAAAGAATTCTTCTTTGAAATGCTAGAGAGAAGTTTAAGTACAACTATCTATACCATAAACCATGCACATGTCAAGAAAGGTTCTCATTCTACACCTTTTGATTTATGGTATGGATATCCACTCAATGTGAAATAATTTAAGGTATTTCAAAGCAAATGTTACATTCTTAAAGATGCTAGAAATGGTAAGTGGGATGCACAAAAAGTGAAGAAGGCATATTCCTTGGCTACTCCACAAGAAGTAAAGCTTATAAGTGTTTAAATACTAACACTAACAAGATTGTGGAAAGTGAAAATATGAACTTTGAAAAATATATAGAAGTACATGAAGAAGAATCTATGAAATAACCAGAAGTATGCAAATCATTTGTATATTTTTATGAAAGAATGCCTACTGAAGTAGAAGCTATAAATCAAGTTGGAAACCAACAAAAAATTTTAGTAACTATTGAATCAGACCTTGTGAATGCCAAATTGAATTTAGGAATTGAGCTGCATTTGGATGTTGAACTACAAAATGAAGGAACTACACATTTTGATTTTGAAGTTAGCACACATGAAAGAGATGTTGATATACCTAATAGAGATGTACATAATGATTCTAAAGATGAAAGACAAATAGAGGGAACAAGATCTAAACCAAGATTATCCAACTATGTCAAAACACATCATCTGACTACTCAAATCATTGGAAATAAGGATGTTTGGCCAATGACAAGAAATAGACTAAGAAGTGAATCATGTTTGATAAGTAGGAAAGAACCCAAGATAGTGAAAGATGCATTAGAAGATGTTGACTAGTACAAATCCATGGAAGAAGAGGTTGAATAGATAAAGAAAAAAAATCTTGGAGCTTAGTTCCTAAACTAGAAGACAAAAATGTAATTGGAACCAAGTGGGTATTTAGAAACAAGCTAGATGAGAATGATGAAATCACAAGGAATAAGACAAGACTGGTTTGTAAAGGATATGCACAAGAGGAAAGAATTGACTATGGAGAGACATTTTTTCTATTGCAAGATTGGAAGGAGTAAGAAATTTGTTTGCTTATGCTACATATAAAGGATTCAAAGATTGCTAGATGGATGCCAAATCTGCATTCCTAAATGGTATACTAGAAGAAGAAGTTTTCATAGAGTAGCTAGAAGGATTTTTTGATGACAACAATAAGAATATGGTATGTAAACTACACAAATATCTATATGGTTTATAGAAAGCACCAAGAGCATGGTATGAGAGACTTCATAAGTATCTTGTGAATATTGCATTTGAAAGAACTAATTATAATAGAAATTTGTACATAAAGATAAAAAAAGGTAAAGGTATTCTATTATCTAAAATCCTTGTTGATGATATAATATTTGGAGGACAAGATGCTTTATCTAAGGATTTTGCAAAATAGATGAAACATAAATTTGAAATGTAAATGGTTTGAGAGATCAAATTTTTGGTGGGATTACAAGTTTATTAGATGAAGCATGGCATATATTGTTGAAATTATAGATGGAGTAATTATAGGGGTGGGGGGGTGAATTAGTTACCACAAAAACAAATCCACAGATCCCTGAGATGTCTTAAATAACTAGTTACTGTTGATACTCAGTAAACACTATAAAAATATTGTAACTCGATAGATTAAATTGTTACTGATCTTCAAGCATTCATAATTATTAACATGCATGAAAAAATAAATAACATGAACACAAGAGACACCAAATTTAATGTAGAAACCCAATATGGGAAAAACCATCAAGTAACTAGCTACCAATTTTCACTCTTCTGAAGTGAGCTTTGTTAGGAGCCAACCATGTTAAAGGTTACAATACACACTATTTAGTGTGACCCTATTAGAGGATTTAATCACCCTATTAAGAGTGGCCTTGCTAGAGGTCTTTAGAATAATTCAATTAAACTGTCACCTTATTAGAGGATTTTAAAAATGGCTATTAAACCAACTTTATTAAGAGAATTTGAAATCACTGCTACAATGGTTAGAAAGTAACAATGAATTGACTTGAATAAGATGCAACTAAATTTTCTAATTACAAATCTCTATTCAACATATTAGATCCTTCTCGATCAAATATAGCTTTGTTGCTCCTTAATGATCTCTAATCATCCTTCAAAATCCACTTTCACAATAATTGGTCCTCCTTCTCTTTCACATTACATCGAATCCATCACTTACACTTAGAATTTACAACTTAGCTTCTTATATATACCATTTAGATTATCAAGTCAGCTCTTTTACAAGTTACATTTACCAATAATAGATACATTAGTTAGTTACAACTATTACATTAAACGAATAAGACTTTAATTCACAAAATAATGGAATCCTTCACTGGCTGACCTTTCTTGGTAAATACTACTTCCAAAAATAATTTCTTGAGTTAACCACCTTAGCTTGGTTAACACTGCTAAATTTGAAAAATCCTTTGGCTACCGAGTTAACTCAGCAAGAACTAAATTTCCTTCACTATCCATGAAAGCTCAGTTAGAACTATTTCCTATACTATTTTCCCTTGATGACCAAGTGATCTCGGTAACAATTAAATTTCCTTTGCTAACCTTGAAAGCTCAATAACAACTACTGCACAAGGTAAAGCCTAAGAATGCTTGATAGACATTGTAAACCTTCTTTGCTAACCCTTTGAGATAGGTAGACTTTGTCTTTTGTCTTGCTGACCAACTAAGCTCGGTAGCCTCTATCTTTTATCTTGCTGACCAACTGAGCTTGGTAGAATTTTTCTTTTGTCTTGCTAACCAACTAAGCTCAATAGATTCTATCTTTTTTTTTTATATGACATTTGTGTAACATCAAAGAGAACGCTCGATTGAAAAATTGTATCCAACAATCTCCCTCTTTGGTATTGATGGCAACACAAAACGTCATAGCAGAATGAAATTTGAAAACAAGTCTTTTCTAATAGAATACTTCACCCTCTTATATAAAACTCCTCAAATACAGTAATCTCCCTCTTTCATAATAATCACTCCCTCTTACACAAACTCTCATTTTCTTGTAAATTTCAGAAAGATATGATAGTAAACTCTCCCTCTTTGACAACACATGCCAAAGACAACATAAACCAAATGTATAGTAGTGTACCTTATGTACTAATTCATATGCAATATCTTCATTACTTTGTTGCATCAACTTATAGATCTTCAATTCTATTTTAGTTGATGCATCACTAAAACTATATTTTAGTGAGCTTCAGATAGGGGAATGACCCCTAGCTTACCTCTTAGATGGAAGATTGCATCCTTAGGTAAAGGTTTTGTGAATATATCTGCTATTTGTTCCTTTATATGGAGATATTCTAATCTAATTTCCTTATCCTGCACCAATTCTCTAACAAAGTGATACTTTATAGCAATATGCTTGGTTTTTGAATGCATCACTGGATTTTTGGATATGTTAATTGCACTAGTAATTTCACAAAACATAACAATAGGTTCCTTGATATTTGAGCCACACAATGTTTGACTAGTTTACTGCTATTGCAACATACTCAACCTCTATTGTGAATTAGGATGTACAGTTCTACATTTTACTTGTCCAAGAAACCAAACTTTTTCCAAGAAAGAAAGCTCCTCCACTTGTACTCTTTTTGTCATCAATATTCCCTACCCAATCTACATTAGTGAACACTTTTAAATCCAAATTTTCTCCAAGCTTATACCATAATCCATAATCTTCAATTCCTTTTAAATATCTCATGATCCTTTTGATTTCTATGATGTGATTTTCTTTTGGTTTTTCTAGAGAATCTTGCTACAATTCCTACTGCAAGGGCAATGTTTGGTCTTGTGTGCACTACATTTTGCAACTTTCTAATCATAGATCTATTCAATGTTTGATCCACTTCCTTTGATTCATCATCCTTGGTAAGTTTCAATCCAGTACACATAGGAGTTCCAACTGGTTTGTAGTCTTCCATACCAAACTTTTTCAGTATCTCCTTGATGTATTTAGATTGAGTGATGTACATGCCATTCTTACTTTGATGAATTTGAAGACCAACAAAGAATTTAATCTCACCAAACATTGACATTTCAAATTCTTTGTTCATTTGTTTGAAAAATTCTTTACAAATATCATCATTTCCTATGAACAAAGTATCATCTACAAATATTTCTACCAAAACAATCTTATTATCTCATCCTTCCATGATGTAAAAGCTATTGTTATCATTAGTTCTTTGAAAATCAATCTGAATAATATATTTATGCAGTCTTTCATACCATGCTCTAGGGCCTTGTTTTAGACCATATAATGCTTTATGTAATCTAAAAAACATGTCCTTCTTGTCTAGATAAAAAAAAACTTCATGTTATTCAATGTAAACCTCTTCATCCAGTATGCCATTGAGAAATGCTAACTTAACATCCATCTGATAAACTTTGAATCATTTGTATGCAAAATATGCAAGTAAGGTTCTGAAACCTTCTAATCTTGCAATAAAGGCAAAAGTCTCTCTATAGTCTACACCTTTTCCTTGAGATTACCCTTTGCATACTAGTCTAGCTTTGTTCCTTGACAACTTACCATCTTCATTTAACTTGTTTTTGAATACCCACTTAGTTCCAATCACATTTTTGTGTTTAGGTCTAGGTACAAGAATCCATGTTTTGTGTTTCTCTATCTTTTCTATCTCTTTATTCATAGCTTCAATCCAACTTTCATTTTCTAATGCATCTTTCACATTTCTAGGTTCAAAATCAGCAAGTAAACAACTGCCTTTCAACTTACTTCTTGTCATTGTTCCTTCTGATTTATCTCTAATGATCCTATCTGGTGCATGATGCTTTTGGACATACTTTTCTAACATAGTCTTCTTGCCTTTTGAATAAATTGCATTGTTATCCTTCTATGCTTCAACTTCTAGTTCTACTTCTAGTTTCTCGGTCTCAGTAGTTGTTGATTCGATAGCTTCTATTTGCAACTTGGGTTCTTGCAACTCGATAAGTATTAGCTCAGTTTGAACTTCCTACGGCTCAATTTGAACTTCCTATGACTCAGTATATCAGGTTGAAGACTTAGGAGTTGAAGATTCCTAATTGATAGGTGTATTTGGCACTATATTAGGTTCAATGTAAAAAAATATCCTATAGTCTTTAGGTTCCCTTTTTCTTTCTTCTTCAATTCTTTCTAACTCATCAACTTTCACATGTGCACTTTCTATGACCTTTTGAGTAGACAAATTCAAACATCTATATGCTTTACTTTTGCAAGAATATCACAAAAATATTCTTTCATCACCCTTTACATCAAATTTACCTTTTCTAGATTCTTTCAAAATGTAACATTTGGTTCCAAATACTTTTAGGTAACTTACACTGGGTTTGTAGTCATACCATAACTAATAGGGGGTTTTGAATGAGTCCTTCTTTAGCTATACTCAGATCAGGGTATGAACTGTAGTGGTGATAGCTTCCTTACAGTATTTGATAGCAATGCTCTTTTCAATCATTAAGGTTATTGCACAGTCCATGAAAGATCTATTCCTTCTTTTAGCTATTCCATTTTGTTTAGGAGTTCCATGTGCTGAAACCTATCTTTTGATTTCCCTTTCAATGAAAAAGTTATTGAACTCATGTGAAATGAATTCACCACCTCTATCTAACCTTAAACATTTTAGCCTTTTGCCTATTTCCTTTTCTACTCTAGCAAAATACCATTTGAAATTTTTAAATGCTTCTGATTTCTTTCTTAGGTACATGATAGTCATCATTCTTGAATAATCATCAAAAAAAAGAATGGTGAAATTTTTACCTGTATAACTTTCAATTCCAATAGGTCCACACAAATCATTATGCACAATTTCTAAAATTTCTTCAGACTAATAGTTCTTGCTTTTAAAGCTAGTTTTTTCCATCTTGTCAATTTGACAATTCTTGCACAGACCAACCTCAGGTTTTTTTTATGTTAGAAATGACTCTTAATTTTCTAAATTTACTTATTTTTACCAATTTTTCAAAGTTTATATGACATAAACTCCTATGCCATAACCAACTTTCTTTAACTCGAGCAATAAAACATGAACATTCACCAAGTTCAAGATAAAATAAGTTACCTTTTGTTTGAGTTCCTAATCCAATCACTTTTTCTTTTCCATCCAATAGTCTTGTTTTTCCATGTATGAATTCCACTTTGAATCTATTATTGAGTGGCTATGCTAAACTCAATAGATTTTTTTTTAGACCTTCTACCCAATATACATTGTCACATACAAGTTCTTTGGTTAGAGAGATTCTTCTTTTTACTTTTATACAACAAGGTTCATTGTTACCAAATCTTACACTGCCACCATCATAGTCTTCAAAATGTTCAAACTTAGTTTTATCACCAGTTATGTGATGAGAACAACCACTATCTATAATCCATGTATCATTTTTTCTCACATGAGAAATGAGTTCCATTTCTTCATCATTATTAGACTCATTTTTTATAGCAATGTAAACAACTTCATCTTCTTCTTCATCATCAAAATGATTAGAATATTTAGCCATGAAACATGTTTTCTTACCTTTATCCTTGAATGATTTGAAGTCTTTTTTGCCATTGCACTTGTGACCTTTCTTCTCATCCTTGTTCTTCTTATTTGGGCACCTAGCAGCAATATTTCCAATTTCTTCACAAGAAAAATAGATTAGAGGAACCTTACCTTTTTATTTCCCTTTACATATTGAATATTTCCTTGCTAGCAGAGTTTCAACCACCTCAAGATCATTGTCTAAACTCTGTTCTGATTCTTCATTACTATCTAACCAAGGATCCTTTATCTTCTCGCCTTTTTTCTTGAGTGAAAGTTTGGCTTCAAATGCTGATTCAATGTTCTTGGCAACTGGAACATAATTATCATAGTTGTCTAACTCAAATGTAGTCAATCTTCCAACTATGGCCTCTAGATTTATCTTATGATTTGCTTCACATCTTGTTTCTTAAGTTGTAGAGACTCTGACTGCATAAATAGGAAGTAGAGTTCTAAGAACTTTACTTATAATTGTCTCTTCCTTGATATCTCCTCTAAATTCTTTGATTGCACTAACACATGCTTTAACTCTTTCAACATATTTTGCAATTTTTTCATCCTCTCTTATCCTCATTTGATCAAATTTTCCTCTCAAACATTCTACTTTAGATCTTCCCACATTATCATCTCCTTCATAGATCTCTTTCAGCTTGTTCCACATTTCAAAGGTAGTTTTGCAATCCTTGATGTCATCAAATTCTTCATAACTTAGAGAAGATGCAATATCTATCATCATGTTGTTGTGAATCTTCTTTTTAGCAATATCATTGATAGATTATGTACCAAAAGGTTTTGCATATTTTTCATCAAGGTACTTCAGCCCTAAATGACCAATATAAGAGATGAAGTCTCATCAATCCTTGCCATACTGAGAAGTTGTCCATGTTAAGTTTTAGAATTTCCCTCTTGTAAGACATCTTGATCTTTAGCTTAGATCCTTGAAATCTTTTCTTGCAAGCACCAAGAGCTCTAATAACAATTGTTGCAATTATAAATGGAGTAACTAAGAGGGGGGGTGAATCAATTACCACAAAAAAAAATCCACAGATCCCTTAGATGTCTTAAATAGTTAGTTACTGTTGATACTTGGTAAACACTATAAAAATTTTGTAACTCAGTAGATTAACTTGTTACTGATCTTCAAGCATTCATAATTATTAACATGCATGAAAAATTAAATAACGTGAACACAAGAGACACCAGATTTAATGTGGAAACTCAATATGGAAAAAAATATCAAGTAACTAGCTACCAATTTTCACTTTTCTAAAGTGAGCCTTGTTAGGAGCCAACTCTATTAAAGGTTACAATACACACTATTAGGTGTGACTGTGTTAGAGGATTTAATCACGTTGTTAAGAGTGGCCTTGTTAGAGGTCTCTTGAACAATTCAATTGAACTATCACCTTGTTAGAGGATTTACAAAATGGTTGTTAAACCAAATCTATTAAGAGATTTTGAAATCACTACTACAATGGTTAGAAAGTAACAATAAATTGACTTGAATAAGATGCAATAGATTTTTTTGATTATAGATCTCTATTCTACACTATTAGATCCTTCTCGATCAAATATAGCTTTGTTGATCCTCAATGATCTTTGATCATCCTTCAAAATTTTCTTTCACAATAATCAGTCCTACTTCTCATTCACATGACATCAAATCCATCACTTACACTTAGAATTCATAGCTTGACCTCTTATATATACCATTCAGATTATCAAGTAAGCTCATTCACAAGTTACATTTACCAATAAACCATATATCAGTCGGCTATAAATATTACATTAAACAAATAAGACTTTATTTCAAAAAATAATGAAATCCTTTATTGGCTAACCCTACTCGATAAATACTACTTCCAAAAATAATTTCCTGAGTTAACAACCTTAACTTGGTTAACATTGCAAAATCTGCAAAATTCTTTGGCTACCAAGTTAACTGGGTAAGAACTAAATTTCCTTCACTGTCCATGAAAGCTCGGTTAGAACTATTTCCCATACTATTTTCTCTTGATGACCAAGATAGCTTAGTAACAATTAAGTTTCTTTTGCTAACCTTGAAAGCTCATTAACAAATGCTAGACAAGGTAAAGCTTGAGAATGCTCAGTAGACACTGTAAACCTTCTTTGCTAACCTTTTGAGCTCGATAGACTCTGTCTTTTGTCTTGTTGACCAACTGAGCTCAGTAGTCTCTGTCTTTTGTCTTGCTGACCAACTATGCTCGGTAGTCTATGTCTTTTGTCTTGCTAACCAACTGAGCTTGGTAGACTCTCTCTTTTGTTTGGTATGACATTTGTCTAACATCAAAGACAACACTTGATTGAACAATTATATACAACAATCTCCCTCTTGGGCATTGATGGAAACACAACATGTCATAGAAAAATAGAATTTGAAAACAAGTCTTTTCTGATAGAATACTTCACCCTCTTATACAAAACTCCTAAAATATAGTAATCTCCTTCTTTCATAATAATCTCTCCCTCTTACACAAACTCTCATTTTCTTGCAAATTTTAGAAAGATATGATAGCAAAGTCTCCCTCTTTGACAACACATGCCAAAGACAACATAAACCAAATGTATGGTAGTGTACCTTATGTACTGATTCATATGCAATATCTTCATTACTTTGCCACATCACTAAAATTGTATTTTATTGAGCTTCAGATAAGGGAATGACCCCTAACTTACCTCTTAGTTACAAGAATGCATCCTTAGGCAAAGGTTTTGTGAATATGTCAGCAATTTGTTCCTTTGTATGAACATATTCCACTCTAATTTCCTTATCCTGCACCAATTCTCTAACAAAGTGATACTTTATAGCAATATGCTTGATTTTGAATGCAATTCTGGTATTGCCACAAAACATAACAATAGGTTCCTTGATTTCTTGGTTCATACCTTCCAATAACTATTTAAAACAAAAAATGTTTGAGAAGCTTACTACTACTGGAGCATATTTAGCCTCTACTACAGATTGAGATGTATAGTTCTACTTTCTACTTGTCCAAGAAACCAACCTCTCTCCAAGAAAGAAAGCTCCTTCACTTGTACTCTTTCTATCATCAACATTTCCTACCCAATCTGCATCAGTGAACACTTATAAATCTAGATTTCCTTCAAGTTTATACCATAATCCATAATCTTTAGTTCCTTTTAAATATCTCATGATCCTTTTTATTGTCATCATGTGATTTTTGTTTGTTTTTTCTAAGAATCTTGCTACAATTCCTACTGCAAAGACAATGTCTAGTCTTGTGTGCACTACATACTACAACTTTCCAATCATAGATCTATACAATGTCTGATCCACTTCCTTTGATTCATCATCCTTGGTAAGTTTCAATCTAGTACACATAGGAGTTCCAATTGGTTTGCAATCTTCCATACCAAACTTTTTCAGTATCTCCTTGATGTATTTAGACTAAGTGATGTAGATGCCATTCTCGCTTTGATGAATTTGAAGACCAACAAAGCATTTGGTCTCACCAAACATTGAAATTTCAAATTTCTTGTGTATTTGTTCTAAAAATTCTTTACAAATATCATCATTTCCTGTGAACAAAGTATTGTCTAGAAATATTTCTGCCAAAACAATCTTGTTATCTGGTTCTTCCTTGATGTACAAGGTATTGTTATCATTAGTTCTTTGAAAATAAATCTGAATAAGATAGTTATGTAGTCTTTCATACCATGCTCTAAGGGCTTTTCTTAGACCATATAATGCTTTATGTAATCTGAAAACCATGGCCTTCAAGTCTAGATCAACAAAACCTTCAAGTTGTTCGATGTGAACCTCGTCATCCAATATGTCATTGAGAAATGCTAACTTAACATCCATCTGATAAACTTTGAATCCTTTGTATGCAACATATGCAAGTAAAGTTCTACCACCTTATAATCTTGCAACAATCAATAATTGCTGAAGTTTCTAATCAAAGGTAAACACATGTATGTTAAGAGAGAAATCTTAATCTACCTAGTAAGAGAGAGAGATAAGAAAGTAAACTTAGACAGAATCATATGAAAGAGTTTTTGTAACCTAATCAGAAGATGGAAGTTGCTGATAGAGGGAGAAATTTTGATACAAATTTTCCTTTTGCTGTTTTCTTATTATTCTAACCTAGTCAGTTTGGTTAAACAAATTTTTTTACCATTTAGGTGACTTAGTTGATTAGTTTTGTTTGTCATGAATGACAAAGAGGGAGATTGTGGAGATCTAATTGAAAATATCATTGCTGAAAGAGTATTGAAAGAAGGAGATTGTTGAAACAAATTATGTGTTTCAACCATTATTTTGTAACAAATGTCAAACCTACTATTTTTTGGTAAGAAAATTGCTTATACATTTTGAGTACTTTCACTTAGTTGATTGATAAAGAGAATTTATTCAATCAGATGTAACAACAAAATCTAGAGGAAAGGTTGAGTTATGGATATGGAATGAAGTACAAGAATCAATTAAGGTAGTGATGACATGATGTATTGATATTCTAATTAAGGTTGTAAAGGATGATTACACTTAGAAACTTTAGAAGAACAAAGTTACTGAAAGACTACCAATGAAGCTTGATCAAGTTTTAAGTAGGTGCTAAGAAAAGTTAGTTCAAGTCGAACAAAAAATTAGTTGGTGCTGAGTAAAAAAAAATTCTAGAACATATGCCAAGAAGATCAATAGATACTAAGTAAATTTTAATGGATGATGAGTGCCAGTAAACTTTAGTTGATGCCAAGTGAATTCACAGTTGATGATGAGCAATGCAATATGTGTTGAGCATTAGAAGATTGATAATGTTGAGCTATTACATTATGATAAAGATCAAAGATTCACGAAATATGAGCTAACAAGTTTGTTATCTTGAATTTTGTGAACTAGGTGGAAGATAAGGATGATGAGATATGTTGGTGTTAGATGGGTTTTGACATTTGAGTATCAACACACTTAAGAAAATTCTCAAGATGATGTCGAGTATAATACAAAAGTCGAGCTATAGTGTGTGTTGAGCTAGAGAATTCAATAGGTGTTGAGTGAACTTTACGTGCTAAGAAAAGTTCAAGTGCCAAGTTACTATAGATGCCGAGTCACTATAAGTGTCGAGAAAAGTATAGATGTCAAGTGAAATAGAATTTCTTTAGGAGCTGAGTAAGACCAAATTCCTATTTTTGTCTAGCATTAGCAGCTAGTAAGTGCCAAGTAACATAGAATCAACATATGAGTTTGTGCCTTCACAAACTCAGATGTAAACCATTTTTGAGCTGACATGGGATAAATCTTGAAGGATCTTGAAGATAAGATTGAATCTTTTACATTACCTATGTAATCAACATGTAGCCAAAAAGAAAAATGGAGAAGGCAAGAAACCAATAGGAAAAGTGCAAGAACTGAGCACGAAATGAAGAGTGATTATTGATTGTAGATTCATGCCTAACCCTAAGTCTTCAAAGCCTTTAAAAGGAGGATGAAACCCCATTTTATGTGTACATGTGAGAAGTGTATGGGTAAAAATAGTGAAGCGTAGAGAGGTGTAAAGACTTAAAAAAATGGTAGAGAAGCATTGCACAACTTAGTTGATCAAGAACAGAGTGTCCAAATTTCAAGGAGAGACATATTAGATCAAGCAAGGATTAGGACAATCAAAGCTAAACAAGGATTTGGAATCAATAATTAAGGATTGCAAGTCATCAGGTCAAGACTTTCTAATGCTCTCTAGTATTTGTATTAGTAAAGAAAATCCTATGATGATAGGTTGGTCTAATAGTCATGTTTTAAGCCTTTAGACAAGGTGTTAAATCCTTTAACAAGGTAACATTCCAAGTGAGTGTTTGCAAATCCTTTAAACATGTCACTTTTAATAGGATGTAATGTCTTTAATAGGATAGGCCTTTCATAGGGTAGACCATTTGAAGTGGTCAAAGTTTGTAATCTTAAATAGTTACATATTGCTATACTGATACTTTGTGGGTGTCATCCCCACCCCAGTTTTACCTTCTCATTTTGGAGGGTTTTTGGGTTACCAAATTATCATGTTATCTATTTTCATGCATGTCTTTACTATTATGTTTACTAGATGTTATAGATGCATGTTAATGGTTTCATCTAAAAGGTTTTGGATAGGTTAAAGTTAGTTAGTTTTGATTCACCCCCCTCTTAGAAGTAAATCTTCCCACTTGTCAATTCCAACAATTGGTACCACAACCAAGTTCTCACAAGGATAAGCCTTACAGCTTGGAAAAAAGATCTAGAAATGGACATTTACAAACTTGGGAAGATCATATAAAATTAGGCAATTGATATACAACTTGCCTTACATGTTTTGGAAGAAGCTACAGAGAAACTGAGAAAATCCTTAAGGATAAGAAGAGAGATTGCCATAGCTAAAAATGATACACAATACAAGGAGATTGAAACCTCAAAACTATTTGCAAATGGAGATTCCAAAGAGTTTGATGCAGAAAAAGTAGACCTAATGGAGAAGTATAGAGCTCAATCAAAAGAAATCAAAACAGTCAAGCTTGAGCTAGAATCACAAGCCATGATGTCTTGTGAAGTAATTGAATAGAATAAAAGAGCCATTGAAGATAAGACTATGCTAGAAGAAGACAAGATAAACCTTGCCAACAAACTAGAAGAAAAGTCAACTAAACTTGCAAGAATTTCAAACATGCAGTTAGATGCCATAAGTTAGATGATGAATGCACATCATGAACTGAATGTTAAGGATACTGAGATCTCTACACTGAAGATGCAACATGAACAACTGAAAAATGAATTGAAAAGAGAAAAGAAAATTGCAAAGAGCTTCAACAAATGTAATGAGGCCATCGAGTACTTTGAGAAGCTATTGAAATCACTAAGGGCTAGCAATGATACTTTAGGACTAGGATACACCAACATTGAACAAGGAGAGTCATCCAAGACTATAGAAGAAAGGAGTAACAAAGGTAAGAACACTAAACCTACTTGTCATTTCTATGGTAAAAAGGGGCATACCTCTAGTGTATGTAGAAGTAAGAATGCTCATCAGCATGATAAACTTAAGAATATGAGTCACTCTCATAAGTGCAATAGGCAAGGACATCAAGCACATAACTACAGGATTAGGACTATGAGAACACCAAGATTTGGAGGTCACTGCTACAATTGCAAGAAGTATGGACATAGAGGTTTTGAGTGTAGATCAAAGCCTATGTGGACACCTAATCAGTTAGCAAGAGGAAATAACCATGGACATCAGTACAATTGGGACTACAGCACCAGGTATAGCTATCACTATTGTAAGGAATATGGACACATTCCTAAAAATTGCATAAAGAAACACTTCAGAGGGAACCAGAGCAGATGGTTGATTCAAACCACGTGTTTTAGTTGCTTGAAGACTAGTCATATTAGCAAGAATTGCCCAACAAGGTCAAAGGAACTCAACTCAAAGAACAAAAAAGGTAAAGAGAAGATAGATGTTGAACACATCAAAGGAGAAATAAATAAGACATGGAAGGAGAAAGATGGGAGTAGCACATCAAATGAAGGGATCAGTTCACCTAAAAGGTCAAGTGGTCACACTTCATCAAACTGAGCAAAGAGAAGGAATGAGAAACTGATTTACAATGTTTCACCATACATCAGTTCCTAAACAAGAAAGTATTGAAAAGATGAGATCAACATGAATAGAGATGCAAAGATAAAATTTCAAGTTTTCATAAGTGTTGCTGAGTTGATAGCCAAAATTAGTAGAAGTCAAATGACTAGTTGCAACCGAGTTGGTAATGGAAGCCAAGTGAAAGGAAAATTCAGTTGAAGCTGAGTGAAGAATACTCATATGGAAGCTAAGTGATGGAAAGGCAATAGAAGCCAAGAAATGCAGAAATCATTGAGAAGCTGTGTGGACATATGTAAATGCACTAAGCATTAAATGCAATTCAAATAGTGTATATTGTCACATTTTCAATCATTTTTCTTTATCACAAATGAACAACGAAGATGAAAAGGAGTGTAGAGCAACTTCACAATAGAGAATCCAATGTTTAAGCATATTTCAACAGCAATTCCACATGATTTCATTGATTTTGAGGTATTTATGTTTGTGTTGAGTTATACAGTTTCATATTTTCTTTGTGTACGAACCCTAGATTGTACAAATGCTTCTAGCTCTATGAAAACTTAGGAGAAGGAACCGTTTGAAGTCCAACTAGTGTCCAATGAAGTAAAACAATCTAAATTTTGGCTACTTCTAGAGGTAGCATATAAAAATGACCCAACCAAAGCCCTATGTATCATAACCCCTAAGGTAGTTATGGTTTAGGATGTTAGATGATGTTATAATTGCCAAATTGGAGCCATAGGAGACATGGAGTTGAGGGAAGGCTATGAGAGACTGTGTGATAATGGATTGTTAATGGAAGAGTACCAGATTGTTGAGAAGAAGGTTTTGATGCATGCCCTAGAATTCCCTATAGTTTTCAAGACTAAATGAATAAGGATAGTGCTTAGCACAATAAATGATGGAAGCTTATGGTTGGAGGATGGTCCAGTGAAAATTACAAGAATGATAGTGCATAGAGTGACAAGTTACCCAACCCTAGATCAGCCAAAGACCCTTAGGAGTGATTCTAAAGAGGCAATTGAGATGAATACTAGTGCTAAGTGGAACAAGAGAGGGATGAAAATTGATACCATTCAAGACCCTCTTGTTGACCTTTTTTTAAGGGTTATTGCACACAAATTCTACCAATCCAAAAAACTTAATAGTGTGTCTTGCATTGTAGTGGATGTAGGTTACAAATTGGTGAAAAAGGATCCTACTTATGATCTTGTAGAACTACAATTGTAGAAAATTAATTAGAATTTAATAGCAATAAGGAGAACCAAGGGATTCCAATGCAATTTTGGTGCTATTTTGATTTTTATATTCTTTTATGTACAAAATGAGTTTCCTTCCTTTGGTAAAGTAGTCTGGAAAGAAAATAGGTTAATCATAGCTCAAGTTAATGGATACATAGAGAAAATGGGAGCTAATTTTGAGATCCTTATGAGTAGATATTTTGAAGACTTGAAGAAGACCATGGAGAAAATGCTAAGAATTCTATTTTATTTAGTAGAGAAACATGGAAATGATGTATGCTTTCTTATAGATATTGACTACACCTATATAAAAGCTACCATGCCAAGAGTGATATGGCTAAGACCTCTTGGCTATGAAATTAATATAGAAGAGGCATCCATAGCTATAACAACATTATTAGCTGAGGAATTGGGTAAGAGTATACCACATTTTGGAACCTATGATGTGGTCAGGTCAAAGGTGGATATGGAGTTAAAGATTACCTTCACACTGAAAAAGAAAGATAAAGTTGTAAAAAAATTAAAGGCCAAATTTGGTGAGGGAACGATAGAAGAAGAAGAAGAAGGTGAAGAAGAAGATGATGATGAAGAGGAAAAAGGTTAGGAAATACTTCCATTAATCCAAGGAATGGGGGAGGATGCAAAAGAAGAGGAAGGTCTCGAGCAAGAAGCACCAAAGCCACAGCCAAAGAAAAGAAAAGTACAAAAACAACTAGTTGCACAACCAAAGTGGAAGAAGAAAGAAACAAAGCCAAGCCAACTACAAGGGTAAATACCATGGCTACAACCCAAGTGGAAACGGAATAGGGGAAACAAAAAGCAATAGAGCAAGGAGGGTCTATAGAACCAAAGAAAAGAAGAGAATATGTTGCACCCCCAAAATTTGTAAGGTATTCTACCAAGTCTAAATTGAAAAATGTTTGTAATAAAATTAAAGATAATGCATATCTAACTGGTTTAAAAACCATTTATTTTAATAATTTGAAAAGGGAACAACAAAACATAGTGGAAGAGTCCATCTACACTATCATGGCTAAGTTCAAGACCACCCCACTTGAACTAGACAATTCAATGCCTAAGGAGGTAAGCTGCATTGTAAAGAATAAATGGCATTACTACTTTAAAATGGAGAAGGAAATAAGGGAGTCTACATTGGATCATGTAATGCTAGACCTTACAAAATGTTAAATAAGTAAGGCTAACAAGAAACATGGGAGCAAATTTGCACCTAAATATATAGCCTTTAAAGTTTTGCAAAAGTCCACACAGATGTGGAAATTAATTTATGGATTGACTATAGTAAAGGAAGGGTAGGAAGACCCCTTTGAAGAAAGGAATGATGAAGAAGAAGAGGAAAATTAAAAATATGAGGAAGGAGAGAAAGAAAAAGAAGAGGCAATAATGGAGAATAGACACAATGAAGAAGCAATAGCTAAAGACCAGTAGCTAGAATAGAGTGTCCAAGAAACCCAATTACCACCACCAAGACCTCCTCATACAACACCTATAGAAATAGAAATTGTAAAGGATATTCCTAACATCTTAGGTCAGAATATTAATCCATTGACTACATAGGATCTCAAAAAATTCCTTCACCAAACTACATTGCAATTAGAACTGTATACAAATCCTACTTTCGTGAGTGTGGAAGTATTACAAAATCTTGTAGTAGAGATCAGTAGGGAAAATGTGAACACATAAGAACCACCTTCACAACCTCCCATAGCTACAATAGATCAACCAAAAGAGAAAGAAGCACATGACACAACTACTAAGGTCGATCATATAGTCGTAGCAACAATAACTGTCGAGGAGCCAGCAAAGGAACAAACAAGACAATGAATTCCTATAGCACAAAGCCAAGGTGCACCTCCTCAAATCATTGTTATTGATTAGGGTAGTAGAGAAGAGGAGAAGGAAGAGGAGAAAAATCCTAAGAAAACAAAGCAAAAGGTAACACAAACATTGGTGAACTTGTCTATCTCAGGGAATCTTACCAAAAATTCAAGCACTGATGTAGTACCACTGTAGATTTTAGTGCCAAGTTCAAGCTCCACTAAAGTTTCAAGGGTAATTCACTATGGAGACCCTACACATGATGAGGAAATAGTCATAAGAAGTTGACTCTAAGAAAATGAACCTAGCATAGCTAAATGAATTGCAAGAGGTACTGGAGAGAAGGAAGAAGTAGGAGATACTAAAAAATGAGTATAGATAAAATCAAGCATTGGTGGAAATCAAAGATATATTCCTTGATGCATTTAGCTTGCATGTACCTAATGAAACCCAACCCATCATGGAGAAATTATCCAACATAGTGGACTAGGTACAAAACAAAGACCTTGATACAAATGTTAAATTATTAGAGTGGTTTGAAAAGAAGTTTCAAATGAAATTCAATGAGAAAATATCAAGTGGAATAGCACTTTCACAAGTAGAATTGGCTAAGAAGGTTGAAAAGGTGAAAATAGTAATTGAGAATATATTCTTATTATACTCCAAACTATGTGACTCATCATTCTTCACACAATAATCTAGCCAAAGGATACTAAGCTTGGAAAAAAAATTGAAGATTTTTAGAACACATCTACCCAAAGAGCCAACTCAAAGTGAGAAGTATTTTGCAACTATTCTTCACACCCAAAAAGAGATAGTTGTATTGAAAATAGAAGAGGCCAATTTTAAGGCCAAATTAATATAGATTCAATTGGCAATTACCCCACATTGTGAAGTAATACACAAGGAAATGGCCTATGCAGAAAATGTCTTAAAGAAAGATCCTAATCTTTCTATGCTAGAAGGCATAGTACATCTTTTAGTAGAGACAACCATCCAACACAAATCACTAGAAATTGCCTTAGATAATCAAGATTCTACTTTGAAGATGATAATGGAGGTAAAAAAATTTTTTTTGGCTAAATATTCTATTCATTTTGAGGACCCTTTGACATAATTGTTAAAAAGTGGGAGATATTTATTTCATATAATAAGAATGGAGGAGATACTACATTCTTTCATGGATAATAAAGAATACCAATAGGGGAGATATTCAAATTCAAATTTTTAGGAAGAAATAAGGAGATATAGCCAAAAGGATACCAAAAATGCAAGAAGATGTGAAATGAGGAGTAGATACAGAGTACAAACAAAGCAAAAAAAGGGTACATAGAATCAGAGGCAAAAGAATGACAAGGAAGACAAGGCAAAGAGTATCAAAAATATCAGCATGAGAAAAATTTAGCACAAGAGTCTTTGGTTATAGGAATGAAATTTTGGTTACATAAATCAAACATCAGCTTAGGGGGGGTACAAATTTTTGAGGTACATAGAATTTTGAACAAGATTTTGAAAGTTTTGTACATATGCCAAACAAAATGTGTACTATACTCATAAAGATCAGATTCATAATGTCTAGTTAAGTTTTTTTGCCACTCATGTCAAAGGGGGGGATTTTTGGTCTTAGATTGGTTTTGACATTTGAGTGTCAACACACTTAACTACATTCTAAAGATGATGCCAAGTAGAATAAAGAAGCTGAGCTATAATGTGTGCCAAGCTAGAGAATTCAATAGGTGCTAAGTGAACTTCAAGCGTTGAGAAAAGTTCAAGTGTTGAGTCGCTATAAATGCTAAGTCACTATAAGTGCTAAGAAAAGTATAGATGTCAAGTGAAATAGAATTTCTTTAGGAGCTGAGTAAGACAACATTCCTATATCTACCAAGTACCAGTAGCTAGTAAGTGCCAAGTAACATGAAATCAACATATGAGTTTGTGCCTTCACAAAATTTGATGTAAACCATTTTTGAGCTAACATAGGATGAGTCTTGAAGGATCTTGAATATAAGATCAAATCTTTTACATTACCTATGTAATCAGCATGCATCCAATAAGAAAAATGGAGAAAGCATGTAGCCAATAGGAAAAGTGCAAGAATTGAGTGAGAAATGAAGAGTTATTATTGATTGTAGATTCATACCTAACCCTAAGTCTTTGAAGCCTTTAAATAGAGGATGAAACCCCATTGTATGTGTGCATGTGAGAATCATATGGGTGAATTATAGCGAAGTGTAGGGGGTGTAAAGACTAAAAAAAAAGGGCAAAGTAGCATTGCACAACTCAGTTGATCAAGAATAGAGTATCATAATTTCAAGGAGAGACATATTAGATCAAGCAAGGATCAGAATAGTCAGAGCTGAATGAGGATCTAGAATCAACAATTAAAGATTGCAAGTCATTAGGTCAAGACTTTCTAATACTCTCTAGCAATTTTATTAGGAGTCAAAATATTATGATGATAGGCTGCTATAATAGCCATGCTGTAAGCCTTTAGACAAGGTGCTAAATCCTTTAATATGGTAACATTCCAAGTGAGTGTTTGTAAATCCTTTAACTAGGATACTTTTAATAGGGTGTAAAGTCTTTAATAGGAAAAACCTTTCAGAAGTGGTCAAACTTGGTAACCTTAAATAGTTACATATTGCTACAGTGATGCTTTGTAGGTATCATCCACACCCTAGTTTTACCTTCTCATTTTGGAGGGCTTATGGGTTACCAAATTATTATGTTATCTGTTTTCATGCATTTCTTTACTATTATGTTTACTAAATGATTTAGATGCTTGTGAATGATTTTATCGTAAAGGTTCTGAATAGGTTAAAGTTAGTTTTTTTTTATTCACCCCCCTCTCAAAAGTAAATCTTCTCACTTGTAAATTTCAATAGAGATAGTGGCGGAGGATCTTAGTAAAATCATTTTTTGGTGAATTCAAGTGGATTCTAGGAGAAGTTTCTAGAAGAGGCAAGATATGGGATAGATACATTGTATCCTACCTAATCCATCTAAATGCTAAAATGGATGATGCAGAGAAAAGTAGAAAAGTAACCTAATTTCCTATTTAAGGAATGTCTAGTTAGAAGAAAATTTTCTAAGAGGAAGAATTCAAAGGGAGAGATTGAGATGGTTAGAGAAGACAACCAAAGAATATAGAAAAAGAGTCAAGGACTCTACTTTGTCAAGAGACCAAAGAGATGATTGCATTCGTGTAACTAGAAAGAAGGCTTAAGGACATATATGCTTGAAGGGTGAACAACTTGTCAGAGCTGCAAATAATGAAATCAATGCAAGATTGAGGAATAAATTATGATCTAAAATCTACAAAAGAATTTGTAATTTGTATCAGTTCAAAGCTCTACTATTACTCTCTAAAAATTGTGTGAATTAGGGTAAAATCCTTTGGATTAAGGTTAGCCTAATAGTCATTAGAAAATCCTTTAATAAGGTGGCATTTCAAGTGAATAGCCTAATGTCCTCTAGCAAGGATCACTTTTAATAGGCTGATTAAAATCCCTTAACCATGTCACATTTAACAATGTGTATTGTAATCGTTAACATGGTTGGCCTTTCATAGGGCATCACTTTAGAAGAGTGAGAAAGGAGTAGCGTATTACTGCTAGGTTTTCCCATTGGATTTCCACATGAAACCATTGTGTCATGTGTGTTGGTGTTTCATGTTTACATTTCTACATGTTGATTTAACAGTAAGCTACAAGTTTTAGTTATTGCATGCATACATGCATATGAATGCTTTAAGGGTTCACTAAGTTAAGGAAGATAAAGGTCATTTGTACCTCTGGACCTTGAATAACTAATTCACCCCTACTCTTAGTTATTCTAAAGAATTCCAAGAAATAATGGGAGAGTAATACTTGCTCAGAATATGCATTTTAAACATGGGAATGGCATCAAGCCTCCTCTCTTAGATATGAACATATGTTTGTTTCCAGATCAAAATTATGCCACAAATATGCATTAGTAAAAGAAGAATCTCAACAATAAAAATTCATATTTGCAAAAAGATTGATTCATGGAGAGTAATGTAAAATTTTCAAATTTGAAGACAAAGGTGAGATCAAAATATTACCTAGTGAATCTCTAGTTTCAAGCCATAGTTGTGGAGTTTGCCTAAAGTTAGTAAAACTTTGGATATTATCTCAATTAACTATTCTTATATTTGATATGAATGATCTTGTTAAGGCATGATAGGTTCTACCCAATCCTTGTTTAACATCATTTTCATTATTTCCATCATATTTCTACTATTTTGAATGCTCAAATTTATTTTTTATAAATATTTCCTCTATTTTATATGTGTTCAATGCTTGTTGGACATAATATTTTAAAAATTGTGTCAAATTATTTAACATTTCAACATTAGATTGTGCACACAAGTTTGTGGTAGTAAGATTTAGGGTACAAGATGACTTTGTGGAAAATAAGCTATATGAACTGGTGTCTTCTTGAATCGACAATAAAATGGGCTAGATAGTATAGTTCCAAATAAAGAAAGAGTATTAGAAAATTATGATATGAAGGAAAATATTTGGGAGAATGTAAAGTAGTTTCTACTATAAAAGCACAAGCCTCTGTCATCCTTTTGTAAAGGAAAAGGCTAACAAAAGTATAACTATTCACCTTCAATGACATACAACTTGTATTATGATTTAGAATTAGAAAATAAGGTAAAATAATGAGATGCATAGAAATGGATGAAGTTTAGGATTATAATTTTTAGTAATTATTTGGAATAAGAATTGATATATTTTCATATTTTTTTAAGATACTTATTTAGTTGCTAAAAAATGCTAAAAAAATGGGGTCTAGTTCCCACCACAAAAATATATGGAAATAAACTTATTTCCCTTTGATATAAGACTATGTTATTGATAACATATATATCTAGAATAATCATAAATAAAAAAATTATTTAGACCTATATTTTCTCTTTTATAATGCTTTAAATTTAAACTCACCTAAAACCAATAGTTTTCATCTCCCACAACATTTTTCAAAACAAATATATTCATACTAGAAGAAAAATTATACATTCTAGAAGAGGAGTCTCATCTAGAACATCATATAATTTAAAAAAATTTATAATATCATTTATATTTTTCTCCTTCTTAAAATCGATATTTTTTAGAATGTAAACACACATGCTTGATGAATTTTTTAATTACATTATACTATATGTAATGAAAACACTATGAACTCTATATGAGAATATTCTTGACTTTGAGCTCTATAAAATGGCGTTTATATATTATTAAAATATTATCATTAAAATAGTAAGATTTATTGAAATGTCATTTTTCTAAAATAATTTTTTTTCTTTAGTAATTGGATACAAACTAATATAAAGCATGCATTTAATAAGAATTTCCAATTGGAAAAGTATAAGATCATATATAACTTAGCTAGAATGAGTTTATCTAGATCATATGTTTGAACAAAATTGTTTATTAGAAAGAAATACTCAAATTCAATCATTCTAAAAAGCTAGCCTAAAAGGTGACATAGCTTTGTAATTTTAAAAGTTCATGATTAAGGAAGAACCTCCAAAAAATACAATTAAGAACTATTATCTATATCATGGTAATCCCATAATTGAGCTAGTCAAATAATGCATGACCCATGAGGTGGTAAGTTTGATGGCTATATGATAACGTGATCCATAGTAAAATTAAAAATATTGAATTATTCATGCATCAAGGAATATACAAAATCATTCAAACTTTACAATGTTATATAGATATGCTAAAAAAGAAAAGAAATTTGTAGCACTAAAATTATTTACAGTAGTGAGAACCAAACCTCTATACCTCAAGTTGAGTAAGTATATTCTTTGTCAAGTTTGAGCCACCTCCACTTGCAAAGAAAGGAAATTTCATTGAAAAAATCACCATAGGATTGATCTTGTTGTTGTTCATAAGTACTTGATCTCCTACCAATTTAGTCAAAAGTCCAAGATTATATTCATTAGCTACAACATAAATGTCTATGGGCATTACCACTTACTGTTCATGACCCATAGATTGTTGATCTGAAGCACTAGTGGACATACTAATAGCATATTTTCCTTTTTAATTTTAAGAATTAAAAAATGTAGAATAAACATTAGAATAACTAGGATTAATCCTATGAGACACATTGTCATAAGCTAACTAGCCACTTTTAATTAAATTTACAACCTTGTATCCTGATGAATAATTTAGACCAAAAGGCCTTGCTATTAAAGAACTCTCTCAAAATTGACTTCCACACAATAACTAGAACATTAAAAAAAACAAAAAATGATTATTACAGAGCCAATTGGGCATCAATTTAACCAAAATCGATACCAATGATAGTTTGTGGAAATAAGCATCTATCATCTCACCCACACTAGCACCTCTAGTAGATTGCACACCACCTAAATTCTCTTGGATTCTATAGGAATAGGAAAGATTATATATTTAGTGATCTTTCTTGTTTTACACAGGTGGCATTGAGGAGATCACATAAAGAATTTTATTAGGTGGTTCTCCAATAAATTTTAACATTTTTCTTGACATAAGAAAATATTATCTATGTTTGGAGAATAGCAACTTCGAAATTTATCCATAATAAGCTTACAAGTTTCCCCTACCTAAGAAGAGTAAAGAGAGAAGAATTAAGTATAAAAACATAGAAACATTGAAGAAAAATTAAAAAGGTCTTGATTCCACCTTCCATTTTGGTGTCTCAAATATTGTAAGAAGCTTCTCTAGAGCTCCATTGGGTTTCATGGTTGCCATAGGTATTGTTGATCCAATCTCTATAGGTTGACTTTAACCTACATTTTTTAAAATTTAACAACTCATTTCTTTTCAATTCCAAAGTTGAATTAAAACACATGAACATATCAGATTATTTAATTTTATGAATAATGGAATATACCTCTTTGTGGATAGTTGAACATCTTTAGGTGTGGAGAGAAAGAGATTAAGATCCAACAATATATAATTGTGACATATTGATCCAATAGGTAGAATTTCATCATTCCTTTTGTGAAATGAGTTCTATCTGAGTTCATTTGATAGAGCCTGAGTTGGAGTTTTTAGAATGAGGGCATTAATCATGGAATCACTCATGCTTTTAGTCAGTATATCTATGTTAGAAAAGATAGAGCTATGCACTAGAGTGTTTTGTATAAAGATTAAGGAAGGTTGAACCAAGCAACTTGCAATGAACACATGGCAAGTCTTGAAACACAAAAGATTTCTTGTAATGCTTTTGAGATGGACCTTTTGAAACTATTAAAGCTAAGAGAAGATTTTGAGTCACTCCTCCTCTGTCATTAAGGATAGGCTGGGATAAATCTTCATGATTATAGTACTATAGATTGTGCCCCAATAAATATTAGCCTAAGGTTGGAAGAAACACAACCATGCTTTAATGAAGATACTCAATATCTTGATTCTTTAATCATATCTATAGATAGTGTGAAGGAAGATCCTAATAAATATGGGAACACAAAAACATTTCTTCCTCACTTTGAAACTAAGGAAGAATGATCTAAAATCTTGTAGGACTTGAGATTATCTATAGAAGGAAAAAAAATTAGAAGATGAATTGAATACATATTTAGCTACTCAAAATGACTAGTATAAGATGGAGATTGGTAAATCTAAGGAAGAAGTAATACCATCTATTTCATTGAGAAAACATGCAAATATAGAAAGAACTAAGGAGAAATAGATGGTTTTAGAGGCTAAGAAGAGTGACTTAGATGTTATATTTTTTTGATATGAGTATAACGAAATACAGCTAGAGGTAGAGAAGAAGTATTTGTTAAAGAGAATATGGCCTTTGTGACATCATCAAAATTCTAGCACTCCAATTTTGAAGATTGATCAAAAGGGGACTATACATAAAAAATAGGAGAAAATGATGGCTTGAATAAAGATTACACCTTACTAGAAGGTGATAAAGACATTAAACCTATGGAAGATAGTGAATTGGATGAGATGTTGGATAATGGATAAAAAATGAAAGGGGATTGGGCATCGATAATAGGATAAAATGGTGACTTGAATAAAAATTACACTTTAGTAGAAGGTGACAGATACATAAAATCTATGGAAGATAGAAAATTATATGACATGTTCGATGATGGATTAGAAATGCAAGGACAAAAAAATATAGACATACTAGATGTAGTTGCAAAAAGAGAAACATAAGAAGATGAAGTTATTATAAGGAATGGAAAATCTAATTTGGACAAGTGGCTACAAATATTTCTTTTTAATCCTAAGTTAAATGAGAATCTAGAGACAAAGAACCTCCAAAAATAGATGATAACTCCAATGTAATCCAATTTTGTGTGGCCAATCATATTTTTGAAGAACAAATGATAAATGCCAACTATAAAGAATAATTCACCATTCACTAAAAGAGTCCCAATTTGGGGGATTAGAGAGGAAAGAACATGAAGTACATCAAAATCTAAGATTTTATAATGCAAGTGGTCTTATGGTAACAAGAGATTCACAACTTTCATGTAGTGAAAAACAAGTAAATGAGAATTTAGACCTTATAGAAAATTTAAAGTTCCTCTTACTAGATTATGATGATCAGAGAGAACCAAAAACTAAGCTAGATAATGCACCTAGTGCATGTTTGGAGTCACAGGCACAAGGAAATTATAAGTCCATTATAGAAAATTCAATTTCTTTTGTGCAACCATTAGTAGTGAGAGATAGTGAAGGTGTAATGCTAGATTGTGGAATGAAAATTCAGAATGAGAATAATAAGAATAATAAATTTAATCAATTGAAAGATGCTAAAATAGTAAATTAAATGCATCTGAATGAGAATCCTGGATAAGCATCATAAATTAGAGAACCGAAAGGAATGGTTATAAGATGGGACAATAAAGAAGATTCAATAAACTTCAAAGGCCAATAATCTAGATTAAAGAGAAGTGATACCATTGGATACATGTCCAATATATATTATACTTCTTCATTGTGGGATATGTAGGGTAAAGAAGGACAAGACAAAGGAAGGATTGAAGAAGAGGGTAAATTTAAAGTAGGCAAATTCATAGAGGAAGATGGGTATCTTCTATAAAGAGAATGGAGGAAGTGTCTGTTGAAATAACTATTGATGATGATCCCTAAGATGAAGATGAAAGCACAATGAGATCCAAGGGATACTCGGCTATCTCCATATCTAGCAATGTATTCTAAACTTCTATTCTTATGCCATCTTTTTCAAAATCCCTTCTATTCTTATGCTATATTTTTCAAAATCCCTTTAATAGCTCTGAAATCTCTTCTATTCTTATGCCATATTTTTAAGAAAAAAAATCATGTACTAATTATTAGATTAGGATAAGGTATCAAAATACACTACAATATTTGATGATAAACAAAATCTTTCCATTAGTAATTACTTTCAATTTTTTTAAGATGATAAAACATTGATTTCAAAATTAGTGGTGTATTTCATAAGATTGATTTGTAGATCTAACCTTGTTAGTTGAATTAGGAAATATTTGAGAAACCATTAAATAAGACTTGTTGTGAAATAGCAAACACAAAGAACAATTTTTTTGTTTCAATTTGCAAGCGAAGTCCTCATTATTTTCCATTCTTTAGGATTTATATCATTTTAGGATAGGTAATATATTGTCTTATCTATGTTATGAGTGTGCCAAAATATCCAACAAAAGCTTCAAGATATCTTTAGTATCAACATCCATTTTTTTAGTAAATCTTACTACCAAGACAATAGCAAAGAATACAAGGTGGTGAAAGAACTACTCTAAAGGTCCAAAATTTGCATTTGTAGTTATGAATAGATTTATCATTGATCTTAATTAATGAGTATGGAAAGATTTGTGCATCATTTTTTTAAATCTCAATTTATGATTATTTGTCATTAGGATGAAGAAGAAAACATAGCAGTATTGCATGCTTAACACAATAAAAAGAATGGATTGGCAAAGAGGTGCATCCCCTTAATGCATACCACATATTCTGTACATTTGGATTTCAAAAAGAATAAGATAATTAGTTAATCCCTTTAGCTTTATCCTTTTTTGACTATAGATAAATCTATTTCCTAGCCATGAGTCATTGAATCAAAAGGAATCAGTCATTGAATTACTAGGTTCTTTATCCTAATAAGTTATACATTTTTATGAAGTAGCCATAAAGAATTTTTATTGTACAATAAGCACTCTTCTCTCTAACTTAGTTATTTCCATATCTTGAAAACAAATGAGTATAAAAAATATTGAAATATCCTAGAGAACATAATCAATGTAGGAGAAAGACTATTGGTAAAAGGCTATAAGGTATACTTGGTTGCAACAAAAAGCTACATATTGTATGTAGCTAATATAACGTCATAATGACCATCATACCTTTCTTTGCTAGAGTCCTTCCCAAATAAAGATCAAAGGTATACAAGAAATAACATAGCTATAGCCCAACTTTGTAGAATGTGTAAAATCATAGTCAAAACAAAGAGAGAAAGAAATTCAATTTTCCTTATTGGACCTATATGCTAATCCAAAAAAAGCAAATCCTATTGAACTCTTACATTTAGTTTCAAAAAAATTAGTAAATTTATAGATATATAACTTATAATAGTGTACATAAAAAATGTTAAAAATTAAATAAATGCCATTTATTCATGCAAGAAGTTCTTACACAACTTTCAATAATCCTACTCTAATTGCAACAAAAACTATTTGAACATGAAATGCTGAATAAAAGGAGCTACTATCTTACACCTAATAGCTAAATCTTTATGGATCACCTAAAAGAGAATCAATAACACTATATTTTACCAACTCTCTAAGAAATTAAAATAATTAAATAAATATAGTTCATTAGATTTATTGATTATGACTTCCTACAATCTGCAAGGACAATGCCACGATCTAGGACAACCCTTAGCCACCTTTAGAAACTACATTATATGCCTTTAGGCTTTGGTTATATTAATATAAATAAGTTATATTTTACAAACAAACAAAAAAGATGATGCTCCCTATGAATTAAATGATTATTCAAGGGTATGAAATGCTTATCTCTTATATTGATACAACTAGGTCACATGACTATAGTAAGGTTATTTTCTTTTCTACTTCCCTATTTCAAGGTGTTTTGAATGACACAACCATGAACAGTGAATCTACTATCTATTCCTGATTTATTGATACATTTTTTTCATCAGTTAGAGAAGTAATCTCTACATGATCTTCTCCATTTGATGCTCAAGTTCTGGAATCAATATTATCCTTATAACTAGCAACAAATAACTAGGATTTTTTACACTTACGTTGCCCAAATATCTTTATTTTTAAATTAGTGGAATTATTTGAGATCTAATAGTTAATTTCAATAATTGGTTGACTTCCTTTCTTTACCATGGGAAAAGCTAGGGGCTTTTGATCTAACAGAGCCAATATTATGACTTACCTTTTATGAAAAAGATTGTTTAGTATACACCCCCAAAACTTATCTCCTTTTTTTCATTTCTTAGAATAATATTGTAGCACTACATCTAGAATCCAATGAGAATATGTTGTATGAATCAATATTGGAAGGTTCATGCCATGTAGAGAGTTTTATTATCTAAATTTGTGGTTAGAACCAATGATTAAAGAAGCTTTCAAGAAATAGTCCATGCATTTGTAGTGTCCTTGATGATCCTCTTAGGATTTTTCTTATTATGAATAGATAAGTTGGTCTACTTATATGCATCAAAATGGTAATTATGATTCTAGTTTTGATGTCTCGTTGTGATGCAAGATAGGTTCTGACATATTAGGGATTGAATGTCTTCAGTAATAGAAACTATTTAACAGTCTCAATATACTTCTATCAAAATAGAGTATGTGAATATGTAAAAAAAAAAAATTTAGCCAATGTTCCAGCCCAAAATTGAATGCAATTGGTGGACATTGAAGCAACTAGTACTCTTTGTTCTTGTATTGCCATGACAAGGTTAATCTAGGTTTATCTTTGTTTTCAAGTGAAAAAATTAAATGCCTTAATGATTCCAAAATCAACAATGAACCTAATAGGCTTATCATGAGCGGTTATGGAGTTTTTTTCAGTTCCATGGTGATTGGCATATTGGGTCCTCTTAGAATCTCCAAATGAACCAAAATAGCACTAAAGTTTCAAGCATCATCAATTGACTTATAATGTGAATCATCAAGGAAGAATGGTTTTAGTTAACATCTCCAACAAAAGAAAGGTCAGTGATTGAATATCTTTAGTAATAGAAACTATTTGACAATATCAAACTTCAATATTTTTCTATCAGAATAGATTGTGTGAAGATAAAAATATTCCTTTATCAAGAAATTTCATAGCCCAAAAGTTCATACAATTGGTGGACACTAAAGGAATAAGTGGTCTTTTGGATCTTACTACCATAACAATCCATAAGAAATGAAAAGGCTTGTGTATTACTTTTAAGGTTGATCCTTCCCAAGCCTTATGAACTCGATTATTATTCACCATTGAAGAATCTCAATGAAAAAACATGGTGTTTCATTTTTTGAATCATCATAAAGTATTACATAATAGAATCATTTGTATTATTTGTTGCACTCATAGTTCACTAGAAATACTATCACAAACAGTCAATGAAAATTAAGAAATTGAGTTCAATCTTCAAAATAATAGACTATTGTAAATGAAGTGATGATAGAGAATGTTTTGGCATCAATGGTGAAATAGCATGTATAGTTGTATTTTTTGATTCCTTTCATATATAAAAGGGTATGATGTTGATATGAGGGTCCCATAGTTAAAAAGGAATAAGCCAAGTGTAGAGGATGTGTTGGTGTTTTGAAACTGCCAAGCAAGCACACTACTTGATACCAAGATAATGAAGAAACACGTAGTATAAGGGTTAGCTATTTCCTATGCTCAACTAAGGAGTTCTCAAATATGGACCCAAATTCAAAAAAATCACAAGGATTTTCTACTCTTTAGGTTTAGCATAAGAATGACGAGTGCACCTAAGGGATAAGAGGCTTCAATATCATATACTTTCTCCAAAATTCATTTATTTATTGATATTATTTTACAACATTCATCCCCTATAGCATATATTTGGTGAAAATTCTTCTTAGATTGACAAATAATTTGGGGTGATAGTAGCTTACTATAACTCAAAAATTAAATGCAACCAAGTACTTACTAGCTATGATATTCTTCATACATTAAACTAAAATTGATTTTATTTTTTGAGAATTTGCATGATGCTTATTCATGATCTTTTCACATGCAAACTTATGTAGTTGATCAGTGACTATTATATTGGGAATTAGAGTCTAGCCAACTATTTTGACCTAATTAATTGCATTACAATCAATATTACCAGCAATTTAACCTAAGCCTCTTTCTTATGTATATCCTTCTTACTTCTTGGAAATCCTATCACATTACAAAAAAATTTACTTAATTCATTGAATAAAAGGAAATAGAAAACTAATACACAACCTATCCTAGTTGTATTAAATTTTATAAGCTTTGACCATACAACCCCAATATAGCAAGTCAATAACAATGGAGACAAGATTTAGAGAAAAAGATATGGTAATAGTTCATCTTTGTATTAATTTTATTTAAAAATCACATAACATTGGGATGAAACTCAAAACAACTTAGAACATGACAACATGATCCTTTAATGTTAATGTATTCTCAAATTTTTAGAGAAAATAGATCATTAAAATTTACATAAAAAAGATTGGACTAAATGTAAACTTAGCCAACACTAAAAATTACATAGCAATTCTATCCTCCACTCCTCATCTTGGAAATCCTCTTATAGAAAGGATTGAAACAAGCTTAAGATGGGAGGACACTTGTAAAAATCATTAAAAAAAAGATACAAAGATATTCCTACTTTGTTACAAATCAAATATTCTTTGAACTTTCCTAGAAAACGAAAATGTGGTTACAAAACTAGCAGGTGGCATTTGTCAACAAATATCTCCTCAATAGAATCAATTTTTATTTAGTCCCTACCACCATCCATGCCTTTTCTCTATTTTTTCTATTTTGAATTGCTTCTCAACTACATTTAGTCACTATTACCAGATGGAAATGCCTTGATATCTGTGATTAACTCCCATATGGTGATGTCTGTATCAATATCAAGCTAGATGACATTTATGATTGTATCTAGATCTTCTAGGCACTTGGTCCATTTGGCATCAATTATGGCCTTGACCTTTGTAGCCACCTTTGATATCTCTACCTCCAACATATAGAGTAAATCTACAATATCACAAACAACAGTGATACTTCATTATTACAAAAAGACAAAACCTTGGGATGATGAAGAAAATTTTGAAAAGATAATGACAATTCAACCTAGTCTTTGATTTTACCCTCACTATCCAAAACTATAGGTACAAAATTGGGTGTTCTTGTAGCAATTATTTAGATTTTTTTTTGGACTAGTTGTAGCTTCCCTCCAAAGAAACAATTTAGATCTCTCACCTTACAAATTTCTTTCCTTGTGCTAACAATGGTTAGTCTTTGGTAGGTCCTTTTTCTAAGGAAGTACACTAATTATACTATCAAAAAATTTAATGTATGGGCCCCATGTGTTGAATAGTGGAGATAATAGAGTAATTTATTCTACACATTTTTATTCCACTCCTTCTAATGCTATGTAACTACCATGCACATTTTTAGAAATTGCCCTCAATGCATTGCTCTTATGAATTAACAAATTCTTCACAGCTTTGACCTCTACATCTTTTCTAGCTTCTAGATTTTCCTCATCAATTTCCATGACCTAGCTAGATGTTTCACCTATTTCAAAAAATTTTCCCTCTATTTGTACATATTTTTCATAGAATTCTGGTACTATACTGGCTTTTTTCCTTAATGATTGCACTTCCATTTCAAGTTTGATGTTCCTCTATTCTAGAACATATGTCTTTTCATTTCCTCTTCATGGCTCCTTTTGGTTCTCAAATATCTATCATATGTTTGCTCATGAATCCAACTAAAGTATGTAATCCAAAAATTTGATCACTAGAGGTGGATTGAATGTGCCAAAAAATAACATTTCCTCTAGGGGATTCCTTGACTTCCATCAAACTAGACTTATCATGCTCAAGAGCTAGACTCCAAATTTCCATTGTTTGAGAGTCTATATTGTAGCCTGACACTCTCAATTCACCATATTGATTCTTATCTTCAAATAATATTGTTTTATCTTGTCTTCTCATCTGATCTAACAAAAAGGAGCAGCTAAGATTCCATCTTGGAAAGATAATCATACCACTTCTTGTTACTAGGTCTCTTGCTTCCTCAATAGTGAGACTTTAACTTTCAAGGCCATATTCTTGTAACTTCATTAACAATCCAGTAGCTACTTTATCAGAATCCCCTAGTTTCATTTGCAAGGAGAGCTCATTTTTTTTTTTTTTAAATAGACAATTCTTGTACTCATTGGATTTTATCAAATTATCATCTTTCATGAATTCCCAAGCCTCTATAATTCTATTATCTATCATTTGGGCTTCCAATTGCAAGTTATTTTCCCTTTTCTCATCTTTAGAAGCTTGAGATACAAAATATCTCATCCTTATGTCATCAAAATACTTTCTGCATCTTGGTAGGATCTAAAGGCTTTCTACTATGATTTCTCATGTTATTCAACCATTCTTTATCTTTAATTTGTTTGCTTCACCCACTCAAAACATTTAGGAACATCTTCTTCAACTTCTTCTTTTTCATCTTGGTCTTCCTCATTAGAGACTTCAACAACAATCTCATCATATAAGTATTTAGGTTCAATCCTTCTCTTGATTGCCTCTAGAACTTGAGTTGCTAGTTGATCAAAATTTACTACACATTTTTCCAATCTTAACTAGTAATCCTTATTTGGATAAATTTCTTTGAAGCTTGAGTCTTCCTTCTTCGTCTCATATTTAAAACTACCAATATCTGTATATTTATTTATTCTATCTTTGCATTCATTTTCATTCAGCATATTATTAATGACATCCTCTCCCCACATGGGTTTTTTAGGAGGCACATTATATCATCTCATGTTTTTTTAAGCTTGTATGATCACATTGCAAGGGTCATAAGTCCTAGCTAGACAAGTTGGTAGTTTATAATTTTTTCAAAATCCATTTGTTCCTTCAGTAGCATTCTTGCCAATCTCAAAATCTCCCACTTTTGTATGTCTACAAAGGAAGGTTCATTTCTTAACGTCTTTACATAAGTACTATCTATTTAAAGAGATTAGTTTCCAAAATATGTCCACAAGCCCTAATATTTTTGGTATATATTTAGGTAGAAGGTGTGGTGGTTGAGGGCATCCAGAAATCCTAATAAAAGTATACTCTTCAAATAAAAAGACACTACCCTAATAATGAATCAAAATTTTCCCCACATCAAAACACATATGAGGTTTAACAACCTTTCCAATGATCCTAGGATTCATTCAACTTTCAAGCCTATAATTTTCATCACTGTATTAAAAAAAAATCTTTATAAAAAGGAAGTGACATTGGAATATAGGTAGAACATTTTCCATACCCTTGTCCATACTTCCACTATCAATTACTTTCCCTATTCTTGTGTAGACTCGAATAAATTTTGAACAACCATGTCTGAATTCTTGAACAAGATCAGGTGCATGAGTAGAGAATAATAGTGGAATGTGAAATTTGATAGGTCTACTTGCTAAGAAATAATTATATCATTATGGATATCCTGAATGATGTAATCCACAAAATCATAACATATATTATGGTTTGGGTCCTCAATATTTAAGGCCATAATGTAATGTCCTCCTAATGCTTCCATAGCTCCATCTAACCCTATAAATTTATTGACCCCAAAAATTGTGCTCTAAAAATACCTTTACAAATACTCCAATGGCACGTGTTTATCCAAATTCTTCTTCTTTGGAATTTCTAAAACATTCTTCTTTGAAAGTAGGATATGCCTTGTCATATTCTTACCCATACAAAAATTCTTGTGACTCCTAAAATTATCAGTTAATTTCTCAACTTCAATGGGAATTAACATAGTTCCTTCCAAGTCAAAAGCTTCTATAAATGTCTCTTTATCCAGGCACAAGAAAAGACTTCTATTCTTTTTATGGAAAGTCATATTTATAGATTATAACAGTTGTTCAAAGCTGTTACTAGGTCTATGTCCATAAAAAAATTTGGCATCATCAATTTTCCCAAATTTCTCACCCAAGGATTAAATATTGGAACTTCTACAACTTTGTTCTTGTAGAAGAACCAAAACAATTCAAACCCATTCCTATTAGGCACCTCCACATCCCTACATAATACATATGGGTCTTTGAATATCAAATCATCTACATTTTGTGCATTATGTAAACTGAGAAAAATATGAATCCATCTTTATCTATCTCAAAATTTTATATTGAGAAGTCATTTTATGCCTTAAAACTCATAGGTGTGACTTTGTGAACAAGACTATTTGGCCTATTCGCACCAGAATCTCTTCTTGTCTTGTTTATATTTGTGATCACATCATCAGGGATTCACTTCTTAGTACTTCAAAACTTTGCTCCACTTATCACTTAATACCTTTAAAGACTTGCAATACTACACCAAATCATATTTTAAGGTTATCTCCCCTTCACAACAATTTTGCAAGACATCCATGTTAACCTTGTGATGTGGCATTCATTATTTCCTATAGCCATTATTCCCTCACCAAAATATTGTGACTTAGACTTTACCTATTACACAAATTCTCACAACCATGCAATTAGTTATATCATTAACCTTCCTTTGCTCATTTACAACATCAACTCATTAACTGGGGTTATAACTTAGGAAAACATGATGAACTACATTCACCAATTTGCTACTTTCTCCATGGGTTATAAACTAACTCCATCAATAGTGCAATAGTGCACATTTTGACTGCATGATCACTCTAATCTCCTCACAACTTCAAATATCAACCATGCTTGAACCTTTTTGAAGTAGTGAGAACATTTCTTCCAATTGCCCATACATCTTGAACAACTTCACAGAATAAAAATTGTCTTAGCCACTTAACCGTGAAATTAAATGGACAACTCTTAATATGACTGCATAACCCTATTTCATTTCATTGCCACTAACTAGCTTAACTCATCATGTAACATAGTGATGATGCAACCTAAGGCTATTCACTAATTTTTTCTACTAACCTTTGGATATCTTAACTCAGTTGTGAGGATGCACTTGCACAATGTCCTTCTTAGTTCGCATGGTCACCACTTTAATATAACTACAGTAAAGAAGGCCTACAATCTTGTGCTTATATTCCATTTTTCTTGTTTGTAAATTTTTATAAAAAAGCTATCTCTAACTACCACAAAGCTACATTGATCTCAAAATAAACCATTTTTCTTTCTCACTACCTTTGAAGTGGTTAGTGGAAAAAGGGGTGCGATGTTGCATTAATGAAGACTTTGCAACATCACGACTTAGTCACAGAGCTAGTAAAAAATAATTAACATTAAATCTCAACATAGAAAATATGGATATAGATATAACATGAAAATTTCATATGCTTACTTCGGACTTATTGAAGTAATTTCTTGAAAAAGGTTTTCTACTGATCACAAAGATTGAGAATTTTGGCCCAGGGTTTTTCTTAAGAGCTCACACAAAATTCAAAAACACTAATTGATTCTCAACACATTTATTCCTATTTTTTGAATGGATTTTACATTAAATGGGTGAGCAAATTCATATGAGGGATCAAAATCCCTAGAAGAAGCAGACCGCATACTGCACAAATTTTTTCTTGAGAACTCTTAGAGAGAAAAGGAACATGTAAAAAACTATAGAAGGGGTTACATAAATATTTACAAAATATACAAAGGACCCTACACTACTGTTCGTGGAAAATAAAGTATTTTTAGCAAACATACCTCTTAAAAAACTATCCATGAACTAGCAGGTCAAGAATATTGCCTGAATTTTTTTTCAAAATATAAGAATCTTCTTCCCATGCTAAATCAACTAAATAAGGACCCAACCATATAGGATCAAACTTTCCATGTTTTCATTTATCTTCAATCCTAGCATTCCATATTAGAGCTAAGTCTTTAGGTCCAAACTTTTTAACTATTGTCTTTCTATCATACAACAATTTGGCCTATAACTATAACTTTACATTCTTGAGGGAGGATTATTTCCATGTCTCTATTAATCCTACTAGTTCATCCATTATTTCTTTCATATCATTAATGATATCTTCATTATACATCTAAATTTAATTGTATAGGTCTATTTAATTGGTTTGAGGAACTTTACCTTGGATTCCTTGTAAAAGATCAAAAGGTGTAATGCCTATTACTTTCTTTATTTTTACTCTATCAACCCATATTACTAGCTGTAACTTTGAATACCATTCCTTCTTATTCTCATGCAAAGTCCTTTTTATTTCTTTTAAGAAGCTTTTTTTGGTAGATTCAGCTTGTCCATTTCCTTGTGGATAGTAAGCTAAGGATTTTGACCTAGTTTTTCCATACTTATCACAAATTTTTATAAATTCTTCTAATCTAAAACACATTGCATCATTAGTTACAATATTTTGAGGGCATCAAAACCTTGTAATAATATTATTTAAAAGAAAATGATTCACTGCTTTGCTAGTGGCATTTCTTGTAGAAATGGCTTCCATCGATTTCATAAAATAATCTATAGCTACCAGAATCCACGATTAACCAATTGACTTAGGGGAAATTTCACCTATGATATTCATAACCCATTGATGAAATGGTGCTTGAAATTCAACTGGTTTTAGATGTAAATTTCAAGAAAGGTTTAACTTCCCTACAAACCTCTAACATGCATCACATTTTCTTACAAGGAGTTGTACATCACTGAACAAAGTAGGGCACTGAAATCCAACTCTAATTATCTTATGAGTCTTAGTTCTAGCCATGTAGTGTCCCCCACATACTCCTAAATGCATATTATTTAGTATCTTCTTAGATTTCTCCTTGTCAATGCATTTCAGAAATACTCTCTCAAAATTCCTCCACCATAGATTATTGCTAACAATGATGAACCTAATGGCATGTAATTTTGTACTTCTCTTTTAATTATTTTTCATGTTGGGAGGAGCTTCCATATTTTTCAAACACTATATGACATTGGTGTACTACTCATAATGATCCATGTCACATAGTCCTAATCTCAAAAAATCTGATATCATGTTTATTTGATTAGCATCCAAATTTGATTGAGACATAAGTATTGCTAATCATTGACCTCTCACCAATTTATTAATCTAGATGTCAATGTTGAACTCTTGAATTCTATTAATCCAATGACACCTCCTACCATACACTTATTGCTAAGAAAAAAACATTCTTAATAGCTATACTTGGCACAAATGATACAAAAATGTCACCTATAAGATAAGATCTGAAGGCTTTGGTAGCTTTTACTAAGGCATAAGCATGTTGGTCATTTATCTCATATTTTAGTTCTATAGGCTAAAGGTACCTACTAAAATATGCAATAGGTTTCTCATAGCCTTCCTCATTCTTCTACAATAAAACTTCTACCATAGTATGAAAGTATGCAAAGAATAATATATGCATTGGATTTGCCTAACTAGGAGTCCTAAGGATTGGCACATTTTTTATAGCAGTCTAAATTCCCTAAAAATCATCCGAAGGCTCACCATCCCAACTGATGATAGCTCCTTTTTGAAGAATTTTCAATATTGATCTACTAATCTTAGAAAAATGACTAACAAATCTTCTTAAGAAATTTAATTACCCAAAAAATGATTGAATTCCTTTTACATTTTTTAGCTTGGGAATTTATCAATGGTAGCTACTCTTTTAGGATCAATCTTTATCCCATCTTTTGACACTATGTGACCTAACATTTTTCCTTAGATTACTCTAAATGTGCAATTCTTTGGGTTCAGAGACAGTTTGTATTCCAAAACTTTAATAAAACAATTCTCCTAATGATTATAGTGACCTTTAGCTTTCTTAGAATATGTTGTAAGATCATCTTGATATACTAACATAAGCTTATTAATGTATTCATGAAAAACTACATCCATAATTATCTAAAACGTTGCTCCTACATTAATTAACCCAAAAGTAATTCTTACATGTACATATGTATCCCATGAAGTAGCAAAGGCTATTTTGAATTTTTCCTTTTCATTCACCATTACCTGGTTGTAACCTAGAAGTCCATCCATCATGATCATTAATTCTAAACTAGTCACTTGTTGCAACATGGCTTCCATATTAGGCAAACCATAGTTACCCTTCAAAGAAGCAATATTTAGGTTCCTAGAATCCACACAAAGCCTTATGTCTCAATTTTTCTTCCTTACTGGCACTAAGTTTCATATGCAAGTAGAGTGTCTAACTGGCTTAATTATTCATCCATCCCTTAGCTTCATTAATTCTTCTTGTGTTTTGGGAGCTAAGGTGGGGTTTACTAGCCTTTGCTTTTGTCTGAAAGACTTGAAATTTTCCTTAAGTGATATAACATTCTAAAAAACATCTTCTCTATAAGCTTTGAGGTCATCATATGACCATGCAAAGACATGTCTATATTTTCTTAGTAAGTAAATAAAAGGCTTTCTACTTTCAGCTAATAGATTCTAACCAATATAAACCTTTCTTGGAGCTTTAGAAGTACCAAGGTTTATTTCTTCAAGTTCTTGTGGTTTATGATCCCTGGCCCCTAAATTCACTCTATCTTGATTATCAAACATGTTTTCTAACACTACCAATCCCTTGGGTACATTGTTAGCTTTCATCTTCAAAATTTCTTGACCAAAGATTGTCTCTTTCCTGACTATTGTTTTAGTTAGAGCACTGCAATCAAGTTCTTGACCATGATATTTGTCTTCATTTGATAAGAAATTTAGAATATCTTTATCATCCTCAAAAACTTTCCAATTTTTACATTATCATGAATTGATGGCCTATTTTTTTCTTTAATTTGTGAAATCTTATCAAATGATGCATCCTTAGGCTTAATTGCTACATTTGCTATTAGGTCAACTATCTTGTTATTACTTCTCTCCATTCGAGAGATAGAAAAGGCATCAAACAATTCAATTTGGTCCCATACAATTTTTTTTTACTAGTTCAATCCCTTATTCCTAGATGCATAAGCCTCTCTTACTTGGGATAATACTAACTCAAAATCACCAATAATATTTTAACTTTTTTGATTCGATGATGGATTGCAACTCTTAATCCTAGTAAGACTGTTAGTACATGAAAAATTTAGTGTAAATGAATATCTGAAAGTGTTCTTTTCTAGAGACACAAAGACTACTCTTGCTACTGAACCTTCCCTAGAACTTGCCCCATCCAAATACATAATCCACAAAAGGTGTGAATCTATGCAGCACTCCACTTCATGTCCAATTACTATTGGAAGTTTCTCAAGTTCATGAATAATCAACTCTGCTTTAAATGCATTTACATTAGTATCTAAAAGAAAAGTAGAATCCTTATCAGTATAATCCCCAAAAATATGGTTGACCCTTGGCTCTTTGTCTACCTTGACTACGTTGTCTTTTATTTGAAAAGTTGCATATGAAAAATTGCATTGTAAACTGCCTCCCATTGCTGCACTCCATTTTCTAGATAATAACATTCCATAATAGGGAGGAATGTCAACTACAAGGACTGATATAGTCAATTCTACATTAGGGTAAGCAACTAATTTGAATGGTAAGGCATTAGTGCACCTATAATACGTATTTCTCTTACATCAATAGCCCTACACCTACCTTGTCTGGTGTCTACCTCTAAACCTAAGGCCTCCATGACCTTGAAGGGAATTATAGTATTGGAGGCTCCTAAATCTATCATCTAGTTTCTTAGAGTTTTTCCTTTTATCACTATAATAAAGAATAAAGGATCAATATCCTATAAATAAGTTATTGATGAATTATCTAAAAAAATTTGATGAATTTAGACATAATACCAATATCTTCTAATACTATAGGGTTCTATTGTGTGACTTTTTGTTCAACAATATTATTGCAACTACCTATCCCACCCAACCATGATAATTATTTACTCTTGTGTTCATTTATTCTAAATAATTTAGACTAAGGCACTTTTATAGTTATCTAAGATGGCATATATATCATATCAATTGAATCATATATAGTAGGTTTTAAAGGAATACCTGGGGTTGAAATCCTTTGAACAATAGGTGTCACTACTTTCTTATCAACATCAAGTTATGATTTCCTCTCTTGTACAATTGCCTTAACTGTCTCACTTGTCTGAGATTACACTTTATTTTCGGGCTCCCATTTCTAAATGTTATTGGCATTGACATTTTTTATTGTTACACTATCTTTCTTACTATCATCCTTCATCTTAGGAGTGATATCTTTTATGAAAATCCTAGAAGGCTTACCAACTTTACTATTAATAGTCATGTTCCTCAAGTTATAGTTATTGTGAACTTGTGATACCATCTTTGCAATGATTTTGTCAATCTCTTCTTTAGAAAGCTTTCTCATATTTACTTGACCAACCTCGGTGGATGTAGTGCATACCTTATCTTCATCACAATCTTCATTATCTGAGAACACTAGCTAAAGGTACAATTGGCTGATAGTCCTTTCATTAGCAACATTATTATTAGGCTCTTTTAGTTCAAAGTCTTCATAGTTATCACACAGATTCACCATGTTAGGACTTATATCATCATGTTTATTTTCTTCCTCTCCATCCTCATCTTGCACATTTTGATTTACAATAAATGATTGGGCTATTGCACAATAATCTAAGGAGTGAGGTGATTGGCATATGATGCACCATGGCACATCATACATCATGTTGACATAATTTCTTTGTAAAGTGTCATGGGTAACCTTATCCTTTATATTTTGAGTCTGGTTGGGGATAGGTCTCCCATATTTCCACTGAGTAGTGTATGAAGATTTTTTCATTCTTGGCTATCTATTGACCTTTTCACTAGTATTGCATTTGTTTGCATTAAAAACTAGTGGGTTCATCCTTTTCAAGAGATCTAAAATTGACCCATTGTATCTTCCTCCATCTTCTTAGCTATAGGGGACCTATCATTTTCCTTCCTATTATTCTTAGGGTTGAACAATTTTGGGTCATCTTGTTTTCCTAACCTACCAGGTATTTTCCTATTATTTTCAATATTGACAGCCATTTTGTAAGCCTCCCTTAAGGTTTTAGGATCTTTGTGTCTTAAATGATAGGCTATCTTACTATCAAATGCATTGAAGTATTTAGTAAGAAACACATCTTCATTAAGTCTTATTACTTGAAAAGGTTTATACATTACCTTTTGAAATATTACATTAAAATCAAGAGTAGACTCATTAGGGTTCTTTTTAATGTTGTTGAAACCATTCAACATGAAACCAACATTAATGTGATCTCCATACTATTCTTTGAATAATCTTTCCAAATCATTCCATGAGTTAATGATATCATCTAGTAACCTTGTAAACTAGTCCCTTACATCTTTAGTTAATGAGTGCACAAACAAATTCATAACCACATCTTCATGTTCTACCTCAAAATCACTAAGCATGTCTATAAAATTTCTTAAATGTTCCTCACCTGTGATAGCATTATTTCCTAAGAACTTCACAACCTTGTCTCTAAGGTCAAATGATATTGGATGTGGGAAACTAGGAATACCTAGGAATGCTATTTATTTTTATTTTCCCATGTATAGGTTTCTACTAAAAATTAACAATATATGATGTACTTGCTACATTGGCTTGGTGTTGGCCCATGCTTTGAGATTGTTGTATTTGAAAAGAAGGGATTTGGTTGCAAGTGGTAGATGATGAAGCATGGGAAGATTGAGAGACAATTTGATTAGGGATTACTAGTCCATAAGTAGGAATAGAAATTCTTGCTTGGTTGGACAAATTTGGCCATGAGTCTAAGGCAGAATTGGATATAATAAATTGAATCTTCCTTCTAGTTTCTACTACCTAGGCTTTATTTTCAACTTTCTCAAGCTCTTTTGCTAAATCCTCCCTCTCATTTTTATCATTTTCTATACTGAAACCTAACTTAGACATGGGAGGGTTTGTCAATTTGTTTGCAAAAATGTGAGGTTCATTTATCTAGATCCTTACATCCTTACCTTTTCCTTTATCTATGGGTTTTAGAATCAAATCTATAAAATCTATCTAAACTAACTTATAGGGTTGAACTTGAGATATGACAAGTTCTTTTTTCTGACTTAGGAGTTTTTTTTCCTCTTCTAGATCCTTGGATCTTAGATTATCTACATCTCCAAAAACATCAACATGTAGGATTGAAGTCCTTTCTTCTAGTTTCTTGTTCCACCCTTTCAGGACAATCATCCTTCTAAGAAAATTCTCTCTCTGAATTAGAGCATTCAAGGTGGCTTGCTCTTTCTTTGTCTCCAAAAAAATTCATTTTCCGTCCTCTTCTACAACCCATTTCTTAAGGACTTGAATATTTGAGTATACTTCTTTGGGATCTATAGAAATTTTTTTGAATTAACAAGATCATCAAGATCTATAAGGTTTGTTTCTACATATGGAGCTTGTCTAGGATTAAAAGAGTTTTCCATAGAATTGTTATATTCCCACCTATGATTCATCTCTTTTATTTTATTAGATTTACACAACATACCTCCCACTAAAGAGACATTTTTATCATGATAGGTTCATTCTTCTTGTAGTGGGATACTAAACCTTCCTCCTAAGAGTCTAGTGGTTTTTGATTCAAAGCTTAATGAGGAGGATTCTCTCCGTACCATAGGGTGGTATTGAGATTTTATTGACACATTACCCCTAGCTTTCCAAGTTTTCTTTAAATCTAACTTCTTTTTTTGGTTCTTCCTACCTCCTTGAGGTAAATCAGTATACAATGGTACTTTTATATTGACTCTTGTATAAGCTTGTGTACTTTTTCTCTTGTTTACCATTTGTAGAAATTACTTGTCACTAATCGCTAGCTTCAAAATCTTGACTAGTTTACCACCCTATCCTAGGGAAAATATGATATGAAATAGCTTTTGACTCAGAAAAAATATTGTGAGATAATACATATGATGGGTTTGACACATAGAGAAACCAATCAATAGAATTGGGGACTAGAACTCTTTCTTCAAAGATGAGAGACTTTTGTAAGGATGGTACATGCTAGTCTATACCAGTGGTATTGGTAATTTCTTTTAGATTCTAAAGTTTTTTCACTAGAAAAATATAAATATGACCATAGGTAATTTTGTAAACTTATATCACCAAAGGCTACAACATGTCTCACACATTTGCATATGTTGACCTTACCTAGTAGAGTCACAATTTTGTTGGTGTTTTGAAACTACCGAGAAAGAAAACTACTTGATACCAAGATAATGAAGAAATAGTTAGCCTAAGGGTTAGCTATTTCCTATGCTCAACTAAGGATTTGTCAAATATGGACCCAAGTTCAAAAAAATAGAAGGATTTTCTACTCTTTAGGTTTTGCATAACCAAGGCAAGTGCACCTAAGGGATAAAAGATTTCAATATTAGATACTATCTCCACACTCCATTTATTTACTAATATTCTTTTACAACATTCATCCCCTATAGTAGATATTTGGTCAAAGTTCCTCTCCAATTGACAAATAATTCTAGGTGATAGCAACTAACTATAACACATAAATTAAATGCAACAAAGTATTGACCAGCTATGATTGAGATTTTTCTTGATGCTTATTCGTGATATTTTCACATGCAAACTAAAATAATTGATTGGTACCTCATCCATTGGGAATCAGAGTCTACCCAACTATTTTGACCTAACTGATTACATTACAATCAATATTATCAACAATTTACCCTAAACCTCATTCTTATGTATATCCTTCTTACAGCCTAGAAAACCTATCATATTACTGAAGCATCTACTTAATTCTTCTACTTAAAATAAATTGAAAACTAATACACAACATATCCTAGTTCCATTAAATTGAGTACGCTTTTCCCATACAACCTCATGATAACTAGTTAATAACAATGGAGACAAGATTCAGAGAAAAAGATATGGTAATAGTTCATCTTTCCATTAATTTTATTTGAAAATCACATAACATTGGGATAAAACTCAAAACAAATTAGAACATGACAACATGATCCTTGAATGTTAATGTATTCTCAAATTTGCAAAGAAAATGCATCATCAAAATTTACATCAAGAAAACTGGACCAAATGTAAACCTAGCCAACACTAGAAATTACATAACATTTCAAACCTCCACTCCTCATCTTGGAAATCCTCTTATAGGAAGCATTGCAACAAGCTTTAGATGGGAGGACACTTGTTAAAATATTAATAAAAAGGATACAAAGATATTCCTATTCTATTACAAACAAAATATTCTTTGTACTTGTCTAGAAAACTAAAATGCAGTTACAAAACTAGTAGGTGGCATTTGTTAGCAAATATATCCTTAGAAGAATCAATTTTTCTTTAGTCCTTGTCACCATCTGTGCCTTTTGTCTATCTTTTCTTTTTTGAACTACTTCTCAACTCCATCTAATCACTATCTCTAGATGTCAATGCCTTGATATCTATGATCAACTCCCATATGGTGATGTTTGTATCAATATCAGGCCTAGTGAAATTCTTAATTATACCCAAATCTTCTATTCACTTGGTCCATTTGGCAACAGTTATGGCCTTGACCTTTGTAGCCACCTTTGACATCTCTACCTCTAGCTTATAGAGTACATCTACTATATCATAAACATCAGTGGCACTTACTTGATTATTACAAAATGATAAAGAAGTAGGATGATCAAGAATATTTGCAAAAGATGATGACCATTTGACCTAGTCTTTGATTTTACCCTCACTATCCAAAATTGTAGGAAAAAAATTAGGTGGTCCTACAGTAATTATTTTCATTTTTATTGGACTAGCTATAGCTTCCCTCCAAAGAAAAAATTTAGATATCTAACCTTATGAATTTCTTTCCTTGTGCTCAAAATGGTTGTCTTTGGCAGGTCCTTTTTTACGGGAAGTAAATTAATTATACTATCAAAAAATTGAATGTATGGGCCCCATATGTTGAATAGTGTAGATAACAGAGAAATTTATTTCACACATTTCGATTCCACGTCTTCTAATGCTATGTAACAACCATTCACATTTTGACAAATTTCTTTCAATGCATTGATCTTATAAATTAGAAAATTCTTCACAGCTATGACCTTTGCATCTTTTCTAGCTTCTAGCTATTCCTCATCAATTTCCATGACCTAGTTTGATCTTTCGCCTATTTAAAATTTTGGTCCTTTGTTTGCACAAAATTTTCACGGACTTCTATGAAAATCATGGAATTTTTCTTTAATGGTTCCACCTCCATTTCAAGTTTGATATTCCTCTATTCTAGAACATATAAATTTTTCATTTCCTCTTCATGGTTCATTTTGGTTCTCAAATATCTCTCATATGTCTATTTCAATTGATCTTCTAGGTTGTCCAACTTGTTTTTCCTCATCAATCCAACTAAAGTATTTAATCCAAAAATTTTATCATAGAAGGTGGATTAAAAATGCCAAAAAATATCATTTCCCCTAGGGGATTTCTTCATTTCCATCAAGGTAGGCTTATCATGTATAGGAGCTAGACTCCAAATTGCCATTGTTTGACATGTATGTTGTATCCCGATCCTCTTAGTTCTCCATATTGATTCCCATCTTCAAATGAGATTGTTTTTTCTTGTCTTCTCATTTGCTCTAACAAAAGGGAGAAACTAAGATTCCATCCTAGAAAGATAATCATATCACTTCTTGTTATCAGGTCTCTTGCTTCCTGAACAGTGAGAATTTCACTTACAGGGTCATAATCTTGTAACTTCTTTACCAATCTATCAACTAATTCATCAAAATCCCTTGGTTTCATTTGCAAGGAGAGTTCATTTTGTTTTATTTTAAATATAAAATTCTTGAAATCATCATATTTTATGAAATTATCATCTTTCATGAGTTCCAAAGCCTCTATAATTCTACCATCTATCATTTTAGCTTCCAATTGCAACTCCTTTTTCCTTTTCTCATCATTGGAGTCCCAAGATATTAAATATCTCCTCCTTATGTCATCAAAATACTTACTACCTCTTGGTAGGATTTGTAGGGCTTTTTGTTGGGCTTTCTTAGGTAATTCAACCATTTTCTATCTTTTATTTCTTTGCTCCACCCACTCAAAAATTTCAAGAACATATTCTTTAGATTCTTTTTCTTTATCTCGGTCTTCCTCATTAGAGACTTCAACAAAAATCTCATCATCTGAGTATTCAGGGTCAATCCTTCTCCTGATTGCTTCTAGAACATGGGCTGCTAGTTGATCAAAATTTACTACACACTTGTTCAATCTTAACCAATAATCCTAATTTGGATAAAATCTTTTGAAGCTTGAGTCTACCTTCTTCATCTCCTATTCCAAACTAACAATATCTCTATATTTATTTATTCTACCTCTGCATTCATTTTCATTTAGCCTATTAGCAATCACATCCTCTTCCCACATGGGTTTGTAGGAAGAAATTTATATCCTCTCATGTTTTCCAAAGCATGTCTAATTTGATTGCAAGGGTCATAAGTTCTAGTTGGCCTAGTTCATAGTTTATATTTTCTTAAGAATTCATTTGTTCCTTCAATGACATTCTTGCCAATCTCAAAATCTCCCACTTTTTTACATCTACAAAGGAAGGTTCCTTTCTTATCATCTTTACCTAACTACTATCTTTTTAAAGAGATTAGTTGCCATAATACTTCAAAAAGCCCTAATCTTTTTGGTAAATATTTAGGTAGAAGGCTTGGTGGTTGAGGGCATCCAAAATTCCTAATAACAATATATTGTTCATATGAAAAGACATGACCCCAATCATGAGTCAATTGTTTTCTCACATCAAAAAAAATATGACTATTTAACAACCTTTATAATGATCCTAGGGATTCTTTAACTATCAAGCCTATCATTTTCCACACCCTTGTTCATCTTAGCACCAAAAATCTCTCTCCCCATTCTTGTGTATACTTAAAGAAACTTTTGTCAAACATGTCTTAATTCTTGAACAAGATCAGGTGCATGAGTAGAGAGTAATGGTGGAATGTGAAATTCACCAAGTCTCCTTATTGAGCAGTAGTGATATCCTTATGGATATCCTCAATAATTTAATCCACAAAATCATAACCTATATTATGATTTGGATCCTAAATATTTAAGGCCATAATGTAATGTCCTCCTAATGCTTCCATAGCTCCATCTAACCCTGGAAATTAATTTTACCCAAAAATAGTGTTCTAAAAATACCTTTGGAAATACTCCAATGGCATTCATTTATCCAAATTCTTCTTCTTTTGAATTTCTCCCACATTCTTCTTTTAAAGCGAGATATGCCTTGTCATATTTTGACCCATATAGAAATTCTTATGACTCTTCAAATCTCAGTTAATTTTTCAACTTCTATGGGCATTGACATAGGTCTTCCCAAGTCAAAAGCTTCTATGAATTTCTCTTTATCCAAGAACAAGAAAACACTTCTATCCTTTTTTATGGAAAGTCTTATTAATAGGATTATAACACTTGATCAAAGCTTTTACCAGGCTAAATCCACAAAAACTTTGGGCATAATAAATTTTCCCAAATTTCTCACCAAAGGGTTACATACTAGAACTTTTGTAGCTCTATACTTGTAGAAGAACCAAAACATTTCATATCCATTCCTATCAAGCACCTCTACTTCCTTACACAATACATATGGGTCTTTGAGTATCAAATCATCTACTTTCTATGTGTTAGTTGAACTAGGAGAAATATGAATCCATTCCTCTACAAATTTACTTGGAACCTTTTGTGGGGAATGCGGTTGTTCGATTATTGCTTGTGAAATTAACTTTCCCTCTAGTTGAGCCATTTTGCACAAGAAAAATGACTGATCTTGTATGTTGGAGTGATTAAAATCACTTAGATATTCGTTCTACACTTGAAATTGCTCAAAGAATTTTGGTAATTAAGAAAATGGTAATGAAAATTTATTTCTTTCTAGGTTTTATCAGATTCTATGATGAGAGTGTGGCTTTTATTGGCATTTAAGGCTGCCACACTTTAAAACCTATCAAATCTTTAAAAATAGGCCAAATCTATTCTATTTTAGACTTTTGTACATCTAGCTCATTCCATCTTTATCCAGCTCAAAATTTTCTATTGAGAAGTCATTTTATGCCTTAAAACTAATATGTGCTACATTGAGAACAAGACTATTTTTCCATTTCACACTAGAACCTCTTCTTTTCCTATTTACATTTGCAATCATCCAATTAGGGCTTCACTCCACTTATTACTTAATACCCTTAAAGGCTTTGAATACTGGGCTACTTCATTTTTTAAGGTTGTTGCCCCTTTGAAATAGTTTAGTAAGACATCCAGGTTAACCATGTGATGTTTGTTTCATTCTTTCCTCTAGCCATTATTTCCTCATTGTGGCATCGTGACTTATGTTGAACCCTTGTTATTTGGTCTTTGATTGTATTCATTGATGTCAATAATGAGAAAATGATATGGCTGCCATAATGAGCATATGGTATGGTTAACATTATGTAATTATCTTATTTGATGTTCTTCAATATTGTTCAAAACATATTCAAGATGTGAGGCCTCGCCCTGACCCATCCTAGCATCAATGATACATTATTACTTTGATACTCATGACTCAATATGTTAGAGAATTATTATGCTATTTTGATGTGCGATGCTTTACTTTTAGATATTTTTTTTCACCATTTAATGCTTTATAAACATGTATGATGATGTAGTGAATGAATGAAAAACAAACACTTCAAATTTTCCAAATTAATGAATAGAAAAAGATAAACAATTTAATTGTAGAAAAATGGATGTTTTAAATTACATGAATTTCTTAATGCATATTATGTGTGTGTGTGTGTGTGTGTGTATGTGTGTGTGTGTGTGTGTGTGTTTCTTGAACTACTGATGTGTGCAATGAGTGTGCAGGAAAATTTAGCTAGGAAACCTAAAGGAAAGATAGAACTAAACCCCTTGTTTAAATATGCTACCCTTGCATTGTGTTCTTTAAAGGTTGTTATTTGGTCTTATTATTCCCCTAGCTTTTATTTGTTCCTCTTAAGTCTTTAAGGCTTGAGATCATTAAATTTAAGTGCCTTAGGGGTAAGGGTATGGGTGGGGAGTACTTTCCACCCCCTTAGTCTCTTAGTTTGACTTTTAGGGTCACTCAAAAGCCCTATTTTTGAGGGATTGCGAAAATTGATTGTCATCTACATGAGTTGGTGACACAAACTCCATCTTGAGTTATTTGAAGTCTAGATGAGTTAAGGGATGATACTTAGAGGAATTTTGGAGTAGTTTTGGGGTTGTTACCCAATCTCTAGTTTTAGAGAAAGTTTGGAAGATTGAAGGAAGAAAAGGGAAAATCTCTTCTCAACTTACCATTTTTTTCCATAACATTTTGTGAAGTTAGGAGTTATTCACTCTTTTGGTTTTGTACTTCATGTTTTTCATGCTTGAATCTTGCATAAAGTATTGTGTTGTTCTTGTTTTTTCTTTCTTGTGGGTTAGGATGGATTTGGAGGGATTTTTGTTTGTTCTTGATGCATTCTTATGCTTGTCTTGATGATTTGTTTTTGAGGTGATTTCATGGAGATTGTTTTGGCATTACTCACCCTTGGATAGGGAAGAAGTGGCCATGTACAAGGGTAGGGCCTTAGTTGGACCTCAATGGTGTAGAGTCTCCTCTCATGGTGAGAGGAGAGAAAGAGGGTAGGGTGTATGGGCCCCTACTTGTCATCACATCCCTTGTTTGATATTGTGAATTCTTGAATATAGAAAGGAATGAAAATCCTTTTGGTATTAGCCTCGAAAGGGCCTTGTAGAAGAGCAAAAGTTCTTGAATTTTTAGCTTTGAAAGTGCTATGTTATGGCATGGTGATTGACGTCTCCCATTGAGAAAATCCACCTCCCCCCTAGTCAGGTTCTATGTTTGGACCTATTGTGCAAAACTAGGTTAGGGTGCATGCTTGAATCATTCTTAATGTTGTGATGATTCATCTGAGTCAGTTCTTTTCTTCTCCTTGTGTTTCCTTGAAGTTTTGAAGGTATTGGAAGAGAGTACTTGTGAAGGATTTTGTTCGAATTGTAATTTAATATAAAATGTATTTAAATTTTGATGTATTGGCAAAGACATCAGGTTTTCTTACTGGTTCTTTCCCAATGGAGCCTTGAACCAGGATGAATAATAGAGAAAGAAAAAGATTATGAAAATCTCCTTGTATTGCTTTCATGTGATTTCAAATTTTACATATGTATGTGAGAAAATAGAATAATAGATAATGTCGTGAATTATGAATTTTCAAGTTTCCAATCATGTTAATGAAAAGCAATTTGATATGATGAAGTTTGAATTCGATGTTTAAGTAATAAGAAGAGATAAAAATCCTACATTGTGATCACAAGGTTAACTCCCTCATTGTTAAATTTCATAATTGACTCAATCAGATTTGAGTAAAAAATATGCATCGCTTGAATTCTTAATATAAAGGAACATACACCTTACATAGGATGATTAATTGAACATAAATAATAGGAGGAAGAACAAAAAGATTATGACCTTGCATATCCTTATATTAGTATACTTGTTCATAGGAGATCTATGTTGTCATTAGGATAAAATTCACTTTTATAAAAAAAACATATAGCAAGAGATAAGATATACCATCACTTAGACAAATTGGTTTCAAAAGGAAAAACTACACTTCTAGGAGTTAAAAACCTCTTCGGAAAATGTATGGGGAAAATTTTTTAATCCCCCCCACTAGTCACAAAGAATATTCTTCTAGATGCCCTTTAATAATCATTGTTTCTTTTAAACAAATGCAATAACTTAATTGCAAGATTAAATAGATTACATATGACTAATATCCTACCTCAACTATAAAAATTTAGTAATAACTACCCTAGAATATCCTATGCCACCACCCCTTATCACATGTCTCTACCATATAAAATAATAGACTCATTGGTTACTCCAAAACTTACAATCCACCTTCTTGACCAACATACCCTGCACATATATCTTCCATGGGCTATGTGTGAAGGGATATGAAGTAAATGTGGATGGACAGGAGTTGGGATTGTAACTTTGTTTTGAAAGAAAACAACATATATTTTAAAGTTATCTTACTCTTGCATTTTTTTAAAAATCCTAGCAACAACCACCTTATTTACTTCTCCTTGGAAGGCACAATGTTGTCATGTCATTCAACTGGGGGGGGGGAAAGTAATGTGTGCAAAAATTTAAGACTTACCTTTTACCTACCCCTCTCCCATTGTCTTCCAAGCGTTGCCTGTTGTTTGAAGGTCACACAAGGTGGAGGGAAGTGGGGACCAAGTCTATAGTGCGCAGGCTTGGGACAACATGCTCACCTTGGAGTATGGCCCACGTTTTGGGCTAGCTTAGGTTTCTGTTAGTGTGTAGGATGTGTAGTATAGGGTAGTTAGTTAGTCATTTGAAGTGTACTTATATTTTATCATAATTAGTTAGTGTTAGATTTAATCTAGTTGTTTAGTGTAGTTGTTTTTAATTCATTTATGTTATGTGATTTTTGTTTTAATGTTAGTGCAAGTTGTAAAGTAGATAATATGTAATTTTAGGATAGTTTATTAAATGTTAGTTAGGGTTTAAGTATATATTTAATTTTGAATAAGAGTGGTATTAAAACTTAGTTAGAATTGTAGGTATTAGATAATATTAAGAGAGATAAAATGTTTTTGTGTTGGTATGGATGTTAGTATATACCAGTGTTTTAGATGTAAGAGTATTAAATTAGTTTAATTTAAAAAGTTTTAACTAGAAATTTAAATGTTTTAATTAAAATAGTTTCAATATTTTATTAATTAGTTTACACTAATGTGAATTAGTTAGATTAATCATAATATTGGCAATGTAACGTTGGACTTAAATCTCATAATAGTTTAGAATAAAGTTTAGATTTACTTATCGATCTAATTGAAATAAGACTAGTTTTCAATTTTAATTGTAAATGTTAAAATTAATAAATTTGATTTGGATTAGAAAATTTAAACATAATTAGTATGTGTTGCATAGTTAAATTTAATTGATCATCTAGAGCTTCAAATTCTCCTAATGTTAAATGATTTAAATTTGTGATAACGATCTAGTTTTTAAGTTATAGAAGGGGCTAGTTAATTAGTCCATTATGAGGTTAGTGATATATTGATCACGATTGAATTGATGCTAAGCAAGATTACGTAATTAAGAGATAGATGCCATTTTAGTTAGTAGGTCCTTTTGACATTTTGATTAAGTTGTTGTGTTAATCTATTGACATCCTTAGGAGGTGATAGTTAAGGAAATTTTAAAACAAATTAATGGATTTATTAAGAAACTTTCAATTAACCCAATCTAACCCTTCTTAGGAAATGTGTAAACTATGTTGTAACCTCTTATATCAATGGTGAACTTGCATCTAGTTCAAAGTACTTATGGGTGTCTGAGTTTAAAACTACTCGGGCAATTAGTTTCGTTATAGTTAAACATTTAAAGACTCTTGCGACCATTGTTATCTTATTTAATCATTGTTTTAAAAAAAAATTGTGTGTGTGTGTTTTGCCCCTAGCTTTTGGGCATGACACAAGACAAATACTAAAGTGTTATACAATTAACACCTAATGTTGACATTGTTTTTGAAAATAAATTTTAAAAAATAATTTTGGTCTATTGAAACTTGACAACCTTGTTTACTCGATAGACCCTAACTATCATACCATTTTGGAAATGCTTTGGAGACAGCTCAAATGGGTTATTGTTAGTTTTTGCATAACACATGTGTGGAAAGAGAAAATGTCTATTTATCATAAATAGGTACCAAATTGTTATGACAATTTTGGCAGTTTTGAGCAATTTTGGTCTAATGGAAGTTTAGTTATGTAATTGCCAACAAAATTTTGACTTTCTTGGTTTATAAGTAGAGGAAACATTCCTCTAAAGCATCCAATAGGTGGTTTTTATAGACCAAATAGTTTGCAGGTAGATTTTGACAACAAAGAAGAGCGTAATGCTTTATGTTTCTATTTTCATATTTGTGATTTGATTTTCATTGAAGGAGTTTATAAGAGGTAGAATAAGGGTTATATATTGCTGCTTCATTCATTCATATAATTATTTGATCAGATCTCTTAATTTAAAAATAATATATATTTGGATTTTGGATGTTTTGAAGAGTATAAAAGTATATCCTACATTGTGTTTTCAACAAGAAGTTGAAACTAGTGATTAATGATTTATGTTGTAATAGAGATGGTCCTCTAATTTTATATCTCATTTTTTCATTTTGGAAGTTGATGTTTCTTGTATTCATGAAGTTGGTGCTTGAGGTGTAAGGGATGGGTATTCCTTGAAATTGGTGTTTCTAAAACAAGGTGTTGGTTCTTTTCTGAGTTGTAGCTCTAAAATATTTTCCCAAGAGGCTAATAAAGTTTCAGATTCAAAGTGTTTTTTTAATCCTAAGGGGCTTTCCATGTTAAAATATTTGGTCACTTTGTTAGTCATTAACTATCTTTCTCATGTGTTAAATTTTTATAACTTGTAATTGTTTCAAGTTTTTAAAAGTATTTTTAAACCACTATTTCACCCCCTCCCCTAGTGAAATTTGTATTCCAACAAGTGGTATCAAAGCAAGGTTCCCTATATCAAGCTTAACAACTTTGGGTAGATTTTGGTTATGTGGAATACTTATCTTTTCTGACTCAAGATAGTTTTTCAAAGGTTCCTATATGTGATGGATTATATTACCCTTTTTGGGAAGTAATAGTGCAACCATATTTGATATCTATTAATGTTAATGTTTGGGCTTCAGCTGTTAATGGTTATAAAGTTCCTAATACTTTACCTATAGATCTTGATGAAAAGAGGAAGTATGAAATTGATATGAAAGCTAAATTTTCTATGCTTAATAGTTTATCTAAAAAAGATTTTGTTAAGGTAATGCATTGCAATTCTTCTAAAGAAGTATGGGACAAATTAAAAAACACATATCATGGTAATGATAGAGTTAAAGAGGCCAAGATACAATATTTGAAATCAATATTTGAAGACCTTAAGATGGGTAATGATAAAAAGGTAGAAGATTATCTCCTTAAGATAAATGAAACTGTAAATGGCATAAAAGGATTTGGTGAAAAATTGATGATATTGAGGTTGTAAAGAAAGTTTTGATATCTCTTCTTGATAAATTTGATTCTAAAATATGTTCTATAGAAGAAACTATAGATATTAACAAGTATATAGTGGAATATATTCATGGAGCACTTGTAGCTTATAAAATGAGAAAGTATGGCAAATAGGAATCCATATGCAAAGAAGCAACATTCAAGGTGGAAAAGAAAGTGAAGCAACTCTCTTCAGAATTTGAAAATCTTAATGTTCTTGAAACACATTTATCAAGGAAATTAAATAAAGGAGCAGGTAAATACAAAGGTAAAATTCCTTTCAAATGCTTTAATTGTGGTAAAATAAGATACTTTCATCTAGATGTTCTTATAATAGTCATATGAAGTAGATGATGAGAAAGAGAAATCAAGTAAAAATAAATTCTATAAAAAAAAGAAGTTCGTTAAGAAGAACAAGAGTTTGATTGCTCGTGTATTAGATAGTGACTCTAGTGGTTTTGAATGTGATGAAAATGAAGTTTCAATCATGGCTATAGAAACTACTTGTCAAGAATTAGATAGTGAAGATGATGTTGAACTTGTTGAGGCGAATTTAGAATGTGACTTTCTTTATGCAATTAACAAGATCAAGGAATTGGGAAGGAATTTAAGTCTTTAAGAAATTAAATTCTTAAAATAAAAATATAACTTTAAAAAAGAAACTAATGACTGAAATCATTAAGTTATAGAATTGAAATGACAAGTTGAGTAACAAAAGCGAATTGTCTTTGTCACTAAAGAAGAGTTAAGCTCTAAAGACCTGGAATGTACAAGGTTAATGAATGAAGTAGTACCATATAGAAGAAAGTTAGAAAAATAAGAGAACACTACTTAGGATGATATGTTAAGGAAACAAAGAAGAACTGATGATCTAATAGTAATTTGTTTTGAACTTGGACAATGTTCTAGTGACATGAAAGATAAATTTTTATTCAAGATATTTAAATCTGAAAGTAAGGATACAAATAAGAATGCTACCACATCAAATGCAGGTAAAAATGAATATTTTTATCAGATTTATAATGATAAACATAATGTTACGTAAAGCACTTCATTCATGGGTAAAAGATACTCAAACAAGTTCACTTATTTCTTTGATGGGTATTGCTTCATGTGTCATCAATATGGACATAGAATAATTAATTGTAGAGACATGTCAAGGATTTATTCAAAGTTTCATTTTGGTTATTCCTTTCCTAAAATGAATAGTCTAATATGTTCCAAATAAAATCTATTTGGACATATTATGAGTAATTGCAAAACTAAGTCAATTCAGAATGATCAATCTTATGCTAGTCTACAAGTTGATAAAGAATTTGATATTAAAATGACTAAGATATGGAGGCCTAAGATTAATTAGTCTATTTTTGTTCATATGGATATACATTCTAAAGAAAAATACTTTTGGATAATTTATAGTGTTTGTTCTAGACACATGAAAAGAGATAGAATGAAGTTTGACAAATTGATTAACTACAAAGATGGCAATGTTAGTTTTCGTGATGATTCTTCAAGACAAATTAAAGGTTTAGGTTCTTTGATCCTTAGTGACAAACTCTCCATTCATGTTGTGTATTATGTTGATGGATTAAAGTACATTCTTCTAAGTGTTAGTCAAATTTGTGATCATGGATATGAAGTTTTTTTTTTTGACCATGGTTGCCAAATCAAATTAAAATTTGGAAAGTTAGTTGCATTAGGTAAAAGATCTAAAGGGAATGTATATAATTTAAAAGATATCACAAATACTAAAAATCATGAATATGTTTGTCTTATGAGATAGGTGAATGAAATTTTGTTATGGCACAAAAGGCTTGGGCACTTGAATTTTGACAACTTGGTAAAAGTTAGTAAGCATCAGAAAGTAGGATTTATGTCATGTATAAGTAAGCTAGAGAATGTTATTTGTGAAGGGTGTCAACATGGTAAAAAAACAAAGACATATTTTCCTTCAAAAGAATATTTTTCTTCTAAACCATTGCAATTAGTACATACTGATTTATGTGGTCCTATAAGGACAATGACATTAATTGGTGAAAAGTATTTCATGCTTTTTATAGATGATTATAAAAGAAAGACATGGGTAACATTCTTAAAGCATAAATTAGAGGTATTTAACAAGTTTGATATTTTTTGGAAAATGGCTAAAAATCAGTCAAACATGAAGATGAAATGCTTGCGATTAGATAATGGTGATGAGTTTACTTCAGATGAATTTTTTGATTATTATGAAAAACATGGCATCAAAAGACAATATGCAGCATCCAGGACACCTCTATAAAATGGAGTTATTGAGAGAAAGAACTAAATAGTGAAAGAAATGGCAAGGACTATGTTAGATGCATCTAAAGTACCAAACATGTATTGAAAAGAAGTAGTTCAATAGAAGTATATATTTTAAATAGGGCATAACTAAGGGTAAAACTAAGTACACTCCTTATGAGTTATGGTATGGACATCTTGTATCAGTTAAGCATGGACATCTTGTATCAGTTAAGCATTTTAGAATTTTTGGAATTAGATGCTTCATGGAGAATTCTGATGATAAAATAGGAAGATTTGATTCAAGATGTGATGAAGGAATATTTGTAGGACATTCTTATCAAAGTAAAGCTTACAAATATTTTAATAAAAGGTTGAATAAACTTGTTGAAACTATACATGTGAAAGTGGATGAAGTTGTGTAGGATAAAAAGGAAATGAGAATGGATAATACTTTCCTACAAGATAGTGCTAAAGACTTGAAACAAGTAGATAATAAAATTGTTGAAGCTAAAGAAGAGATTAAAGATCAAATAAAAACTCTAGAACCCATAGGTACAAAGGCTACAAGAAAAAGATTGAAGAAGTGTCATCCTCAAGAACAAATTATAGGGGATAAACATTTAAGTATTCAAACGAGAACAAGAACTACATCTAGTGAATGTGCTAATCTCTATTTTTTTATCTCAAATTGAACCTAAATCATATAAAGAAGCTAGTATGGATAAGTTTTCGGTTAATGCTATTAAAGAGGAACTAAGTCAAATTGAAAAAATAAAAGCTTGGGAATTAGTGCCTAGACCTAAAGATAAAAATGGAATAGGTGCTAAATGGGTCTTTAGAAATAAACTTGATGAAAATTGAAAGATATCAAGGAACAAGACTAGATTGTTTTATAAAGGTTATGCACAAATAGAAGGTGTGGACTTTGATGAAACTTTTTCACCGACGGCTAGAATTGAAGCAATAAGAATCTTTCATGCATATTCAACTTTCAAGGGCTTTAAAATCTACCAAATGGATGTTAAAATGACATTTCTTAATGGTTATCTTGGTGAAGAGGTCTATATGGATCATCCTAAAGGATTTGAAAAGAAAGCCTATCCTAATCATGTCTACAGGTTACAAAAGGCTCTATATGGTTTGAAACAAGCTCCAAGGGCTAGGTATTTTAGGTTGGATTAGTATCTTATCAAAAATAGCTTCAAAAGAGGTGGTGTTGATAGCAATTTTTACATATATGGTACATGTGATGATGGTCTTATTGTTCTTCTTTATGTTGATGATAGAGTATTTGGATCCAATGATGATGCTTTAAGTCAAGGTTTTTCAAAGCTTATGCAATCTAAATTTGAAATGTCCATGCTTGGGGAACTATCCTATTTTCTTGGGATGCAAATTTCTTAGTTGGAAAATGGGATATTATTATCCCAAACTAAGTATGCAAAAGAAATGTTAAAGAAATTTCATATGGAAGATTGTAAACCTATGGGAACACCAATGATAATAGGATGTAAACTTACTAAAAATGATGATTCTCCTAATGTTGATCAAATTACTTATAGATCTATGATAGGTAGTTTACTATATCTCATAGCTTCAAGGCATAATGTTGCAAGATTTCAATCTTCTCCTAAATAATTTCATGTTATAGAAGTTAAAAGAAATTTTAAATGTATTCAAGGTACTTTGGATTATGGGATTTCGTACCCTAAACATGATGATTTCGTATTTTTTTCTTATACTAACTCAGATTGGGCAGGTTGTCTAGATGAAAGAAAAATAACTTTAGGAGCAACATTTTCTTGGGTAATAGGCTAGTGTGTTGGCATAGTAAAAAGAAAAGATCTACTACAATTTCTACTATAGAGGCTTAATATATAACCACATGTTCTTGTTGTCAACAAGTTCTTTGGATGGGTCAAACTTTATCAGATATGAAAGTAATAATGTCTAAACTAGTTCCTATCTATTGTGATAATAAGAGTGCAATAAGTATTTCTAAGAATCTAGTTATGTATTCATGCACCAAACACATTGATGTTCATTATCATTTCATAAGGGAACATTTCTTGAACGGTAATGCTAAATTAGAATTGTTCCTACTTCAAATTAGATTGCTGATATATTTACAAAACCTCTCTTCAGAGCCACATTCTAAGGGTTAAGAACAAGATAGAGAGTTTTATCCCTCTATTATCTTGCATAAGTTCATAAATGAGTGTTAGGTTTTAGGGGGAGAATATTTTCTTATCATTTTATTACACTAAAACGTTGGTATATCTTCTTTGTCATTGATGTTAAAGGGGGAGAAAAATAAAGATGTCTACATGATGGATATATAGGTACAAGTACACATGGATATACAAGTATAAAGGTACAAATACATAATACTTAGGTACACATTCATATACAGCTGGAAGTTGGTATTGCTATCAATGCCAAAGGGTGAGTATGTTGAACCCTTGGTATTTGGTCTTTGATTGTTGTCATTGATGTCAATAATGAACATATTATATGGCTAACATAATAAGCATATGGTATGGCTAACATCATGTAATTATCTTATTTTATGTTCTTCAATATTTTTCAAAACATAATCAAGACAAATACTTAAGTGTTATACAATTAACACCTAATGTTCACATTGTTTTTGAAAATGGATATTGAAAAAAAGGAAAAGTTTTTTTTTATTAGAAATAGACCCCAACTATCATACCTTCTTGGAAAGATCTCAAAGTTAGCTAGAACAAATATTTGTTAGTTTTTGCATAACATGAGTGAATTGAGAAAAAGTCTATTTATCAAAAATAGGTACCAAATTGTTATGACAGTTTTGATAGTTTTGAGCGGTTTTGGTCTAATGGAAGTTTGGGGTATGTAACTACCTCCAAAATTTTCAATTTCTTGGTTTATAAGTAGAGGATAGATTCCTCTAAAACATCCAATGGGTGGTTTTGATAGAAGTTGTAGAATTGGTGTGTAATTCCTTGTAGATAGAACAATTTGTAGGCAAATTTTTAACAACAAAAAAGAGGGTAATTCTTTATGTTTCTATTTTAATATTTGTGATTTTATTTTCATTGAAGAAGTTTATTAGAGGTAGAATAAGATTATATATCCTATATTGTGTTTTCAATAGGAAGTTAAAACTAGTGATTCATGGTTTGTGTTGTAATAGAGATGATCATTTGATTTTATATCTCATTTTTTGATTTTAGAATTTGGTGCTTCCTGTATTCATGAAGTTGGTGCTTTAAGTGTAAGAAATTGGTGTTTCTAAAATAGGATGTTGGTTCTTCCTAGAGTTGTAGCTCTACAAGATTTTCCCAAGAGGCCAATAAAGTTTTAGATTCAAAGTGGTTTTTAACCCTAAGGGGATTTTGAAGTTAAAATGTTGTGTCGCTTTGTTATTCATTAAGTATCTTTCTCATGTGTTAAATTTGTAAAAGTTTTAATTTTGTCAAGTTTTTAAAAGTATTTTTAAACCATTGATTCACCACCCTCCACGCACCCCTCCCCCCCCACCCCCCTCAGTGGTGCTTGTATTCCAACAACTTAGACTTTACCTATTACAAAAATCATCATGAACATGCAATTAGTTATATCCTTAATCATTTTTATTTTTTTTGTTTATTTGCAGCATCAACTCATTAACTGGGCTTAAAACTTGTGACAATGCAATGAACTGCATTTGCCACTTTGATACTTTCTCAATGGGTTATAGACTAACCCTAGAAATAGTATGATAGTAAAGTTTGAGTGCATGATCAATGTGATTGCCTCATTGCAACTTCAAATATCAACCATGCTTGATTCTTTGTGAAGTGACAATAACGTTTCTTTTAACTGCTCATACCTCCTTCATGACTTAATATCATAAAAATTGTCTTAGCCACTTAACCATGCAATTATGTGGTCAACTCTTAATTTCAATGCTTCACTTTGTTTTGTGTCATCACTACTAATTAGCATAACTCATCATGTAACTCAACAAAGATGTGACCTGAGGCTATTTTCTTCTTCATTCCACTAACCTTTGGTTATCTTATCTCAGTTGCGAGGACACTCTTGTATAATTTCCTTCTTAGTTCACATGGTTTCCACTTTAAAATAACTATAGTAAAGAAGGCCTATGATCTTATGCTTATATATCATTTCACTTATTCACATCTTTAAAAGAATAGGTTCCTCTAACCGTTATGAAGCTATACAAATCTCAAAATGAGCTATTTTTCTTTTTCACTACCTTTGAAGTGGTTGATGGAAAAATGGGTGTGATTTTGTGCTAATGAAGACTTTGAAACATCACAACTTAACTACAAAGCTAGTTAAAAATAATTAATGTGAAAGATTGACATGGAAAATAAGGCTATAGATATAAAAATAAAATTTCATATCCTTACTTTGGACTTATAAAATTAATTACTTGAAAAATGTTTTCTAGTAATCACAAAGATTGAGAATTTTGGTCTAGGGTTTCTCTTAAGAGCTCACACAAAACTCAAAAACCCTAACTCATTCTCACCACATTTCTTCCTGATTTGTAAATCAGAAAATTAAGCCATTAGGATAAATATGAATTGTTTGACAAAATGTCAATAGTTATAATGATTGTTAATTGCTGATGCTTGGACACATGGATATCCATTCAAGTGAGGAATATTTTGAGGTATTGTTCCTCAAATGGTCTTAGGGGATGGTGAATTTGACTTGCACTTCTCACCTTGATATTGTTCTCCATGGGTCTTTTGTAGACATGATACTTTTACTAAGTGCTAGAAGTGCATCAGATGGAAAATATGTTTCCCTACTTGTTTTACCAAATCTAGGCCATTTGCAAGCATATGATAAAGTTAGCATATTAGAGGTTTCATATTGCTTAGAAGAAGATAGGTATTCCATACCTCCATAGTCATTTCTTGTACAAGAAACATTTGTTTAGCCATTTGTAACTAAGGCAACGCTTGTGTTTATACCTAAGGACCTAAAAAGTTATAAAATACTTTCTCAATTTTAGCAAACTATTCAAATAATTAGATAATCTAATCTCTTTTTAGGTCAAAAGCGTATTTTAGCTAATGGAATTCATGGGTCATCATCATTTAAGAAAAGTAGAAATGTAGAGATGATATACATAATCAGGCATGGAAATGGGTTTGTTAGATTTTGGGATGCTTTAGTGACATTTCCCTGACTTCTTGTTCTACAAAAATAAGATGTAAAATATCACTTTACCTAGAGATAATACTTCAATAACATCAATGAAATTTTGTTCAATTTATGAGATTTCGGCTATGGGTAATGAACAAGGAATTATGAGACTTTACAAACTTGGTACCAAATATTCTAATATAAGTTGTGGTCTTCTTGTGTTGTTAGTGAGGATGTGAAGAAAATTTAGGTTTTGTAATAGAAATAATGTTTTTTTCTAGTATGACTCAATCATTGTCATTCAGCAATTTCCAATATTTTCATTTTATTTTGCAAAAGTTTATCTCCTTTGTGTTGCTTCTAAAGGTTGTTGGTTGGATTTATCAATCTTGATTCATTCACTATTTTGTTCCATGGTTAGTTCTCAATGGATAAAAGTACACAAATTATTATGGTGAGAATGAAGACAGTTGTAATATCAAAGTGTCTTCCACCTTCACTAACACAATCAAAATCATAAAGGCAAGGAGAAAATGACTCTACCAAAGAGTAAAGTGTTTATTTCATGTTAACAAAGAATGAAAATGTGATCACTATTGATAGTGATATTGGAGCATTCCTAGGTTTTGAACTTTCACACCCCAAACACGAGTCAACTATAATGTCATTTCAACCAATATATAGTATTGGATGGGTGTTGTGGTATGTTCATTTCTTAAAGATTCAAAGAATGGACATTCCACAAACAAGTTCATAAATAAGCTTGATAAGAGCCAAAATGACCCCAATTAATGAAACTAAGCTACAACTAGAACTTGAAGAGTTAGGAAATGTCAATTTGTGTTGACTAATCAGGGAAGTACTATACATACTCCATAAATCCTTGATGGGGTTTTGAGATTTTGGGCTGAAATGTAATTATTTATTATAACCCTAAAGTGGTAAAAATGTCTATATAAAAGGGCTTAGGGTTAGTGATTGTTTCATTATGGGCGATGCAAAAATTGCTTCTTATAGTAGTATTGAGTTGTAAGGGATTATAGATTGTAATTATATTGTAATCACTGGATCATAATAATATTGAACTTTTTCTCTAGTGGATGTAGCCCAGACTTTGGGCGAACCACATTAAATCTTGGTGTATTGTATTTTTTTCTATGTGATATATTATTTTTTGGTATTGTTTATATTTTCATGTAATTTTTATTTATATCTAAGGTTTAATCCTAATGAGTGGTATCAGAGTGAGGTTATTTTTCTATTATCCTCTATAGGAAAGTTTCATGGTTGAGTGGGTACAATGGAAGAAGAGGGTAATATTAGGGTTGACACATTTAATGGATAGAATTTAAGTTATAGAAGATGCAAATGGGAGACTATCTTTATCAAAAAGGATTTATTGAAGCAATTAGAAGGAAAAAACAAGAATTAGGTATCTATGTCGAATGACAACTGAAATCTTTTAGAAAGAAAGGCACTTGGAAGCATTTGATTATGCCTAGCACCATTGGTGGAATTTAATATTACAAAAGCGAAGACAATAGAAGAGTTGGTGCAAACCCTAGTGAAATTGTCTGAAAATCACTCCAATTTAAATAAGCTATTTCTCATTAAGCATTTATTTAATATGAAAATGGGAAAAGGTGGATTTATTACAGATCAGTTAATTGAGTTTAATACTATTACTAGTTAGTTATCTTCTTTGGGTATCCTTTTTTATGAAGAGATGAGGACTCTCCTTATTTTGTGTTCTTTGCCTGAATGTTGGAATGGCTTGGTAATGGTTCTGAGTAATTTTATTCATGGATCTAGTACCCTAAAATATGATGATGTGATCGGTGTTATTTTGAGTAAGAAAACTCCTAGGAAGTCCTTAAGAAATCCTTAGGTGGATCTACATTAGGAAGTGCTTTGAATGCAAAATGTAGAGGTAGAATGACTGAAAGAGGAAATAACTCCAGAAGTCATGGGATATCAAGAAGAAAGTCAAAGGGGAGGAGGTCTCAATTGAGAGGACCCAATGGCTATAAAAATTAGAAGGTTTCAAAAGATTCCCTTTTAGTAGAAAAAGGTGTGAAATTAGGCACCTTATATCTTTGACAAGTCATATTGTTCCTTCTACTTTAATTTTTTTAAAGAAAAAAGAATATTTATGAACAATTGTTGTAGTTGAGCAAGGAGAACAAATAGTTTCTATAAAGTTTGATACAACATTGTGTCACAATAGACTTGGGAACATGAGTGAGAAAGGTATGAAAGTACTTCATTCAAAGAAATTTTACTAGGTCTAAAATGTGTTAATATGGATTTTTGTGAATGTTGTGTGTATGGAAAATAAAAGAGTGAGTTTTGTGAAGACTAGGAAGGAAAATAAAAGGGAGAAATTAGAGCTTGAGCATACAACTGCATGGGGACCGACCCAGTTATCTTCCCTTAGTGGCTTTCATTATTATGTTACATTTATTGATAATGAAGCTTAAAATGTATGGGTTTATTTCCTTTGACATGAATCTGATGAATTTCAAACTTTTAAAAAATGGAAATGCTTGGCTAAAAATGATATTTGTAAGAAATTAAAATGTCTCAAATTTGATAATGGTGGTGTGTATTGCAGTCATGAATTTGAAGAATATTTCTCCACTAATGGTATTCCTAGACTGAAAACTATTCCAAGGACTCCATAGGAAAATGGAGTGGCTGAACACATGTACATCACTATAATGGAGTTTACAAGGAGCATGAGGTTTCATTTTGGGTTTCCCTTACACATGTGGACAAAGGCTATAAATAATATTCCATATTTGATTATTTGATGTCCCTCTACTCTTTTGGGTTGTGTTATTCTAGAGGAAGTATGGACTAGTAAGAAGGTAAGTTATTCTTTTCTCAAGACCTTTAGTTGTGAAGCTTTTGCTCATATAGATTTTGAAAATAGAACCAAGCTAAAATCTAAGTCAAAGAAATGTATATTTTTCAGATATGGCATTAATGAATATGGTTATAGGCTTTGGGATTTTAAAAATTGTAAAATTGTAAAAAGCAAGGATGTTATATTCAATGAGAAGGTGTTGTATAAAGATTTGTTGTAGCAACATGAGAAGAAATAAGATGATTATGTAGTGCTATATGATACTCCAAAAGATGATGTTCCAATAATTTATCATTATGTGCAACAACTATAACAAGAAATACCACACAACCCCATGAATGTTAGATGGTCAACTAGGCTAAGTAGACCTCCAAAAATATTCTCTAATTGATGTTGGTGAACTTGAATGTTATGATGAAGCTATGTAGGTGGATACTAATATTTAGTTGGAGTTTGTAATGAAAGATGAAATGGACTCTTTGTTGAGAAATAAGACATGAGATTTATACAAGTTTCCTATAGGTAAAAGGGTTTTATAGAATAAATGGGTTTATAGGTTAAAAGAAGAGGATGGAGGTAATGTTGGAATGTTTTAATGGGAAGAGTGCTTCTAAGAGGGGGGCATGAATCAAAAGTACTATCCTTTTACTCCTTTTAAACCCTTAATAACATATAACTAAGATTAACATGCATGCATATAAACATTAAATGATCATGAGAAGCAAACATACATCACCACATAACACTTGACATTTTGATGACCCAAAAACCCTCCAAGAATAAGAAGGTAAAACTGGGGTGGGGATAATACCCACGAAATTACTATAGCAATTGATTTGAATCACTTCTAATGGTTTTCCCTATTAAACGCCTACTCTGTTAAGGGCTACAACACACTATTAAATGTTACCCTATTAAAGGATTTCTACACCTTGTTAGGAGTGTGCCTTGTTAGAGGACTTTACAACATTCAAATTAGAATGCCACCCTATTAAAGGATTTCTATAGAGCTATTTAACTCAACTAACTCAATAGGATTTCCAAATTTCTAATACAATTGTGAGAGAGTATTAAAATAATACACTTGATCTAATGCAATCTCTAATGCTGATCTCAGGCTCTTGATTTGCTCTTCTATAAATGATCTTTGCTAGATCTGATTTGTTGATTGTGTTCCTTGTTGTATTCTAATCAACTAGATGTGTAAGTGCTATCCTTTCCACTAAATGATTGACACCAAATGTTCTACATCGACCTTAATAATAGGATCTATTTTCCTTCTTCTTTCCTCACTTCTCACTACTATGTTCAATGGTATCAAGACTCACTTATAAATATTAGTGGTTTTTTATGCATCCTTGATTCAAGTTTTCCCGCTCAAATCCTAAAAATTCACCCTTTGGCTTCATGCAATCTCCAATTTTCTAATTGGCTACATGTAGAATGCATGGACAAAAGAAAGGATTCATTCTTATCTCCTTATCCTTCTATGACTCATGCATACCCATTTTACATCTTTGTTTGTGATTGCACAATCTTTCATGTTGATCTTGCATTGCTCGACACATGAAGTAATACTAATGCTCAACACCATCTATTTTGGATTGCTTGACATCCAATGTGTTTCCTACGTTACTCGACACTTGTAGAATTACTATGTCACTCGACACCTATAGAATTCCTGTGTTACTCAGCACCTATTAGTTTTATGCATTGCTCAGCTCCTGTTGGATCCTAAGTTACTTGGCACATATTGGTCTCATTTTCTCGACACCTACTATGACTTGCTCGGCACATATTGTCTTCTGGTCTACTCAGCACTATCTATAACTCAACATTGTGTTAGAGTTCTAGCTCAACTTTCATTTTATACTCAACATGTATAGTGAAAATGGTTAAGTGTGTTGACACTCATTTTTCAATCTTACTCATTTGATCAACAATCTCCCCCTTTGACATGAGTGTCAAAAACACTTAATTAATCATTCATGATCTAAACCTTATGTGTCCATTCTTCACTTAAAAATTTTCAAAAATATATTGCGAACAACAATATACCCTATGACTCCCCCTGTGTTGATTATGTCATGAATTCTGATATCTTGTGCCATTGTGCTTGATGTACTTTGTTCTTTGATCTGTTCTTGCCTTCTGATCCTCTTATCTCCTTATTTTACTATATGGATTTCTTATTTTACTATATCCCCACCTTAAAATATTATCTACTACATTATCTCCTCCATTGAATATTTTCTCCCCCTTTTTGACACTTATGTCAAAGGATTCTAAATGGTAATGCCATGCTTGGCCAAAAATGTCTTGTTTACCTCAAGGAGAATTTTGAGAGCTACATCCTAGTTATTCAATGTAATATCCAATGACTTGTGTTGGATTGCAATCTTTGGTGCTAGATCTACAAGTCCTTCATGTGTAGAAATATTTGGATCCTTCTTCAGGACTGTTTCTACATACATTTTCTCCTTGTGTAATATCTCCAAGTGGGGAGTGATAGAGGCTTGAATCTACATCAGTTTTTCTTTAATAGTGGCCTCTTCTATTGATAATGTAGCTAATTCCTTCTAAGTTTGAAGCATTTGAGTAAAGTGTTTCTCACTGTGTACACGATTTGAGGGTAGTTGCATGCCAGAGAGCTTAAGTTTTCTCTCAAGGTTCAAAATTTTCAGATTTATTTCTTGTGTGAACCTAGAAAAATCACACAATTTGTTATAAAGGGAAAAGATGTTCCCTAACACAATCTTTACACTATCCAATTTCTTAGCTAGGTCAACCTATCAAAAAATAATTCCATTAGCTATCTTTTAGTTGACCTTTCCTAGAAACTTCTTTTCTTACCGTTCCATTAGTTTTACATTTGTATCATGGTCTTCATTATTCACTTGGTCAACCATATTAGATAGTTGCTCAAGGATTGGCCTGCTTGAATCTAGAGGTTGGAGGCTAAAGGTATCCATTAATATATCTTTGATCTCATTCATTGCCTACTTGTATTTGAAGTCTTTCCTCATTGTCTCTTGCCTCCTTCTTTTATCCAATGCACTATGTATTTCATTCATCTTTTCTTCAGTTAGAGTGCTTGAATCATAATAGGGTATTTGGATTTCTTCATCAAGCTCAGGAATACCATAATGAATGGTCCTAAATACCCCAGTAGAACTTGAGCTTGGTGTATTGACTTGTAAGGTCAACTTATCATTACTTAGCTACTGAACATGTTTGGTAGGAGTTTCTATTTTTGGCAATTCAACCAAAGATTGTATTGCAAACTTGTCCTTATCCTATGTTTCTTCTTTATCCTCTTCTTGAGCAACTACTACTAGGGGTGCACTTGTTGTCTATACTGTTATACTTGTATATACCCCTATTGTTGGACTCATCTCTTGATGAGCTTTCATGGCTATTCTTGATGGTGATGGAGGTGGTATAAATGAAAGTCTAGTAGTTTGAGTGATTTGAGCTGGTTCTTGTGGTGACACCTCTCCTTCTTTGAGTTTATCTACTGAATTTTGGAGATCATCTACATTGACCAATATTGGACTTGTACACAACTATGCTTGAGAGTTGTTTGGTCAAGGATCTTAGTGAGATCCTCTATAGTAAATGGATTGATTTGTTGACTTGAGGTGTCAACAACATCCTTGATCTTTATGATTTCTGCAGGTGTGGTGGTAGAGTGAGGAGGACTAGGAGGTGGAAGTTGTGTGTCTTCCACACTTTCCTGCTCATCAGTATCTTTGCTTACCTCCTCTTCAACCTTTTTCTCTACTTATGTCTTCTATTCTCTCCTCTTTCTTCTCTATTTTGGTCTAGCCATGGCTTCTTCTTTGTATTCCTCTTTGAGGACATCTTCAGTTTTCTTATACAAATTCTTCCATGATCTTGTTTTTCTTTGTACAACTTCTTCAATTTTATTTTGTAAAATGGAGAATGCCCTATGCTTTGGTGTAAACCTTTTATTATGCCTTTTGACTACTTTAATTATTTGTTCCTTTGTCAAATCAGGTAGTATAGTTGCTAGGATTGATTCCCTCATTTCTTTCTCCATTTTCAAATAGAAATGACATCTGTCTTCTACAATTTTATACAATTCCTTTGGAAATTGTCCATCTAGTTCAAGAGGTGTATACTTGAACTATGCCATCATTACATAGACTGATTCTTCTATTCTATTTTTTTCCTCTCTAGTGAACTTGTTGAAATCAATCTTTTTCATTTCACTTAAGTCTCCATTCCTAATATTTTCGCATAATGTATCAACTAAAGACTTAAGAGGAAAACATACCTTTTTATATTGATCTTCTTCATCAGTATCAGGTTGAGCCACATATCTTTTCCTTTTCCTTGGCTCTTCCTATGCCTTCTTGATTGTCTTCTTCTTCTTTGTAGATTCCTCTTTGGCTTTTTGTGTGGTGGCCCTTATTGTAGCTCTGGTTGTTTGCTTCTTTGGTGTAGGTTGAGAAGTAGGAGGTGTCATTTCCTTCCTTTTGATGGCCTTTCCTTTTATGGGTGCTTCCTTGGCTCCTTCTTCCTCGGCACTCTAATCTTTGTCTTCACCTTGGCCTTGTGACAATTCAAGTGGCCCTTGTTCTAGGTCATCCCTATCTTTCTCATCATCACGTTCCTCTTCACCTTCACTAATTTCTTTAGCTTCTCATGTTGCACTTGTTGCTTCAACACCAAATTTCTTCTTTATTTTCTTTTCCAACTGCTCTTTCTTCTTCACTACTATGGCAATCTTAAGGTCTATTACCACCCTTGATTTGACAACATCAATGGTTCCAAATGCCTTTGCAGTTTTGTCCATTTCTTCTGCAAGTAGTGTTGTGATGGTTGCTGAAGCTTGGTCAAAATCAAGCTCATATCCTAATGGTCTGAGCCATCTTACTCTTGGAAGGACTACTTGGATATAAGTATAGTCAATATCAACAAGAAAGCATATATCATTCTCATGTTTTTCTACTAGTGAAACTGGTATCCTCATTGTTTTCTTCATTGCATTCTTGAAATTATCAAAATAGATAGACATTCGATCATCAAAGCTATCTCCCATTTGTACAATAAAATCATTTATTTGGTCAACAATTTTTTTGTTCTGACTCTAGTTGACTTTACCAAATGAAGGGAATTCCTTCATACAATAAAATAACATACAAGCTAACATTGACCCAAATTTGCATTGTTCTCCCTTGGACTTTCTAATCACTCCAAGATTTTCATTAATGTACTGCAACATGAGCTCTACAAATTCATATGTATGATCCTTCTTTATCAGTTTGTATGTAACATCAACAACTATACAAGGTTCATAATAGGGGGTCTTTTACTGTGTTAATTTTCATTCCCCTATTATTCCATTTTGCACTTGTGTTCTTCTCTATTATTTTCTTCTTTTCACTTCTCAGTGTCTTGGGCCAATCTAGGGTTGGAAATCCTGTAACCCTATGAACTAGCCTCTTGGTAATTTTAACTAGTACTTTCTTTAACCAGAATGATACATCATGGATTCTGCTAAGTATTATGTGTATCCACTCATTTTTGAATACAATTGGAAAAACTAGGGCTTTGGTTAAACCCTTCTTCTCTATAATTGAAAACTCATCCTTCAATATACCATTGTCATAAAGTTTTTCAAAGGCACCAAGTCTCCTATGGCTCCAATCTTGCAGTTATAACACTTATGCACATCTTGGACCATAACAATTTTATTAGGAATGGTGGATAGTGCACCAGCCAAATCATTTTTATATGCAACTTCTAGGATTGGCCTAAATTCGGATTGCTTAACCTCATTACTAACTAGCTAAATTTCATTTCTTTCCTTCCTTTAGGTTGACTTTGAACCAGATGCCATTTTTATCCAAACTAGGGTTTGACATTTAAAATAAACTTCACAAACTATACAACTCATCATCTAAAGGAGATACCTACTTAAATGCTTAAATCACTTGAGTAGATGCTAAATTGTTGCAAACCACAAGTTGAATGGTTGAAAATTCCTCAATCTTGCTCCTGGTGATCACTCTTCATTTGAATGGCTCAAAATGAATTGATTTTCACCTTTAAGCAACTAAAAAACCTTGCATTTAATGCATTCTTGTAACCTCACCTATAACTTGGCTTCGAAAGGTTTTCAACTCAGCATCTATTCTATTTCACTCGGTACCTATTCTCACTCGACCTCTACTAACTTTGTTAATAACTCAACAACCACTACATTTTTACTCAACTTCCACTAAACGTCTTAACTCTGCTTCCAAAGTAATTTTAGTCAGCAACCAAAGACAACTCAGCATCGCTAGTCAAATTTTGTCTTGGCATCTTAACTCATGCAAATTTATACTTTGCAATGCTTCTTCTCTATTTTAGGGCTAGTGTATGATACTTCTTTATATGTATCATCCCCATAGGCTCATCTTGTGATTAGTTGGATGAGATATGATCAGTTGACATCTTGGGTGAAGTGACCCTTCCATTAGATGCATTTGGTACATCCTTTTTTTGCCATGTCTTCTTTACATCTATTCTAATGTGTGCCTCCTCAACTTTTTCTTTTCCTTTATTTACTTCAGTCTTGGGTGCTTTGGCCTTTGTTGGACAATTCTTGCTGACATGTCTAGTTTTCAAGGAATTGAAACAATTATTTTGGTTCAACCATCTTTTATAGTTACCTTTGAAGTGTGTTCTTATACAGTTCTGGGGTATATTTCCATACTCTTGACAATAGTGATAGCTTTGCCTTGTATTGTAGTCCCAATTGTAATGGTGTACATAGTTGTCCCTTCTTACATGCTGATTTGGTGTCCACATAGGATTTGATATACACCCAAAGGCTCTATGTCCATGCTTCTTGAAATTGTGGCAATATCCATCAAATCTTTGTGTCCTTATGACTTTAGACCTGTAGTCTTGTGTCATGTGACCTTGCATGTTGCACTTGTGATAATAGCCCTTTCTTTTGGGTGTGTTTGGCTAATTGATCCTTCTACTCTTGCAAACATTGGTAGTATGCCCCTTTTTATTACAGTAATGAAAAGTGGGTTTAGAATCCTTAATTTTGTCACTTCTTTGCTCAACACTCTTCGATGATTCCCCAACTTTAGTGCTGATGTATCCAAGTCCTGATGTATCATGGCCTGATCTTAGGGATTTTAGCAACTATTCAAAGTACTTGATAGCTTCACTTGATTTGTTGAGATTCTTTGTTATTTATTTTTCTCTCATTAATTCATTCTACAATTGTTCATTATGCATCCTCATAGTAGAGATCTCAATATCTTTCATATTGAGTTCATGATGAAGGTTCATCAGTTGGGAAAGTGTATCCATTTGCATGTTTGAGATCCTTGCTAATTCAATACATTTTTCTTCAGTTCTGTAAGATTTCTTTTGTCATTTTCCATCATGACTCTATCCTTAATTGCTCTTTTCTTTTGCTCAGTGATTTCACATAGCATCATGGCCTATGATTCATGCTCTATCTCAAGAGTCCTTATCTCTTATGCTTGAACTCTATTTTTCTCCATCAATTCTGCTATTGCTGCATCAAATTCTTTGGAATTTCCTTTGGAAAATACTTGTGTGGTGTCAATCTCCTTGTAGTGAATATCATTTTCGGCTATAGCTATTTCCTTCCTTCCTTTTAAGTATTTTCTTAATTCCTCTCTAGCTTCCTCTACCTTGTGTAAAGTGAGATGCACATCTGTCACCTGGTTCTCAACGATCTTGCTTATTTTGAAGAATTCCATCTTTAGATATTTTCCTCCAAGTTTTTAGGCTTCCTCTTGAGAGAACTTAGCTCTGATACCAATTATTGGAATGTTTTAATGGGAAGAGTTCTTCTAAGAGGGGGGGTGAATTAGAAGTACTATCCTTTTACTGCTTTTAAACCCTTAATAAAATTTAACTGAAATTAACATGCATGCATATAAACATTAAACAATCATGAGAATCAAACATACATCACCACATAACACTTTAAATTTTGATGACCCAAAAATCCTCCAAGAATAAGAAGGTAAAACTGGGGTGGGGATAATACCCATGAAATTACTGCAGCAATTGATTTCAACCACTTCTGATGGTTTTCCCTGTTAAAGGCTACAAAACACTATTAAATGTGACCCTGTTAGGAGTGTGTCTTGTTAGAGGACTTGAGAACATTCAACTTAGAATGCCACCCTGTTAAAGGATTTCTATAGAGCTGTTAAGCTCACCTAACTCAATAAGATTTCCAAATTCCTAATACAATTGTGAGAGAGTATTAGAATAATACACTTGATCTAATGCAATCTCTAATGTTGATCTCAGGCTCTTGATCTTCTCTTCTATAACTAATCTCTACTAGATCTAATCTGCCGATTGTGTTCCTTGTTCTGTTATGATCAACTAGATGTGTAAGTGTTGTCCTTTCCACTAAATCATTGACACCAAATGTTCTTCAATGACATTAATAATAGGCTCTTCTTTCCTTCTTCTTTCCTCACTTCTCACTACTATGTTCAATGGTGTCAAGACTTCCTTACAAATATTAGTGGTTTATTATGCATCCTTGATTCAAGTGTTCTTGCTCAAATCCTAAAAATTCACCCATTGGCTACATGCAATCTCTAATTTTCTGATTGGCTACATGTAGAATGCATGGACAAAAGAAAGGATTCAATCTTATCTCCTTATCTTTCTATGAGTGATGCATAACTATTTTACATCTTTTTTTTTGATTGCACAAACTTTCATGCTAATCCTACATTTCTTGACACATGAAGTAATACTAATGTGTGGCACCATCTATTCTAGATTGCTCAGCATCCACTATATTTATTGCATTACTCAGCAACTGTAGAATTACAATGTCACTTGACACCTATAAAATTCCTATTTTACTTGACACCTATTACTTTTCTGCATTTCTTAGCTCCTGTTGGATCTTGAGTTACATGACACATATTGGTCACATTTTCTTGGCACCTACTATGAATTGCTCAGCACATACTATATTCTTTTGGTCTACTTGGCACTATCTATAACTTGGCATGCATTAGACTTCTGGCTCAGCTTCCATTTTATACTCAACATGTATAGTGAAAATGGTTAAGTGTGTTGACACTCATTTGTCAATCTTACTTATTTGATAAACGAGCAAGAAAATATTTATAGCTAGGTTAGTTGCAAAATGATTTGCACAGAAAAAAGGCATTGATTTTGAATGGACATTTTCTCCTATTATTAAGATGACTTCTATCCATGTTGTTTTTAGTTTGTGGCTACTAAAGATTTTCATTTGGAGTAGCTTTATGTTAAAACAACCTTTCTTCATGGTGATTTGAATGAAGAGATCTATATGGCACAGCCACATAGATTTGAGGTCAAAGATAAGGAGAACTTAGTGTGCAAATTGAAGAAAAGTTTATATGGCTTGAAGCAAGTACCTTGGCAATGGCATCCAAAATTTGACAGTTTTATGCATGAGCATAAATATAGTAGGTATCATTCAAATCATTTTGTTTATTTCAAGAGGTTTGATGATGATAGCTATACATTATTTTATGTCTATATGTTGATAATATGCTTGTAGCTAGGTCTAACATGTATCATATTAAGGGGCTGAAATGTTAGTTAGCACATCCATTCTCTATGAATGATATTGGGTCAGCAAAAATAATCCTTGGTATGAAGACTTGTAGAGATAGGAAGAACAAGAAATTCATTTTATCTCAAGCCGATTATGTTGAGAAGGTGTTGCACCATTTCTCTATGCAAAATGCTAAAGCTATCAACACATGTTTACCTAGTCATTTGAAGTTGACTAAGGACATGCATCTGAAGACACATGAAGAGGAGGATAAGATGTCTGATGTACCCTATGATTTAGTTGTAGGAAGCTTGATGCATGATGGTATGTACAGGGCCAAATATTGCACATGCAATGGGACTCTTTAGTAGTTATAAGAGTCATCTAGGAATTGAGAATTGGACTATAGTAAAATAGATTCTTAGATATTTGAGAGGAACATCTAGTAAGTGTTTACACTTTGGGGGCTCTACTACTAATTTATAGGGATATGTTGACTCAAATTTAATAGGGTTATTGATACCAGGTGGAGTACTATATGTTAAGTATTTATTGTTGGTGGGGCAGCCATGAGCTAGGTTTCTAGGTTACATAAGGTTAATACTTTATCTACTATACATGCAAAGTATGTTGTTGCTACAGAGGCAGCTAAGGAGATGATATGGCTTCAGTTCCTCTTGCAAAAATTGGGACACCTTCAAAGGGATAATTATTATTTTTTATAGATAGTCAAAGTGTCATTCATTTTGCAAAGAATTCCACTTTGCATTTAAGAAAAAAACACATTTAGTTGTAATAACATTTCATTTAGTCAGTTTTGGATAATGGACAATTAAATTTGGACAAAATACATATAGATAGAAATTTGGTAGATACGTTTACAAAGATAGTGACAAGGGAGAAGTTGAATTCCTCTTCAAATTTAGTTGGTCATCTAAACTAAAAAAGAATAAAAGTACAATAGCATCTAGGGTGGTTTGATCTACTGGGAGACTCATGTAGTAGCGGCATAGCTATAGCATCAGTCTCCAAGTGGGAGATTATCATTTAGTTTGAAGCTTGATTAGTCCCCAAGTGGGAGATTGTTAGATTGTGGTGACTAATCAGGGACCTATTTTAATAGGATTTTGGGTTGACATTTAATTATTTATTATAACCCTAAAGTGGTAAAAATACTTGTATAAAATGGCTTAGGGTTAGAGATTGTTTTACTAAGGGTGATAGAAATTTCTTCTTGTGGGGGTATTGAGCTAGAAGGGATTATGGATTTTAATCAGGTTGTAATCACTAGATTGTAATAATATTGGACTTGCTATAGAGTGGACATAGCCTAGGGTTTGGGTGAACCACATTAAATCTTGGTGTTTTGTGTTCTTTTCTATGTGATCTATTATTTTTAGATATTTTTTATATTTGCATGTAATTGTTATTTTCATTTGAGGTTTAATCATAATAGGAAATACAATTGCACAATCTAGATAGAGATTGGAAATTTCACTTCTATTACTTTTCTTAAGGGATGCTTTACATTTATATTTTCCACCTTCTTTTATTTAAGGGAAAGAATAAATCTTTCTATAAGATAAAACTTGAGGTCCCATGTTGGGCATCAAACTATATGAAGAAAGAACAAAATTAAAATGGTCTTTTTATGTTGTGTGTGAGTGGGTTGCTTAATTTCAACTCTTTGCCTAACATGGAAGCTATAGGGGATATTTTATTCAAGTAGCCTATTACAATAGAAATATCATTAAAGTTTAGAAGGTTAGGAATTCAAAGGACAACATCTATCAAGCTTAGAAGGTCAAAAAGGTAAAAGAAAATGTTTACCGACCTCAGATGGTCAGCATGGAAAAATGACAAAATCTACCGAGCTCACTCGATCATCAAAGAGAATGTGGCAAAAATAGTTCTTAGCGAGCTCACTAAGTCATCAAAGGGAATGTGGCAAAAGAAATTCTTACCAAGCTCTCATGAAGGAATTCAGTTCTTACCAAGTAAACTTGGCAGCCAAAGGATTTTATAGATATTGCAATATTAACCAAGTCAAGAAGGTTAACTCGGGAAATTTTTGAAAGCAGTATCTACTGAGTAGGGTTGGCCAGTAAAGGATTTCATTATTTTATGAAATATAATTTATTTGTTTAGAGTAATATCTGTAGTGGAATGATGTATGGTTTATTGGTAAATGTAAAATGTAAATGGGCTGACTTGACAATCTGAATGGTATAAGCAGTCAAGTTGTGAATTCCAAGTGTGTGGAAGTGTGTGGAATTAATGTGATATGAAGACTAATTATTGTGGAAGAAAATTTGAAGGATGATCAAAGATCATTAAGGAGCAGTAGAGCAATATTTGATCAAGGAGTATCTAATGATGTTGAATAGAGACCTATAGCCAGCAAATTCAGTTGCATTTTGTTAAAGTCAATTCAGTTGCATTTTGTTAAAGTCAATTCATTATTGCTTTCTAACCATTGTAGTAGTGATTTCAAATCTCTTAACAGAGTTGGTTTAACAACCATTTTGTAAATCCTCTAATAAGGTTACAGTTCAGTTGAATTGTTCTAAAGACCTCTAGCAAGGCCACTCCTAACAGGGTGATTAAATCCTCTAATAGGATCACACCTAATAGTGCATATTGTAACCTTTAACAAGGTTGGCTCCTAATAGGCCTCACTTCAGAAGAGTGAAAAATTGGTGACTAGTTACTTGGTGGTTTTTCTCATATTGGGTTTCCACATTAAAATTGGTGTCTCTTGTGTTCATTTTATTTTCAATTGCATGCATGAATGTTTGAAAATAAGTAATAGTTTAATTTACCGAGTTACAACATTTTTTTACTGAGTATTAGTAGTAACTAGATCTTTAAAACATCTAAGGGATCTATGGATTAATTTTTGTGAGAAACTGATTAATCCCCCTCGCAGTTACTTTACCTTTAATTCCAACAATTGGTATCAGAGCTTTTGGTGCTTATAGGAAAATATTTCAAGGATCTAAGCTAAAGATCAGGATGTCTTACAAAAGAGAAATTCCAAGACTTAATAGGTAAAACTTCTCAGCATGGCAAGGATTGATGAGGCTTCATCTAGCTTCTATTGGTGATACAGGGCTGAAGTACCTTGATGAAAAATATTAAGAACCTTTTGATACATTATCTGTCAATAATATTTTTGAAAATAAGACTCACAAAAACATGATAATAGATATAGAATTTTCTCCAAGTTATGAAGAATTTGATGACATCAAGGATTGCAAAACTACCTTTGAAATGTGGAACAAGCTGAAAGAGATCTATGGAGGAGATGATAATGTAAGAAGAGCCAAAGAAGAAAGTTTGAGAGGATGAAAACATTGTAAAGTATGTTGAAAGAGTTAAAGCATGTGTTAGTGCAATCAAAGCATAGGGAGCAAACATCAATGAGGAGACAGTTATAAGTAAAGTTCTTAGAACTCTACTTCCCATTTATGCGATCAAAATCTCTGTCATTCAAGAAAGAAGATGTGAGGCAAATCATAAAATAAATTTAGAGTCCATAGTTGGAAGATTAACTGCATTTGAGCTAGACAACTATGACAATTATGTTCCAGCTACCAAGAACATTGAATCAGCATTTGAAACCAAGTTTTCACTCAAAGAAAAAGGGAAAAAGATGAAGGATCCACAATTAGACAGTAATGAAGAATCAGAATAAATTTTTGACAATGATCCTGAATTGGTTGAAGCTCTACTAGCAAGAAAATATTGAAGAGGCAAATGGAAATAAAAAGGTAAGGTTCCTCTAATCTGCTTTTCTTGTGAAGAAATTGGACATATTGTAGCTAGGTCCCCAAATAAGAAGAAGAAAGATGAGAAGAAAGGTCACAAGTACAATGGCAAGAAAGAATTCAAATCATTCAAGGATAAAGGTAAGAAAACATTTTTTATGGCTAAAGATTCTAAAGATTCTGATGATGAAGAAGATGAAATTGTCTACATTGCTATGAAAGATGAGTCTGATAATGATGAGGAAATGGCACTTATTTTTCATATAAGTAGAAATGATGCATGGATCATAGACAGTGGTTGTTCTCATCACATGACTAGTGATAATACTAAGTTTGAATACTTTGAAGACAATGATGCTGGCAGTGTAAGATTTGGTAACAATGAACCTTGTAGTATAAGAGGAAAAGGAAGAATCTCACTATCCAAGGAACTTGTATGTGATAATGCATATTGGGTAGAACGACTAAAGCATAAATTTTTGAGTGTGGCACAAATACTCAATAATGGATTCAAAGTAGAATTTATGCATGGAAAAAAAAGATTTTTGGATGGCAAAGGAATGCTGATCGGATCAGCCACTCAAACAAAAGGTAACTTATTTTATCTTGAACTTGGTGAATGTTCATGTTTCATTGCTCAAATCGAAGAAAGTTGGTTGTGGAATAGGAGGTTATGTCATGTAAACTTTGAAAACTTAATAAAGATCAGTAAATTCAAGAAAGTAAGAGGTATTCCTAACATAAAGAAACCTAAGGTTGGTCTATGCAAGAATTGTCAAATTGGTAAAATGGGAAAGACTAGTTTTAAAAGCAACAAATTTCATACTAAAGAAGTTCTAAAAAATTTTCATATTGATTTTTGTGCACCTATTGGCATTAAAAGTTATATGGATGAATGATTCTTTATTCTATTTGTTGATGATTATTCAAGAATGATGATTGTCATTTACCTCAGAGAGAAATCAGAAGTATTTGAAAAGTTCAAATGGTATTTGGCTAGAGTAGAAAATGAAACATGCAAAAGATGGAAATGCTTAAGATCTGATAAGATGGGTGAATTCATTTCATATGAGTTCAATAAATTTTTCATTGAAAGGGGAATCAAAAGATAGGTTTCAGCACCTAGAACTCCAAAACAAAATGGAATAGTAGAAAGAAGGAACATATCTTTCATGGATTGTGCAAGAAATTTAATGATTGAGAAAGGAATTTCTATCAAATAATGAAAGGAAGCTATCAACACTACAATTCATACCTTGAACCAAGTACAACTAAAAAATGACTCATTCAAAACACACTATGAGTTGTGGTATGGCTACAAACCTAATGTAAGTTATCAAAAAGTATTTGGAAGAAAATGTTACATTTTGAAAGAATATAGAAAAGGTAAATTTGATGTAAGAAGTGAAAGAATATTTTTGGGATACTCTTGCAAAAGAAAAGCTTATAGATGTTTGAACTTATCTACTCACAAAGTCATAGAAACTGCACATGTGAAAGTTGATGAGTTTGCAGAAAGAACAAAAGAAGAAAGAAAAAAGGAACCTAAAGACTAAAGAAGATTTTCTTACATTGAACTTGATACAATGCCAAGTATTCCTATCAATCAAGAATTGTCAACTCTAGAGTCCTCATTAATCGAGTCACAAGAAGTTCAAACCGAGTTAGTACCTACTGAGCTGCAAGAACCTGAGTTGGAAATAAAAGCTACTAATTTACTATCTACCAAGCTCGAGCAACTAGATTCAAAACCAAAAGTTGAAACATAAAAGGATAATAGTGCAGGTCATTCAAAAGGTAAGGAGCCCGTATTAGCCAATTATGTCAGAAGGCATCATGCACCAAATCAGATCATTGGAGATAAATAAGAAGGAACAATGACAAGAAGTAAGTTGAAAGGCACTTGTTTACTTGTTGATTTTGAACCTAGAAATGTAAAAGATGCATTAGACAATGAAAGTTGGATTGAAGCTATGAATGAAGAGATAGAACAGATAGAGAAAAACAAAACATGGACTCTTTTACCTAGACCAAAAGACAAAAATGTGATTGGAACAAAGTGGGTATTTAGAAACAAACTAAATGAAGATGGTAAGGTATCAAGGAATAAAGCTAGACTAGTATGCAAAGGATACTCTCAAGAAGAAGGTGTAGACTATGGAGAAACTTTTTCTCCTATTGCAAGATTGGAAGGTGTCAAAACCTTACTTGCATATGCTGCATTCAAAAGATTCAAATTTTATTAGATGGATGTTAAGTCAGCATTTCTCAATGGCATATTGGATGAAGATGTTTACATTGAACAACCTAAAGGTTTTGTTGATCCAGACAAGAAGGACATGATCTGCAAATTGCATAAAGCATTATATGGTGTGAGGCCTCACCTCGACCCATTATAGCCTAGATGTTTTGTGTACATTTTGATATTCAAGACCTTGATATTTTGACAGATTTAGATAGATGGTGGATTTGCCTTATCTATGGATTTGACACTATCGTAGTGTTTTACATTGTTATGTGTGTGAAGAACCTATTATTGTATAGGAAGCATTCGAATATATTTGGAGTAGTTTTATGATATGATATTATCATATTTTGATGCAATGAAAAATGTTAATTTTTAGTGTATGGGTGAATATTAGTTTGATTATGATGCTTATAACATGCAACTTTTGATCTCTTAATACTTCTGGTGGCACAATTGAAGGATTAGAAAAGGATATTTAAGTTGAATTATGATAATACAGATGTGATTTTTATTCGCATTTACATTACATATGCGTATTTTGATTCCTTGGAATACTGATGCTTGAGCTTCATGTGTAGGAAGTGGAACCATGGAAACTTAATAGGGAAACAAGGCATAGACACATGTTTAATGACTCCACCAAGGTGAATCTTTGTAAAATTCATAAACCTCATTGTGGCATACTTAATTCTTGAACGTGTGATGCATGTGTGTGGTATTTTTCTCACATGTAGATTTTGAATGTGTTATGGGTGGCATTTTAGTGCATTTTGTGTGTGTCACTTGACACTTGTGTTTGTTATGGAAAATGACATGTTATTTGTCAATGGATCATGTGGCCACCTTGCTTCGTGTTATACACCTCCATTGAGAAAGTGGATTACCACCTTAGTTAGAAGGGGACAAGGTTATCAACTTTGGAAAAGAAATTTGAACTTTGAATTACCTAGCTTTAGGAGGGTCATAAAGTAACTTTAAGGCCAATTGTGATTAAAATTAACCTTACCCATATTAGTACTATAGGTTAGGGGGTTATTAATGACCTCCATGGTGTCTAGTGGACTTAGGGGACCCCATCAAAATGACATTCTTCATTGAATCCGAAAATAAGAGGGTTATAAATAGAGGCATGGCTAAACATTAAAACTTACTTGGCAACTCTCTACTTTTAGAGACTAATAGGGTTGAAGAAAGAGAAAGGAGCTCTACTGAAAGTATTCATTTCCTTTCTTGGAGGAAGGTTGGTAACATGATCTATGAAGTCTCTTCACTTTTAGGGTATGTGTAGGATCATGATGTGCCAAAAAGTGGTGATTTGAAAAATATGTAGTTCTAAAATGCCTCAAATAATTTCAAAATCTATTCCCACTTTTTTCCCACCCATCCTACTACTAAATGAAAACAATTAATACCTTTATAATTCCTACTATATCTTTCAATACCAACCTTATATGGTCATCTTTAAAACATCCCGAAATGTGTTTTTGGCATGTTCTTATGTGTTTTTTACTTCAAACATGTAGCTGACGACTTTTTTTAAACCAAAATTTGATGTAATGAAAAGGGTTTCTTAAGAATGTTTTTAGCTTTTATAAATGTAAGTTTTGTCAAATTACAAGTTCAGTAAGTAATTATTACTTTTCTTTCTAATGGAGTTAGCTACAAAGTGTTGATTGACATACTGGTTGAAAAATAGCTATAACTTTCAAACTGTATAAGATTTGTGAAATCCAAAAGATGCGTCACATTCTATGCTTTGACTAGTATAAGAAAAAAAAAAAAGACTTTATTTTGAATTTTTTTGAACTAGTTAAAGTGGTTAGACACATGAGTTTTTTAATTCTGAAAATAGTATAGTAGAAAGTTCATAATTAATTATTTATTTGGAATAAAAATTGCCAAAAATATGTGTCACATCCAGGCATGAGTCTACTTTTTATATCTAAAATTATATTTAAAAATATTATCATTTGTTTATGATTAAGGTCGTTAGACATACACCTACTTTTTATTTTTGCCCTAAAATTTTTGTAGTACTACGATAAAATTCAAACTTTTGACAAATCAAATAATTTTTTCTCTAGATAAGGCATTGTAGTTTAGAAACTAGATTCAATTTCCTACAGATTATTTTCTTACAACTTTTTGATATAAAGTCTAGAAGCACTTTAAAATTATGTGTCAAGTTGACATAACCCTGATTTGCTAGTTTTTCATTGCCACTTAAGGCCATAGTTTGGTACACCATGATCCTACACATACCCTTTACATATAGGTTAGAAATGGTGATTTCATTTCATGATGGGATTGTGGTGTATTATGGTTAAATCTTGTTGTATGTTGCATGTGGGTAGTGTTGTGGGAGTCTTTCTTGAATTTTTTGTTTCATGTTATATGTCTTGTGAATTTGGGTGTGAGGCATCACTCACCCTTGGGAGGGAAGAGATGCCTAGGGTAAAGGGGTTAGTTGGGCTCACACATGGAGTCAAGGAGTTCTCCCTTGTGTGGAGATGGTTGAATATGTTTTTATGGCATGCAAAATATTTTTCTTGCCTGCATCTTGGGAGGTATAAGGTGGTATGAAGAAGGGAAGATGTTAATTGCCCCGAAAGGGCATTTTGATATTGCAAAGATGTGCAATTGTGAATAAAGGCTAAGAAATCCTCCTCATGATGAGAGCCCACCTTCACCCATTTCTTGATTCATCTATTGAATCTTTGTGCATAACCTTGGATGGGATGTGTTGTGATGTCTTGTGTTAAATCTGGTTTTATTGTGGTGTATTTGCATGGCATGGGAATGTGAAGAATGCAACCATCTATGTCTTGTTTCCCCAAGCTTGGCGGGTGGCCTCCTTGAGGCCTAGGTTGGGAGGTGAGCCTCCATGGTTCCCAAATTGTCTTTCTTTTGTAGGATTTTCATTGAAGAGATGCAAGCTTGGTGATCATGAAGTTTCTAATTTGCATAGATGAAAAGCTTTTTGGTTGGTATTGAAATGGAGAAGTGAACTCTACCTTATGATGAACATTCATGGAATCATGATGTGTGTTAGTGAACTCATGTTTTAGCCATTATAGAGATTCTGAAATATACCTTGTTGTGAGATTTTTCTATTGTGTGTAACATGATTGAACGGTTCACCACCTTTGTTCTTATTATGTCTAATAGTGAATTTTGAAAGAATCCCTCAAGAGTCTTTTGTTGCCGTATCTATTGTTAATTAGGATATTTACAAGCAAACATAATTAGTGTCATCTTTTACTTAAGAAGAAGGTTTTAAACATTACCATTTGACATCTTTATTCCTTTAACTTCAAGAAAGTAATGTCATGGCTTGATGGTTAGTTTGAAATTTAAATTAGTTATATGAGATGCTATTGGAAGTAATAATTTGAAGCTAGCTTAAATTTATGGACTTGGATGACAGTTGAGTTTCAAAACATCTTACATTCCATTCTAAATATGGTTTAGTTTTAGTTTGAAACTTCTTGTATTCCATTTTAAATATAGTCTCTCTAGAAATATGCTAGTTGTTTCATAGTAATATTGTTTATTAGATTAGAACTTGTTAATGTATAGTATCATAATAGACTATCCCCACATGAATATTTACAAGTACTGAGAATGAATGCTAGACAAATTTGATAAGTTTAACAAGACCTGTAAATGCATATTTGCATTTTGGAAAATGTATGGGTAAAGAAAAAATAAAACTCATCTCATTATAGTGGAATAAAATAATTAGTCTTGTAATAAACAATAATATTTTAAATTGCTAAGTCAAAAATAAGATTTTCAAGAAAATTCTCCTATTTAAGAAATGTTAGAGTTAGATCTCCTTGTGATATGACACTATGGAAAAGGTATATGCCTTTAATATAAAAAAACAAAGGAAACAAAAAAAAACTATATATATAATATAAACATATTCTTATAACAACAAACTGATCTAACATCATAATTAAGTAAGGGACTATTCCCTCTCACAAAGGCAAGGAGTTAATGCAAAAACACAAAAATCAAACATGGATAAAACTTGGACAAGACTCCCATCTACCTAGCAGACCATTCTAAGAAGTTTTTCCTAAGCTAGTAATAATTTAAACATCAATATCCATACCCATCTCACCTAGGTGAAATATGCTTGGCAAGCATTTAAGTAACTTTAAAAAAAAACCTTGATAAGGTTTTGACATGTGTTAGAAAATCCACCACTCACTTGAGGCGATGATATTCTTAGAAATACTTATGGTATTGACAAAGAGTTTCATTTCCCATGTAATTATGCTTGACAACAACCTTGGAAGTTGGAGCAAACTCCCTTTTTCTACCTAGGCGACCAAGTAGATGATTGACTTGGGGAATACAACTCTAAGCAATAAATGAAGGTGTAGACATGTCAAATGAGGCTTTCCTTGCACCAAGTTTTAAGAAGCTTCCTAAAGTAAATTTAAGGGGTTATATTTTTAGGAGGGAAAAAAACATGTAAATGCATAGTCTCTTTGGGAATGGTGGCACCCACACCCACTTGCTCAACAAACACTAGTTGATGGGACTTGAAGTCCTTCCTTGTGTTATTTTATTTAGTTTTATTTTGATAGATGTGACTAGTACCTAGGCTAAGTTACTAAGCAAGACTATTAGATAAAGAGAAACATATAGTGGTTATTTCTAAATTAGCTATAACTATAGATGTGTTAAGGGTAGTATATTTTTCTTAAGGATATTAGGTCTATATATATATATATATATATATAATTTATATGTTTGCTATTTACATAACATTAATATAAGATTCCAAGGGGTAGTAAATAAAATATTAGTACTGAAAAACAAAATATTGTTAGCAATAGCATAAAAGATGTGTAGGTGGTTAATTATAAGATTTATAGTAATGATCAAGTTATAATAACAACTAACAAATAAAATAATAATAATGGTAATGTCAATTTAATAGTTACCTTAGGACTTGAAACAAATGATTCAATGTTGAACAAATTCTCATATTTCACCTTAGGCCCCTACCATATTGATGTCATGAAATTAAGCTCCACTTGCACATCCAATAGTTCATGTTGAGTATGAAAGATCAAGAGCACTCAACCATTGCACCATGTGTAGTGTGGCACTAAGAAGCTATCATTCTCTTTTCCCTCTTAGTTCTAAGTACGACTATGTTATTACTATCACTCTCTTAATCAACAAAAAGAATTTATTGGTTATGTTTTCACCTTGTAAACTCTTGGCATGACATGTGGTCTGAAACAAGGCCCTAGAGAATGGTATGAAAGATTGCATAACTATCTTATTCAGATCAGTTTTCAAAGAACTAATGATAATAATAGTTTGTACATAAAGGAAGGACTAGATAATAAGATTGTTTTGGCAGAAATATTTGTAGATGATACTTTGTTCATAGGAAATGATGATCTTTGCAAAGAATTTTAAATGGCAATGTTTGGTGAAATCAAATTCTTTGTTGGTCTTCAAATTCAATAGAGTAAGAATGGCATCTACATCACTCAATCTAAATAAATCAAGGAGATACTAAAAAAGTTTGGTTTGGAAGACTGCAAACCAGTTGGGAATCTTATGTGTACTGGATTAAAACTAACCAAGGATGATGAATCAAAGGAAGTGGATTAGACATTGTATAGATCCATTATTGAAAAGTTGCAATATGTAGTGTACACAAGACTAGACATTGCCCTTGCAATAGGAATTGTAGCAAGATTCTCAGCAAAACCAAAAGAAAATCACATGATGGAAATAAAAAAGATCATGAGATACTTCTAAGAAACTAGAGAATATGGATTATGGTATAAACTTGCAAGAAAACTAGATTTAAAGGTGTTCACTGATGCAAATTGGGCAAGAAATGTTGATGACAGGAAGAGCACAAGTGGAGGAGCTTTCTTTCTTGGAAAAAGGTTGGTTTCTTGGACAAGCAATAAGAAAAATTGTACATCTCCATCCACAATAGAGGCTGAATATGTTGCAGCAGTAGTAAATTGCTCAAACATTGTGTGGTTTAAACAATTATTGGAAGGTATGAAGCAATAAATCAAAGAGTTTATTGTTATGTTTTGTGATAACACAAGTTCAATTAACATCTCCAAGAATCCAGTGATGCATTAAAAAACCAAGCATATTGCCATAAAGTATCACTTTGTTAGAGAATTGGTACAAGAAAAGAAAATAAGGTTCAAATATGTCCATACAAAGGAACAAATTCCTTACATATTCACAAAAACTTTACCTAAGGATGCAATCTTATATCTAAGAGGTAAGCTAGGGATCATTCCCCTATCTAAAGCTCACTAAAATATAGTTCCAGTGATCCATCAATAGGAATAGAATTGAAGAACTATCAGTTGATGCAGCAAACAATTGAAGACATTTCATATGAATCAGTACATCATGTACAATGCTATTCAACTATTTTGAGTTGTCTTTGGCATGTTTTGTCAAAGAGGGAGAGTATACTATTATATATTTCTGAAATTTACAAAAACAAAATAAAATAAAAAAGAGTTTGTATAAGAGGGAGAGATTATTATGAAAGTGGGAGTTTGCTATATTTGAAAAAGAAACTAAAGTATTCTATCAGTAAAAGACTTTTTTTCAAATTTCATTCTATTATGACATGTTGTGTTTCCATCAATGCCAAAGAGGGAGATTGTTGGATACAATTATTTAAATTGTGTGTTGTCTTTGATGTCACACAAATGTCATATCAGTCATCAGATAGTGTCTACCAAGCTCAGAAGGTCAGCAAGGAAAAGGATAATGTCTACCAAGCTCAAAAGGTCAGCAAGGCAAAGGATAGTGTCTACTGAGCTCAAAAGGTCAGCAAGGAAAAGGAAACTGTCTACTAAGCTTAGAAGGTCAGCAAGGCAAAAGACAATGCTTACCGAGCTTAGATGGTCAGCAAGGCAAAATGACAAAATCTATCGAGCTCACTTAGTCATCAAAGGAAATGTGGCAGAAATAGTTCTTATCGAGCTCACTTGGTCATCAAAGGGAATGTGGCAAAAAAAATTCTTATTGAGCTTTTATGAAGGAATTTAGTTATTACCGAGTAAACTCAGAAGCCAAAGGATTTTACAGATATTGCAATATTAATGGAGTCAAGAAGGTTAACTCAGGAAATTTTTGGAAGTAGTATTTACCGAGCAGGGTCAGCCAGTAAAGGATTTCATTATTTTATGAAATAACATTTATTTGTTTAGAGTAATATCTGTAGTCGACTGATATATGGTTTATTGGTAAATGTAATATGTAAATGGGCTGACTTAACAATCTGAATGCTATAAGTAAGAGGTCAAGCTATGAATTCTAAGTGTGTGGAAGTGTGTGGAATTAATGTGATATGAAGACTGATTATTGTGGAAGAAAATTTGAAGGATGATTGGAGATCATTGAGGAGTAGCAAAACCATATTTGATCAAGGAGCATCTAATGATGCTGAATAGAGACCTGTAGCTACCGAATTTAGTTGCATGTTGTTTAGGTCAATTTATTGTTGCATTGTAACCATTGTAGCAGTGATTTTAAATCTCTTAATAGAGTTTGTTTAACAACAATTTTGTAAATCCTCTAACAAGGTGACAGTTCAGTTGAATTATTCTAAAGACCTCTAGCAAGGCCACTCCTAATAGGGTGATTAAATCCTCTAATAGGATCACACCTAACAGTGTGTATTGTAACCTTTAATAGGGTTGGCTCCTAACAGGGCTCACTTCAAAAGAGTGAAAAATTGGTGACTAGTTACTTGGTGGTCTTTTGCACATTAGGTTTCCATGTTAAAACTAGTATCTCTTGTGTTCATTCTATTTTCAATTGCATGCATGAATGCTTGAAGATAAGTAATATTTTAATTTACGAGCTACAAAATTTGATTACCGAGTATCAATAGTAACCAGATCTTTAAGACATCTAAGGGATTTATGGATTAATTTTTGTGATTAACTGATTCACCCCCCTCTCAGTTACTCTACCTCTAATTCCAACAATATTGGCCACAAAGAAAATTATTGTGGCTTTATTTGGAGGTGATAGAAATTTGGAGAAACTTTTTAAAGAAAAATAAATAAAATGAGCCAGTTTTGTGGAAAAGCATAGAAACACAAAATCCAATGGAAGTTGATAGTATACATGATAATTCATAGAAGGATGGTTTAAGTGTTACCATAGAAAATGTTGTAGAAGTTAAAGAACAAAGAGATCAAACTATTTTATGACATAATAATAATGAGGATGGTGAAGGGAAGCATATGACTAAGGTTTCAATCAAGCATGAAGGTGAGCAAGGAATGGTAAGTAGTGATGAATCAATGAAAACACCTATATATATTTCTCTACAAACAACAAAAACTATAATCATGACACATAAAGAGGATAAATTTAACCATTAGGAGTCCACATTTGACAATAAAAGCCTTGTTGTAGATTCTATTTCATTTGAGGATGACCAATATTATGAGGTTTTGTCGATAATCATAGAGGAACTATTGAATGATGACACATGTATACTGGGTGAATATGAGGTAGAGAAATGCTTGTTAGAGGACAAAAAATCTCTCAGTATGCATGAATAGAAAAATCAAGAGCCTAGTACTCCTGAACAATGTCATATCTTTCTCAATTTTTGCAAGGACCATGGAAATGAATGCAAGAGTATATCCATAGTTTCCTTTGTAACAGATAGGGAAAATGAAACCATGGACAAAATTCATATTTCTAAAAGTAAAAGTATAGCTCCTGATCTCCATAGTAATGTTAAAAGAGATAAGAAGAGTGTTGGAATTATTTCTACTCAAGATACAAAAATGTTTACCTTCCATTTAGAACAAGCCACAAATTAAAAATATTTGAAAGCATTACAAAAACTTGATGTGGATGCTAAATTACAATTTGATCCTATCAATCAAGTTGATCAAAAGGAGAAAGAGTTTGAAATTGGGATAAAAGAAACCAACATTTTACATAGTTTTGAAGCACAAGCTAATCAAAATACAAAGATGGTATTGGAAAATAGTTTTCATGCATCTCAGGATGAGTCTACCACTATAAAGGAATGTGATTCCATTTCTCTTGAGGTTGGTCAGAACAAAGAAAGTGAAAAGAAAAATACTTGAATAGATTTTGTAGTAGCAACTATGGAAACTAATTTTCCTAGAGTAAATAAGATGACACTTCTTCCACATGAAGAAGTTGAAACCTCTGATTTTAATTCTCTAATCATTCCTTCCTTGAATAGTGACAAAACTATATTTCCCATGAGGCAAATTATGACACACATAACTCATGAGAAAGTATAGGTGGGTGATGCTTAGCATTCAACTATAGGTGATAAAGAAAATAACACATCACATGATCCAAAAATTTTGGAGGACAAAGTGGAAGAGGCATTATATTCTAATGATCAGTAATCAATCCCTATTGTAGCTTCCTTAGGAATTCATTCAACAATGGGTGATAAAGAAGCTAACACATCACATGATCCAAAAGTCATAAAGGAGAATGATAAAGAGGCATTATATTCTGATTATCAATAATGCATCCCCATTGTGGCTCCCTCATGTATTGTTACAAATATTAAACTAACACCTTATGACCCCAAATACCAATCCAACTCTCCTCCTTGACACCCTAGTTTCTTCTTCAATAGCATTTATCATATTTTGAGGCTTTCACAATTCCCAATACCTTCTATTATTGGCAACACTTTTTCATTTAATACAATTACAACTTGATTATAAACAAGTCCAATATTATTACAATCTAGTGATTACAATCTACCACTTAGGGACTGATCAAGCTCCACTCTAAAAAAAAATCTCCAACTTGGAAACTAATCTTGTAGCTAGGTTGCTACTCCATGAGGCTCCCACTAGAGCAAACCAACCTAGACTCTGTTGTTCTATTACGAATGTTTAGTCTAGAAGACCAATTGAAGCAAAAGAGGAATTTAACTTCTTCCTTGTCACTACCTTGGTAACCATATCCATTGGATTTTCATCTATATGTATCTCGTCTAGCTTTAACTATCCATCCTCTAAAACTATTTCAATGAAATGATACCACAATTGTATGTGTTTTTCTTTGAATGTAGAGCTAAATTCTTCGCAAGATGAATGGCACTCTAACTATCTATAAACAAATAACTATCCTTCTAATAATGTTCCAATTCTTTGAAGAAGAGCTAAATCCATATCATCTCCTTGGCAGCCTTTGTAGTAGCAACATACTTTGCCTCTATAGTGGATAATGCTTTAAACTTTTGTAACCTAAAAACCTAGCTCATAGTTGCCCTCCCAATAGTAAAGACATAATCTATAGTACTCTACCTAGTATTAATATCCCCTACCAAATCTGAGTCAACATAGCCCCGTAAATTAGTAGTAGAGCCCCCAAAGTATAAACACTTATTGGATGTTCCTCTCAAACATTTTAGAATCCATTTGTCTGCATTTCAATGGTCAATTCTTGGATGACTCATATACCTAGTAACAACTACAATTGCATGTGTAATATCTAGCCTAGTACATACCATAGCATAGATCAGGATTGCTACAACTGAATCATAGGGTACCTTAGACATATTATCCTCCTCTTCTTGTATCTTGGGACACATCTCCTTAGTCAACTTCAAATGACTAAGTAAATGTGTGTTGATAGCTTTAGCATTTTCCATAGAGAAATATTGCAACACCTTTTCAACATAATCAACTTGATATAGTTTCAATTTTCTATTCGTCCTATTCTTACAATTCTTCATACCAAGGTTTTGTTTTGCTACCTCCAAATCCTTCATAGAAAATGCATGTGCTAACTAGCATTTTAGCATCTCAATGTGATCATGTTAGACCCAACTACAAGCATATCATCAACATATAAATATAAAATAATGTAACTATCATCATCCAACCTTTTATATTAAACACATTCATCTAAATGACACTTATTGTATCCATGCTTATGCATAAAACTATCAAATTTTAGATACCATTACTGAGGTGCTTACTTCAAAACATATAAATTTTTCTTCAATTTTCAGACTAAGTTCTCCATACCTTTAACCTCAAATTCCTGTGGGTGACCCATATATATCTCTTCATGAAAATCACCATGAAGAAAGGTTATTTTAACATTAGGCTTCTCTAAATGCAAATCTTCAGTAGCCACAATACCTTAAAAAATATGGATAGAAGTTATCTTAACAATAGGAGAAAATATCTCATCAAAATCAATGCCCTTTTTCTATGCAAATCCTTTTACAACTAACTTGCCTTTAAATCTTTTTGTACCTATAAACCCACTTATTCTATAAAGCCTTTTGACTTGCAGGCAAGTTGCATAAATCCCAAGTCTTATTTCTTAGCAAAGAGTCCATTTCATCTTTCATTGCAGACTCCCACTGAATCTTAGTATCTACCTACACAGCTTCATCATAACATTCAGGTTCACCAACATCAATAAGTAAAATAAAATACAAAGAGGGAGAAAATCTTTGTAGAGGTCTAATTTGGCTTGTTGACTATATAACATTCATTAGTGTGTGTGGGATTTGTTTTTGTGATTGTTGTACATCATGAGGAATTGCTGGAACATTATCTTTTGGAGTATCATGCAACAGTACATAATCATCTTCTTTCTTGTCATGTTGCTACAACAAATCTTTGTAAAATACTTTCTCATTGAATATGACATTCCTTTTTCTTACAATTTTATGATTTTTAAAATCCCAAAGCCTATAACAAAATTCAATAATGTCATATCCAACAAATATATATTTCTTTTACTTAGCTTCCAACTTGGTTCTATTTTCAAAAACTATATGAGAAAATGTTTAACAACCAAAGCTTTTGAGGAAAAGAATAACTCAGCTTCTTACTAGTCTATGCTTCCTCTGGAATACCACAATCCAAAGGAGTAGGGGGACCTCTATTAATAAAAAATATAATAGTATTGATAACATCTACCCACATGTGTAAGGGTAACCCAACATGTAACTTCATGCTCCTTGCACACTCCATTATAATCTTGTTCATGCGTTCAGCCACTCCATTTTCCTATGGAGTTCTTAGGATAATTTTTTGTCTACAAATACCATTAGTGTAGCATTAATCTTCAAATTCATGACTGCAATACTCACCACCATTATCAAATTTGAGATATTTTAATTTCTTACCAATCTCATTTTCAGTTAAGCATTTTCATTTCTTAAAAGTTTGAAATACATTAGATTCATGTCCAAGGAAATAAACCCATACTTTTCTAGTTGCATCATCAATAAATGGAACATAATAATGAGAGCCACTGAGGGAAGATACCTAAGTTAGTCCCCATACATCTATATGCCAATTTTTATCATTAAAAGTGACTACACAACCCTCATCACCAAGTTTCACTACTGAAATTAAATTCCTACTCAGCCTTGGAACATGTCTTACCTCATGTAGTAGCCAATGATTCTCATTCTACAACTTAGTCTTAACATTTCCCTTTCCAACAATTTGACAGGGTTCATTATCCCCAAAATAAACAAGTCCAAAATCCCCTTGGACATAATCAATGAAATAAACTCTATGAGATGTAGCATGAAATGAAGCACGAGAATTTAAAACCCATGAATCATCAACACTTTCTAAAGATAGAATTAAAGCATCATCTTCAAATTTTTTACTTACCACATTTGCCTCCTTGTCTCCATCTCGTTTATCTCCTTCATTTTTATTTCAATTCCAACAATCTTTCTTTCTGTGCTTTGGTTTCTCATAGTACTAGAAATCATTTATTCCTCTTGATTGAGACCTCATCCCCTTTGACTTTCCTCTAGATTTCCCATGATTTCTAGAATTACTTCCTCTTTTAGTCGTTCTACCTCTACTTTATGTGTTTAAAGCACTTCCTGATGTAGATCCACCTAAGAATTTTCTATGAGTTTCCTCACTCAAAACAACATTGATCACATTGTCATATTTTAGGGTACTAGATCTAGGAATAGAATTACTCACAACCATTTCCAAGCCTCAGGAAAAGTTTCAAGAAAAGAACACAAAATCAAGAGAGCACTAATTTATTCATCAAAATTGATACCCATAGAAGATAACTGACTAGTAATAGTATTGAACTCATTTAAATAATCTATAATAGATCCAACTTCTACAATTTTCATATTAAATAAATGCTTCATGAGAAATACCTTGTTTGAAGTGGAGGGCTTTTCATACAGTGTCACTAGGGTTTTCATCAACTCTTCTATTGTCTTCTCTTTTGTAATAATAAATGCCACTGACAGTGCCAGACATAATCAAATGCTTCAAAGTGTCTTTTTTTCTAAAATATCACATTCATTATTCGACATAGATCCCTAATTCTTGGGTTTTCCTTCCAACGACTTCCATAAATCCTTCTGATAAAGATAGTCTTCCATAACGAGAAGTTTTGTGCGATAAACTTTTCAACCCTTAGCTTACCCTCATTTTCCATCACTCTCACTCAACCATGAGACTCCCACTTAATCATGAGACTTTCATACAAAGGATAACTAAAAAATAACCTTGCTCTGATACCACTTGCTAGGAAAAAACCACAGATAGTAATAACAATTACATGCAAATATAACTAATATTAGAAAATAATAGATCGCATAGAAAATAACACAACACACCAAGATTTAACATGGTTCACCCAATCCCTAGGCTATTTTCACTAAACAACAGGTCTGATATTATTACAATCTAGTGATTATAACCTCATTACAATCCATAATCCCTTATAGCTCAATACCATGGCAAGAGGCAATTTCGCATCACAATAATGAAACAATCCCTAACCCTAAGCCATTTATACAAGTATTAAACCACTTTATGGTTATAATTAATAATTACATGTTGGCCCAAAATCTTGAGTCCCAAAGAATTTATGATGTATGTATAATACTTTTTGAATTAGTCACCATGATCTAGCATGATTGTCTCGCTTTCACAAATACTCGTACTAACCCTTCACTTATTTATACTCTTTACCTTGGGATCCTGATGTGAAATCTATGGGAAACTTTACAATCACTATTCCAGGCTTCTTGGTAAATCTAATGGGTCTTTTTGATCATCCCCTAACCTTATTTAAAATTCTTTACACAACTTTGTAATGAGGTCTTAAATGACACCAAAATTGCCTATTTTTTCCAAGATGGTTTCTAGCTGTTGTTTTTCTTGAAATTTCTCTTGGCTTTGCAGGGTCTTAGAGGAGGTTAGGCAATGTTTCTCCAACTTGTTTTTGATCGATGGTAAGAAATCAAAACAAGTTCAAATTCTCTCTCCTACCTAGTTTCATTAATAGGTTGATTACTCCTAGTAGCAATATGAAATAGGTAGGATACTTGAAATATGAATTAGATATGAGCTTTCTTAACTAAATACTTATATTAAAAACATATTTAAGCCTCTTCATAGGAAGTTTTATGAGAGAGAACAAGGTTCTTGCAAACTAAATTCAAGAAAACTAAGTTTTACAAGTAATTTATTGCATTCTTGTCTATTGTTCACTTTTTTCTTGATTGATGGTGCAAGTTCTTTTTCATTTGGAGTTAAATCTTCCAATTGACATTGTTTTTGCATTGAGTTTGATTATATTTCATAGGTTTTTGTACATATCTCATCAAAGTTGCTACATTTTTCCAAGTTTATTATATCATTTTGGTATCATAGAACTATAAGGAAAGAAGTTGATATTTGTGAATAATATATTTTTACTATACGAAATTATAACCAGAGAATGTTTTTGTTTCCTTTTATTATTATTAATTTTTGGTGTAATTTTTTATCATAGATTAATTTCAGATTTATTAGAGTTCATTAAATTTTGTGAAAAAATTATAAGTAAAGTATGGAAGGAACCCATCAAAATATGAAAGAAACTTTATCAAATGATTAAATTATGTATTTATAAACAATAAATTAGGTGGATTTTTTGTTACTGCAAAATATTGATAGCATCCATTCAAATTAATATCTTTGAGATTAAAATGTTCATTCAATTTCTATATATATATGTGTGTGATAATATTAATTACATTTTGAGTAATTAGTAAGTACAATGCCATATCGAGATGACAACACAAAATGATGACGAGTCATGAGAATCATATATACAATGTCTTAAATTTGATTTTAGCCATGTTCAAAATGATTAATACTTGTTGATTAAGTACTATTTAATGTTTTCCACCTACATGATAGTTATGGCATACAAATTGAAACAATACACGTATCACTATACATTCATAAGTGTGTGATTGGTGCTCTCAATGGTGATGTCCAATGATTGTGATGCCTATAGCTAATATTGTTGTTTGAATGTATCACAATGGTACTCATTATCTAATCACTTTTTTAGTCATTTGTTTGGTAGTTTATTTAGTTTTTTGGTATTTAGGTGACTAATTATTAGTGACTATATATCCAACCACTTATTTAGTCATCTATTTGGTAGTTCATTTAGTCACTTCTATTTGGTTGATCTTGTGATTTTACCCAGTGACCAAACTAGTCACTTATTTTGTCACCTATAACTATAAATTACAAAGAAATATTGGAATGTGATCAATTTTTTTCATGTGACTAAACATTTTAGTAGTATGACTAAACTTTTTAGTCATATAGTCACATATTTGCCAAAATTTACTAGTGTATTTACCTCTTCACTAATACATTGTATTTCACTAATCTATGACGTTTCCCCCCTTATTTTTTACATTTATGTCTACTGGGGAGTTGGGGTTACATTATACTCATCAAAAATTGGTTATGAATCTTGAGGAGCATAGCTAGAGCATTGTCCCAGCTAGATCTAATGGATTCCAAAATATGAATTTTTAATTCTAACTCAATAGTTAAGGAAATTAGATTGTCAGCAATGAAGAGATGAGGATCTCTCTGTACTAAATCTTTCACAATTTTTAGTTCCTTCTACATGACTTACAAATGAGCTAGGAGCATTGATTGAATATAAATTAATTTTTCTCTTATTTATCCATCGTTAACCATCAATTTGGCTAACCTCCCTTGGTTATAAATCAATTTTAAAAGTAAATAGAGTTGGAACTTTAATCCATGCTTAATAAATTTTCTAATGAGTTCAACTCTCCTTAAACTTTAATTCTACTTCAACCTATTTTATTGCTATCTATGTGAAAAATTTCTCCAAAATTGATTTATTATAGGTTCATCCTCTTGAATATCTTGAATATCAAAGGCATAAAAAATATTCTTAATCTCTTGTAGTACCCTCTTTTTTTTATGTTCACTTTTCATCTCTTCTTGTGTTGACTTCTTCTTTAATAGATCCTAAAAAAATTGTATTTTTGAAAAGTATTGTTCTTAGGATCATATTTAAGAAGCATGATTACATCATCTAATGTAATAGGTTTTGTGGTGACATTTCCTTCTTCTTTGGAGTGCTACAATTGGATAATGTTGAGACATTAGTGCTTGGTCTCTGTTCACCCTTCATGTGGCTACTGTCCATTTGTACTAAAATTGTCTCAGATTGTGTAGTAATCACTTACTATTGAGGTGTATCATCCTTTTTTCCTTCATCTTGTGGAGGTTGATCTATGCTCAACAATTGCACTAATGCAAGGATGCCATTCTATTTTTTATGTTCATTTGTCTCCTTGATCCTAATTGGCACAACCTCCTTTGTTTCCTCATCATGAGGTCCTGAGGTAATCACAATAGATTGTTCTATTAGCACTTGTATGTTTTCTTCTTCTTTCTCTACATGAATAACAGTTGCGGCCTTAACAAGGGGATTTTGAATAGTAATTATTGGTGTGCCTTCCTTTTCCTTCATCTCAATTGTGAAAGTAGGAATTGTGGAACTGTCTAATATTATACTCAATGTTGATACACTCTCTATGTTTGGAGAATATTTAATTTGTATGAGGATAGGATTTGTGCATGGGAGAGGTGAGTGATAATTTTTCATTGTAATTTCTTCACTATTAAGCTCTTCTTCTATCAAAACATTGGCATTTCACTGAGTATCATCTGGCATGTCTTCAATGGTGACAATATCCTATTGTTCACTCTCCTCAAAATTCTTAATTATTGCATCTTCCAATCTTTCAAGCTCATCAAAATATTATTTTTTACCAAGTTTAGTTTGGCTTGATGTCCCTTCATCCTTGTTTATGTATTTATTCAACTTTATTTCTTAATATAGAAAATGCTCTATATTTGGGAATAAATATGTTCCTCTATTGTTCTATAAACTTTATTCTCTCCTTAGGTGTTAGGTCAAGCATCACTTTGTCTAGATTTTCTTCTCTTAATTGCCTTTTAGTTGTTATTGCAAACTACCAATGTTCATTGACTTTATTGAACAATTCCTTTAGTGTGAGATTTCCAATTTCTAATGGGGTCATCTTGAAAGCTCCCATCATTTCTAATATAGCTTCTTTTATCTTTACTTTATTATTGTTAGTCATTTTTTCATACCTAATAATTTAAATCCTTAAAAACCTACATTTCTTTTGATATTTTGACAAATTTCATCCACATTGGTTGTACACTTGTGTACAAGCACCTTGAATTGGCTGACATCATAAGATTTAGTATTTTATTAATCTTCTTCATCTTTATGGAAGACTAGCCTCCTCGTTGGCTTCTTACTAAGCTAACTCGGCTCAATCCTTTCATATATTTTCTTTCTTTTACCTAAGCTTGCCCATTTTTCTTGTTGTTTCTTCTTTTGTGGTTTGACCAAAGTTGTAGTTGTAGTAACCCTTGTTATTAGTCTAGTCCTAGGAAGTGTAGGCTTCTTCAAATTCTCCTTCACCGAGGATTAGAAATAGTAATTTGATTTTGTTTCTTTCTCTTTTTCTTGACTATCACTATCTCCTTAGCCTTCTTTTTTGCAACTTCTTCTTTATCTCTACTTTCTTCTTCTTGATAAAATTGGTCCTCTCCCTGATCTTGTGTTATCTATAATGTTGTGTTCTACTCTTCATCTTGGCTCAAAGTCTTCTCAAGATTCTCTATCATTTTCTACGTTTTCCTTTCCAACGTTGCACTCTTCAAACCAATATTCATCTCTGTCTTGGCTTCTTTATAGCTACCAAATGTTTCAAAATTCTCATCTTCTTTTTTTGCTAATAATTTAGTAATGGTTTATGTTTCATCAATATTTACCTCATAGGGAAATGGCCTCAACCATTATACCCAAGGTATTACAACTTGTACATAGGGTATTTGCAATATCATGGTGGGCCAAAAAGTGGCAATGTGAAAAATAAAAGTCTAAAAACATCCAAAAGCACTTTAGAGATTGTGTTGACTTTCCCCCCCAATCCTAATACCAAAGAAAAAAACAATTACCAAAGAAAATTGGATACTCGTTATATCAGGTATCTGATATATTGGGTACCTAATCCTTTGCCACCCATACTAGAGGAATTTCAGGGAAATTTTAGGGTTTGGATGGAATTTAGTGAGAGGTTGAGATTCCCTCCTCCTTGATCCATGTTACTAAAATTCTATTGGTTAGCTTTATATATTTTTGGTTGTTATAGAATGAGGAAAATAATTTTTTTTCTTTGAATTCACTTTTTAATTATAGATTGTTTGCATATATTTAATACTATAAGTTTATAACATATATTATATAGGATAATATTATATTATATTATATATTATATAGGATATATAATATTATATATTATCATATAGAGTATATATTTTAGTATACATACTAATAATATAGTATAAATTTAATATATTATCTATATTTAATTTACTATATACATTTATTATATAGTATGTGATTATTTAATTATAATATATATATTATAGCATATATATTGTATTATAGTATATGTTAAATTATATCATATATATGATAGTAATTATAACTTAATAATTATATAGAGACATACCTCACGTGTTAAAAATGGTTGAAAGGGGTTATTGAGAATCCATTACCCCTTTTGACCCATTCAATGATAACATACATCCCTAGGGGTCCTAAAACCTATAGGGGCATATCTCAAATGTCCAAAAGAATTAAAAGGGGTCATAGGGAAAATTTTAACCGCTTTCAACCCATTTGATGATAACATATGTCCCTAGGCACCCTAGGACATGTGAGGACATATTTATTATGTTTAAAAGCATCAAAATGAGTTGTAGGGGTGTTGAAATGTCCAAATGGGAAGAGTTCTTCTGAGCGGGGGGGGGGGGTTGAATTAGAAGAACTAGCTTTTTATTCTTTTCAAACCCTTTATAACATATAACCAAAAATAAATTTGCATGCATGTAAACATATAAACAAACATGAAATGAAAGCATGCATCAACACATAACACAAGAGATTTTGGTGACCTAGAAACCCTTCCAGAATAAGAAGGTAAAAATGGGTGGGGATGACACCGACAAAAATTATTGTAGCAATGAGTTCAACCACTTATGATGGTTTTACCTATTAAAGGCCTACCCTATTAAAGCCTTTACATTGTGTCAATAGTGACCTGGTTAGACGATTTACAAACACTTACATAAAGTGTCACCTTGTTAAAGGATTTACAATACATTGTTAAACCCATCTAATATATAGGATTTTCTTGACCTTCTCCAAAGGTTCTACTACCTAGCTGTTAAGCTAAACTATCGCCATAGGATTTCAACCTCTAATAGAATTGTGAAAGAGTATTAGAACATTTAACCTGATTGAATGCAATCTCAAATTGCTGGGTTTAGGCACTTGATCTGCTTGTCATCTTTTGATCTCTACTAGATCTGATCTCTGAATATGTCCCCTATTCTATTCAAATCAACTAGATGTATAAAGTTTGTCCTTTCCACTAAGTCTTTTCTCTTCACACTAAAATTTTGCTATATTCTCCCCTTATGCTATTTTCTTCCACTCATACAATGGTGCATTCATTCTCCTTATAAAGAATGTGAAGACTTAGGGTTAGGTATGAATCTATGATCCATATTGAATCTCAAATTCTAGTTCATACTTTGCATTTTTCTTATTGGTTGCATGCCTTCACCATTTTTCTGATTAGTTGCATGTAGATTGCATAGGGAATGTAAATGATTCGTCTTTATCCTTTTTATCCTCTGAAATTTCTCTAAGTTAGCTCAAAAAATGGTTCACATATTAGTTTGTGCAAATACAAACTCTTATGATGATCCTGCATTGCTCAGCGTATGAAGTATTACTAATGCTTAGCATCAACTACGTTTTCTAATTTCCTTAGCACTTGTTATATACTATATTACTCAATATATGTTGTTCTAAATTGCTTGACATCTGAACTATTTTTTTATTTAGCACATGAACAATTCTGGTTCACTCAGTATGTAAACATTTCTTGTATTTCTTGGCACATACTACACTATGATCTGCTTGGCACTAATTGTGATCTTCTCGTTACATATTAAAATTCTAGCTCAACATCTATTATGTACTTGGCATGTATGATGAAAATGGTTAAGTGTGTTGACACTCATTTCTCAATACTATTTATTTGACTAACAATCTTCCCCTTTGACATGAGTATTAAAAACACTTAATTAAGCATTGTTGATCCTAACCTTATTGAGTACATTCTTTACTTGCTTGGTTTACATGCAGAATTTCAAAAATTGTGAGTAGCAATATACCTTATGACTCCCCCTAAGCTGATTATTCCTTTGAAATTGAAAATCTATGCCAATGTGCTTGATCCTCTCTATCCTTTGATCGGTTTCTATATGCTAAGCCTGTATGCTATATCTAATCTGTGTGATGTCCCTATACTCCATGTGATTACAAAATTTTTACATCTCTCCTTCACTCCTTTATTCCTTGTCTCCCCCTTTTTGGCTATTTACAATCATTCCAATTTATTCTCAAAATGAATGAAAGAATAGAGTGAAAGAATGTAATACAAATTTGGTAATTACCCATAGTATCTACATATCTCTTCCTTTTCTTATTACTCCCCCTTTTTGACATTGATGCGAAAAGGTTATATGGAGTAATACCATGTTCAGAAAAAAATGAGCTTTTAACCTCTAAAAGTATCTCTAGAGCTACATCCCAATTATTTAATGCAATTTCCAATGACTTGTGTTGGATTGCAAGCTTTGCTGCTAGGTCTACAAGTTCTTCATGTGTAGAAAGATTGGGATCTTTCTTTAGAATTGTCTCTACATACATGTGCTCCTTGTGGAGTACCTCCAACTGAGGGGTGATGGAGGATTGAATTTTCATTAGCTTGGCTTTTATATTATTTTCCTCTACTACTAATACAATAAGTTCCCTTTTAATGTGAAGCACTTAAGAAAAATGCTTCTCACTTTGAGCTGGATTGGTTGGGAGTTGCATGCTAGAAATCTTTAGATTTCTTTCCAAGCTCAATATCTTCTAACCAGTTTCTTGAATGAAATTGGAAAAATAAAACAATTTATTATAAAGGGAGAATATATTCCAAAGTACAATTTTGACCTTATCTATTTTCTTAGCCAGGTCAACTTGTCCCAAAATGATGTCATTTGATATGTTCTAATTGACCTTACCTTGGAACTTCTTCTTTCACCATTCCATTAGTTTTTCATTAGTGTTATGGTCCTCATTTGTTACCTAATCAACTATATCTAATAGTTTATATAATTGGCATTGACTCATCTAGAGGCTATAGGCTGAAGGCATCCATTATTATGTCTTTGATTTCATTTAGTGCTTTCCTGTATTTATAATCTTTTCTAAATGCCTCTTGTCTCCTTCTTCTATCCAATGCACTTTGTATGTCATTCATCTTTTCTTTTGTGAGAGTGTTGGATTCATAATAGAATATCTTTATTTCTTTGGCTTGGGTTGAGGAGTAGGTGGTGCTTTTGTCTTTCTTTTGGTGACCTTGGTTTGAATGGATGTTTCCTTGGCTTGCTCTTCCTTGTCACTCTCAACATTAGCTTCACCTAGGCCTTGGGTTATTTGAAGTGGCCCTTGCTCTAGCTCATCCTCATCTTTCTCATTGTCATCCTATTCTTCATCATCACTTATTTCCTTTGATTCTTCTGTAGTGCCTGTCTCTCCAACATCTTCCCCAAATTTCTTCTTAAGCTTCCTTACAAGCTTGTCCTTCTTCTTAATTGATGTTGCTATCTTCAGGTCTGTAACAACCCCTGATTTGACAACATCATATGTATCAAAGTGCTTTGTAGTTTTATAAATTTCCTTTGCAAGCAATGATGTAATAGCTATCGAAGCTTGATCTACATCAAGTTCATAACTCATTGGTCTAAGCCATCTAACTCTAGGGATGACTACTTGTATGTAAGTATAGTCAATATCCACTAGAAAGAAAATGTCATTTTCATGTTGCTCCACCAATGAGACTAGAATTATCATTCTCTATTTCATGGATTGTTTAAAGTCCTCAAAATAATTGGTTATTTGGGCATCAAAGTTTTCACCCATTTAATCAATGAATCCATTTATTTCATAATGTAGAAAAAAATGCAAACCAAAATTGAGCCAAATTTTCATTGAGCCCCTTTTCATTTCCTTAGGGCTCCCATGTTTTCATTGATTTGTTGCATCATCAATTCTACAAGATCATAAGTATGATCCTTTTTCACTAGCTTGTAGGCAACATCTACTACTATGTAGGGTACACTATTCAACCTGCTGGATTGGTAAAATTTGTGAGATACAATCCTTATAGAAAAATCCAGTAGGGGGTCTTTGATGGTGTCAACTGTCATACCCCTGTTGTTCTATTTCGCACTAATTTTTTTCTCAATTGCCTCCCTCTTATCACTCCTTAGGGTCTTGGGCTAATCTAGGGTTAGAATACTAGTAACCCTATGTACAGTTTTCTTTGTAAACTTTACTAGCCCTGTTTCTAGCCAAAAGGCTCCATCATGGATTCTGATCAACATAATGTGTATCCATTCTATTTTGAAGACAATAGGGAAAACTAAGGTTTTGGTTAGACCCTTCTTCTCAACTATGGAGAATTCATCTTTAAGTTTTCCATTTTCACAGAGTTTATCAAATGCATTAAAAATCTCCAAATCTCCTATGGCTCCAACTTTACAATTGTAGCATTTGCGTACATTGTAAACCATTACTACTTTATCAAGAATCATGGATAGAGCAGCAGCAAGATTATTTTTGTAGGAAACCTCTAGGATTGGCTTGAACCTAGGTTCTTTAACTTCATTCCTTACTAATTGAATTTTGAAATCTTCCTTTCCCTTTGCAAACTTAGAACAAGATATCATTTCTAACTGAACTAGGGTTTACTATTTAAACAAACTTTTCAAGCTATGTAACTCGACACATGAATGAAATACTTGGTAAATCGATGAAATAGAGTTGGGTTGTTGTTGAATAGCTACAAATCACCTTTTGATTGCTAGGAATTTTCTCAATCATTCTGCTCATCTTTTCTCTTTGTTTGAATGATCCAGAAAAATGAACAATTTTCACTTTTATTAGGCTTGAAACCTAGCATTTATTGCATTCATGCTTACAACTGTCACTCAACTTCCAAAGGATTTTTCAACTTGGCATCTATTGATCTTGTCAATAATTTAGCAGCCACTATCAAGTCTTACTTGGTAGCTACTAGACTGTTCAACTCAGCATTTAGTGGAGTTTTACTCGACAACCAAAGGTAAGTTAGCATCATCTTCCAACTTTTATCCTAAAATATTAACTTATGAAAATTTCTTCTTTGCAGTGCTCCTATGTTCTTTTGGGCTGATGTATGATACATCTTTATATGTATCAGCCCCATGTGCCTTTCTAGTGCTTAATTGGATGAGGTGTGATCACTTGACCTCTTGGGTGAAGTGACCTCTCTATTTGATGTGTTGCATTCAGCTTTCCTCTACCATGTCTTCTTCATATCTTCCCTGATGTGTTCCACATCAACTTTTTCTTTGTCCTTGTTAACTTTAGTCTTGGGTTCCTTGACCTTTGTTGGATAGTTCTTGCTAATATGACCACTCTTCAAGCAACTGAAACATGTGGTTTGGTTTAGCCACCTACTATAACTTCCCTTGAAATGTGTCCATATACAATTTTTAGGGATGTGTCCATACTCTTGAAAATAGTGATAGCTATACCTGGTATTTTAGTCCCAATTGTAATGATGTGCATCATTGATTCCTCTTGTAGGTTGATTAGGTGTCTGCATAGGCTTTAATTTGCATTCAAATTCTCTATGTCCATATTTTTTTGTAGTTGTAGTAGTGACCCTCAAATCTTGGTGTCCTCATGGTCTTGGTTCTGTAGTCTTGTGTTAAATGTCATTGTTTTTTACACTTGTGATAGAAATTTGCATTTGTAGGCTTATCATGTTGATGACTGTTCTTGCTTCTGCACACATTAGAGGTATGTCCTTTTTTACCACATAAATGACAAGTAGGTTTAGTGTTCTTACCTTTATTACTTCTTTCATCTATAGCCTTGGATGATTCTCCTTGTTCAGTGCTAATGTAGCCAAGTCCTGAAGTATCATTACTAGCCCTTGGTGATTTCAAAAATTGCTCAAAGTATTTGATGGCCTCATTGGGTTTGTTTTAAATTTTGTCTCTTCAATTAATTCTACAATTTTTCATTTTGTATCTTCAAGATGGAGATCTCAATATCCTTCATGTTTAACTCATGATGAGCATTCATCATTTGGCTTAAGGTGTTTAACTATATGTTTGAAATCTTTTCAAATCCAATTGTCTTCTCTTGTAGCCTATTGATGAGATTTCTCTTATATTCTACCATGGCCTTGTCTGTAATATCTCTTTTCTTTTTTTTAGTCACTTCATAAAGCATTATGGCTTTTGATTCTTTTTCAAGATTGAGTAATTTGAATTCTTCAGCTTGTGCTCTATTTTTCTCCATTAATTCTACTATTGCTACATCAAATTCCTTGGAGTCTCTATTGGAAAATACTTGTGTGGTTTCAATCTTCTTGTAGTGTATGTAATTTTCAACTATGGGTATCTCCCTTCTTCTTTTCAAGGATTTTCTTAGTTCCTCCTTGGCTTCCTCTACTTTTTCTAGAGCTAGTTACACATCAATCACTTGATTGTCAATGATCTTCCCAAGTTACAAATTTTTGAAATTTACAAATGGGAAGAGTTCTTTTTTTTTTTTTTTTTTTTTGGGGGGGGGGGGGGGGGGGGGTGTTGAATTAGAAGAACTAGCTTTTAATTCTTTTCAAACCCTTAATAATGTATAACTAAAAATCAATTTGCATTCATGTAAAAATATAAACAAACATGAAATGAAAGCATGCATCAATAGATAACACAAGAGATTTTGGTGACCCAAAAACCCTCCAAGAATAAGAAGGTAAAACTAAGGTGGGGATGACACCCACAAAAATTACTATACCAATGAGTTCAACCACTTCTAATTGTTTTCCCTGTTAAAGGCTTTACACTATGTCAGTAGTGACCTGGTTAGAAGATTTACAAACACTTACATGAAGTGTCACCCTATTAAATGATTTACAATAGGTTGTTAAACCCACCTAGTACATAGGATTTTCTTGACCTTCTCCAAAGGTTCTCCTACCTAGCTATTAAGATAAAATATCACCATAGGATTTCAACCTCTAATACAATTGTGAAAGAGTATTAGAACATTTAACCTGATTGAATGCAATCTCAAATTGTTGGGTTTAGGTACTTGATCTTCTCTTCCTCTTTTGATCTCTATTAAATCTGATCTCTAAATATGTCCCCTAATCTATTTTGATCAACTAGATGTATAAATGTTGTCCTTTCCACTAAGTCTTTTCTCTTCACACTAAAATTTTGCTATATTCTTCCCTTATGCTATTTTCTTCTACACATAGAATGGTGCATTCATTCTCCTTATAAATAATGCAAATACTTAGAGTTAGGTATGGATCTATAATCCATATTGAATCTCAAATTCTTTCTCATACTTTGCATTTTTCTTATTGGTTGCATGTCTTCACCATTTTTCTACTTGGTTGCATGCAGATTGCATAGCGAATGTAAATGATTTTTCTTTATCCTTTTTCTCCTTTGAAATTTCTCTAAGTTGGCTCCAAAAATAGTTCACATCTTAGTTTTTCCAAATATAAACTCTTAGGTTGATCCTGCATTGCTTGGCACATGAAGTATTACTAATTCTTGGCACATATTGTTTTTGGATTGCTCAGCATCAACTATGTTTTCTAGTTTGCTTGGCACCTGTTATATCCTATATTGCTCGACATATGTTGTTTTGAATTGCTTGGAATCTAAATGATTATGTTACTTAGCACATGAACAATTCTGGATCACTTAGGACATAAACATTTCTTGTATTGCTCAGCACATACTACACTATGATCTGCTTGGCACTAACTTTAATTTTCTTGGCACCTATTAAAATTCTAGCTTGGCATGTATTGTGCACTTGGCATGTATGATGAAAATGGTTAAGTGTGTTGACACTCATTTATTAATACTATTTATTTGACTAACAAGGGGAGCCTATGAAAACATATGTTACTAGAGATCTGAGGACCCCTAGGGACATATCTCATATGTTTGAATAGATCAAAAGGGGTCATAGGGTACCTTATGAGCCCTTCTAACATATTTTAGGACCACATACATGCCTAGGGGTCATAGAACCCATAAAAAAGTATTTACTTATTCAAATAAGTCAAAAGAGGTCATATTATAACTATTGACCCATTTTGAGACATTTCATGACAACATATTTCCTTAGGGGTCCTGTTTATATGATTCTTCATGGGTCATAGGATATCCTATGACCCCTTTCAACACATTTCATGAAAACCTATATCCCTAGGGGTCATAGTACCCATATGAACATATTTCATTTGTTCATATGGGTTGAAAGGGGTCATAGGACAACCTCTCATCCATTTTTACACATTTCATGACAACATCTATCCCTAGGGATCCTAGGACCCCTAGGGACATGTTTTATTTTTTCATATGGGTTGAAGGGTCATAGGATAATCTATGACCCCTTTTGACACATTTTGGAACAATATATGTCCTTGGGAGTTATAAGACCAACAGGGACATAAATTTCTTTTTTCAAGATAGGATGAAAGGGTTATATGATAGCCTCTATCCCTTTTTGAGACATTTCATGACAACATATATTTTGTAGGGGTTCTAAGATCCCTATAGACATATTTGATTTGTTCATATAGGTTGAAAGGGGTCATAAGATAACTTATGATGCTTTTGACACATTTCATAAGAACATATATCCCCAGGGGTCCTAGGACTCATTAAGACATAATTCATTTTTTCACATGGGTCAAAAGGGGTCATAGGATAACATATGAACCCTTTTGACACATTTCATTACAACACATTTCACTAGGGCTCCTAGAACCCCTAGGAACATACTTTTTTTGTTCATATGGGTTGAAAGGGGTCATAAGACAACCTACCACCCCTTTTGACACATTTCATTATAACATATGTCCCTAGGGGT